>BPTQ01000007.1:190077741-190110245 GCA_019973895.1 Chrysanthemum seticuspe
GTCGCTAGGTTACTAATTCGCTAACTTGTAAATACAAGTCGCTAACTACTAACTCGCTAACCAAGTCGCTATGCTAATTCGCTAGCTAGTAAAGTCAAGTCGCCATGAACAGTAACTAAACCAAGTCGCTACAAGACAGTTAACTAAGTCGCTAGGTTACTAATTCGCTAACTTGTAAATACAAGTCGCTAACTACTAACTCGCTAACCAAGTCGCTAGAATATAGTGAACTAATTCGCTACAGAGACGTAGTCGCTAAGTTGAACACTAACTCGCTATGAAGAACATTCAGACTAAATCGCTACCAAGAACACTTTAAATCGCCACCAAGAACACTTCTAACATCACCCCATCAGTCCAATCCACTTAATCATACATCAATGTATTCCAAACACTATATTCCAAACAGTATATTCCAAACATTTTGAACCCGTTCAATCATTATACAAACAACAAACATACAATTACATGAAAAACCGAACCTAAGCGAGAGACAAATAATCACACCTCACGAGCTCGAAAGGATCTGGATATAAAGATAAGTTAGAAACTGGACACTACAGATTAAGATAACAACGATAAGAGAGAATCGAAGCAAACCTCTTGCTAAGTCGCTAGTATGATCAAAATGACGAAGAGAAAAAAAACGAGAGAGAAGAAGAAAAAAACTTGTTGGGTAAAATGGTAACTCGCTAACAGGTAACTCGCTAGGGGTATACAAGCAATCTTAGGCAATATGACACAATTGGTCCTTGTGGTTATAACATGAGGTGAGATAACTCGCTAATGCAACATAACTTTCACTATATGACAAGTTTGGTCCCTATGGTATTAATGAACGAGTGGTAATATGCTAACACGGATTAGACAACGTCTCTAGCATTGATTATCACACTGAAAATCTCATTTCATAACATTCACTATATGAATCAATTAAACATTTCAACACATAGGCAGTTACTACTAAGGCAAACACACGGAAAATCTCATGAGCAAGATACAATCACATCCTATAACAGAGAAAAGCACATAACCAGATATTACAAAAGCATAACCAGTTAGTCACACAAGCAGGAAACCACCACAGCATACAAATAAGCAAACATCATAACCAGCACAGAAGCCAATGGTATATAAAACTAATCTCCCCCTCAATCAATGTCATCAAAGATCATTGATTGATATTAACCAATCCCATTATACCACCAAGAATATATCATTTGTTCGAACTTCATCTATGATCCCGTGCCATTATTGAATGACATTTCTAGGACCGTAGATGTTATCGATAACAAGGAATATATTCTTTATTAGATTGAGGAAAATGATAAAATTTTGAAAAAAAAAATGACATAATTTTGTGTAAAGAAGTATGTATATGTAAATTTTTTTTTTTTTTTTTTTTTTTTTTTTTTTTGTTTGTTTGTATTGGAAACTTGATTTATACAAAGATATGGAATGACGAGTCCTGATTCAAGATGAATAGGAGTCAAAGTAAGAAGTACATCAACTCTGGCAAGCTATAGCTCCTGAATGAGCTATGTTCATATCCGATGGAAACCAAGTCATGAAGTTCCTGATTGAGTTGAGCATTGTACCTGAAAAAGACTGAGAGCACATTGTACTGGAAGCACATGTAGATTTGTACATAGTAGAGTTAGTGACATGAATAGTCTCACATTTGGATGCATCACAGTATAATACAGATTTATCATTAATGGAGATCCTATTAGGCTCTACATTCTTGAAAAGTTTACCTGTAGAAATCCATTTGAGGCATGATCTGGGGATGTAAGTTCGTTTAAGTCCTGTAAACTTAAATAATCTACCAGTGGGAATCCATTTGAAGCCACAGTGAGTTGAACTAAATGAGTGCACACCCTTGTTTTGACTATTTGTCTTTTTGTGATCTGAGAATTTCTTAGGGGATTGATCTGTCAGACTATGTTTTGCATGAGACCTAGTTAAGCTTATAGCATTTCTGGTTTGTGGGTGATCTCCATTAGTCCTATGCTTGGGATTCATCATATCTGAACTAGGCAATGAAGTGACTGGTTTTGACAAAACAGACTTATTATCAACTTGGGATGTAAGCTTAGATTTCAATGGTTTAGCTCTTTCAGACCTAAAGGCATTAGGTTGTTTAATAACTGTTCGTTTCAAGTGGTTCTGAACAGTTGACTTTCCCAAAGTTGAAGGTTTTGCAAACTGAGTGTTCATCCTATTTCCAACATACTTCCTGAGCTCATTTTTTAGGGCAACAATATTGAAGCTCTTATCCTGAATTTGTGCTTTGAGATCATCAATATCTTTCATCAAGAGGTTAGATTGATTGACTAACTTAGAGTTTGTTTCCTCAAGGTTCTTTCTTAAATGCTCATTTTCTCTTAGAAGGTTGGACACACATAGAGCTAGTTCAGAATTTCTAGATTCTAGTGTATCACTCATCTCATGACAGTCATATTTCTGGGCTTCTGAAAGAAGCGATTTCAGATTACTTATGGTCGAATCTTTGTCCTGAATCTGGGATTTTAACTGATTAATTTCAAAAAATTCTCTAAATTCTGGAAGTTCCAGATTACTACACGGTTTTTTTGCATAAAACATTTCATTCTTATGTTGTATTTCAATTTGCAAAGAGATACAGTGTTTTTCAAGAATTGAAAATTTGTTTGAAAGCTCATCATATACCCTTTTTTCAATCATGTTACTTGCATTAGATTCAGACAAAACAAAGATTGATTCCACATTGTTATGTTCAGGATAAGAGTCATGTACCTTTTTGTGAGAATTTGTGTGATCAGTGATGTTCTCTTCATCCTTTTCCATCACAACTGAGATTCTGCAAACAGTGTCTTCTGCTGGTACAACTGGGATGAAGCATGACACGTCATCATTGTTCCAAGGACACTCTTGACACTCATTCAATTCCTTCAGCTTGTTATTCTCTTTCGCAGCTTCCTCGATGTATGTTTCCATATTACTCATAAGTTGAATAAATGAGTTTCTGAACTCATGAATTTCCATTCCCGTGTGCTTCTTGAAAGACATTCCAGTCATGATATTATCAAAATCTGAGGAGTATTCTTCCTGGATAAGTGGCTGAAATTGGTTGAAGATGGTTTGGAGGGCAGCATGAGAATCATCAGTTGAGATCTTTTCTTTGGTAATTTGAAACCTCAGTCGTTCTAAGTTAAGCAAAACAGTTCTTGTTAAAGTGGGAAAATCCTGACGAAGGATGGCACAACTCGTTCGATCCATGGTTGTCGATAAGAGTAATTTGAGAAGCAGACTGAGATGTTGAAACGGCTCACTGGTGCATTCCACATTCTTAGCATCATCTGAAGACATTAAGAGTGACTTATTTGAGTTGTTCTGATTGATCGATACTGAATAATTAAGTGTGTGGCTTTCAGATAGGCATTCTGTTTCACTATTCTGTGATGTGTCATAGAGAGCAAGTACTTTGGTGATTAAAGGATCCGTGATGACTGACATTGTGTTATTATGAATTACTCCCCAAGTCTCTAGAGAATTAGAATCAACTCGCTACCAACAAAATAGCACTAATCCCAAGTCGCTAGAAGATACTACACCAAGTCGCCAACACTTAATTCGCTACCATGCCAAGTCCCTAGAGTTCCAAGTCGCTAGCCAGATGTAAGTCGCTAAGTAGTAACTCGCTAACACTCAAGTCGCTAGCAAAATTTCGGCAGCAATTCGCTACTTAAGTCGCTAACGATGCAAGTCGCTAAAGAGCAACTCGCTACAGACCAAGTCGCTACCACCAAGTCGCTACTCGTAGTGGAGAGTCCACTACTTGTACTTTAACTCGCTAGATCTAACTCGCTAGGTTTATCACTGTAACTCGCTACAATTTTGTGAAGCAAGTCGCTACGAAGAAAATTATCCGTGAACTAAGTCGCTAGCATGAAAAACCATATAAACATCACTTTTCAATCCAAAAACAACCCAACCAAGATGATTCAAGCTTACCAAATGAAAACCTAAACACTTGTGATGATTCTAAACTTAAAAGTACTAACAAAATTCAAACTTTAACACAAGAAATCAACCAAATGATGCAAAAACCACTAAACTTTTTCAAACTCAAAAACCACCTAAAAGCCACTAGAAATCCAAAGATGTGCAAGATATGATCTAACCATGGCTCTGATACCAATTGTAAGATATTGGATTTCACATACACATCATAACATTAACACAATGAGCACATAGATGGTTTTAGAGAGAGAAAGAGTGGGACATTCTAGTGAGAGAAACTTGTGGAATATTAGATTACCAAAGAACATCCAACCCTCTACCTTGCAAGGTAGAGGGTATTTATAGGTTACAAACTAAACGACCTCCTGACGGCCTGTGGATCAGGGATACAGTGGGTAAAGACCCGTCCTTCCTCCACGGTGTTGCACTAAACTATTTTATGCTACTGACTAACTAAATAACTACATAAATACGTAACTAACGATAAGTCTACGAGCTAACTTATGCTAGATAATAGTTGGGGTGACCGACTCTTCAATACTGGAATTTTCTAATTCGTAACAAAGTTCACTTGCCTTTTGTTTATCCATATCTTTCTTCCAAAAAATTTGTTCTGGGTTAATTGGGTTTGAGGCTTAAACCTGTTCAGAGAGATCCAATTTTCTTTTGTGTAATCTTGGGGTTTGAACGTAATGTTTTTCTTTTTACACTCATGATCTTTTAGCTTCTTATCCATTTTCTCCCTATTGACTTCTTCAAATTGCATATCTTCCTCAGTGCACTTAGTGCAACTAGGTTTCTGCCTAGGCTTAAGGATTTCATTACCATCATATATTACCTTCTGAGCCTCTCTAGCTATTTTACCATACTTAGGATTGGGTTTCTCAACGAGGGGAATACTATGCTTATCGCTTATGACTCTATGCTTAGTGATCATGTTAGCAGTCTGAATGGTATTCCCTTGTACGTACAACTTATTTTCAAGCTTGTTTTTCAAAGTTTTTAGATTGGAAAAATCATTCAAAAGTTTTGATTCCTTAGCATTAAATTCTTGTTTAAGCACTTTAACATTATCTTGAAGTTCTTGCTTTTGCTTAACAGTTTTAGAAAGCTTTTCTTGTAAGGAATTTAACTCTTGTTTTAACACTTCTTCTCTAAAATTACTTTTTCTAATGATTGTACGCATTTGGTCATCCATTTCCTGCTCACGGCTAGTTAACTCAAACTTAGCACGTTGTTCATAAATAGCAACTTGTTCTTTATAGGCGTTCAGTTCAGAGATAACAGAATCATCAGGGGCACAAGCAGTGTACTCATCAAAAACATAATCATCATTGCCTGCAGAAGATACATCACTTGGCACAATCTCACTTTCACTTTGTGTCACAGATTGATCATATGGGACAATATTACTATTACCCTCATTATCAATATATGATTCATAAGTTTCAAGAGTTTGTACTTCGTTATGTATCTAATGCTCATCCACCTCATCGTATAGTTTTAATACCTCTGAGATGATTGATTCTTTGGATGGACCAGCTTGTTGTGGTGATGAGACCTTTGGAGAGACCATAGGTGAGATGCTAGCAATGAAGATTGTCTGGGCAGTAGGTTCATCATCGACATCAGAGTCAAATGCATCACAGTCCGCAACTTGAAAGGCATTTTGATAATTGTGACCTATTTCCTGAATTAGCTGCTCATCCACATCCGCATCATAGGTTTTGGCATTACCATTCGCAAGAAAAAACAACTCTTCTTCATCCAAAACCGCTCCACTATCCTGAGCTTGCACCAGCAGCATCTTGTCCCTGAAGAACTCTGCATTTTGAGGTCGTTTTGGAGATGTGCAGTTCCTTGCAATGTGTCCATCACCACCACAGTTGTAGCATTTGATTGGCTTTGCTTTCCCTTGATTGGCATTTCTCCCACGATTTTGATTAGCCACATATCCTCCACCTACTCCACCTCTTCCATGTTCATACTGTCTTCCTTGAACTGGTTGCACCATAACCTTTCCATCTCTGACAATAGCATGATTGTGTAGATTGGATGCAGTCCTGATTTCATTGTTAGTGTGAAGACTGTTAGTATGTGGAGTGAGGGTCAAGTTTTGTTTAACCATAAGAGCCAGTTGATTGATGAAGTGTTCCATGACTGCATTAGCATCAGGTTGCTTGAAACTTGGATCGGGAATGAGTTTGTGATTTCCATTTCCAGTAGGTATGACTTGAGAAGCTTTGGTAGTAATCCCTACATTGGTGTAGAATGTTGTTGAATCATTTGATGAGCTTGATTCTCCCTGTTTGGATTTGAACTGCTCAAGGATCATTCATTCAAACATAGCATGTCTCTCATTCTGAAGTAAGAAGGCATACAGTTGCTCATAGTTGGTGTTTTTTAATCCTTTGGTTAGCTTCACAGAGGTGACAAATTTGTGCCATTCGGGATTCATGTTGTTCATAAACTTTGAGTTCAGCTGAATATTCATAGACACTTTCTTCTGGTTTCATCTTAAAGTGCTCAAATTCATCATACAGTTGTGATTCTCTGTCTTCCTTGGTTAATTCATAACCCGAGAGAAGCATCTTGACATTATCCCAAACAGCCTTGGCTTCAGTGTTGTGATTGATAAGCTTGTAGATATCTTTTGGAAGACCTTGAAATATAATGTTTGAAGCCCTGATATCAGCATCGTATCTCTTTTTCTTCTTATCAGCCAGTTCATCATACATTTTAGGTCTGTCCAGTCCTAATATCACCGAACCATCAGCAGCATTATCAAGTATGTCTCTGGTTGTCTCAACTTGATACGGTCCTTCATCAATTGACTTGAGAATGTTGACCCCATTTTTCTTTCCCAGACAATACAACCTAATTCGTTGAGCCCATGAGTCATAGTTAGTTCTGTCAAGCATGGGTGGACGAGTATCTGAACTAGCTGCTTGAACGTCCTCAGCTACAGTAGAGATGATTGTAGGCACGTTGGTAGACATGTTTACAGATTTCACGGGATTTTATAACTCTATGATTAAACCGGGAAATAGATTCTTTCACGGGATTTTACTAAATCAAGAGAAAACCGTATTAGAAACAAATATCAACCAAGTCGCTATAACCCTTGAGACAAGTCGCTAAGTAGCAACTCGCTAAAACCTCAAGTTGCTGTGAATCAAGTCGCTATGAACCAAGTCGGTAAAGCACCAAATCGCTAAGCTGACAAGTCGCTAAAGAACAACTCGCTAAGTGGACCAAGTCACTAAAGACACCAAATCGCTAAGCTGACAAGTCGCTAAAGAGCAACTCGCTGAGAGATCAAGTTGCTAAAGAGTAACTCGCTAGTAACAACAAAGACAAGTTGCTAGAAATAATAGAGACAAGTCGCTACTTCAACCAAGTCGCTAGCCGAAGTGGAACCTCCACTACTTTGTACTGTTTGTCGGCTTGTCTCAATAAACAAGTCGCTAGGCTCAAGTCGCTACTACTTCAACTATAAGTCGTTGCAAATTAACAAAGCAAATCGCTACGAAGAAAACCTACTCCGAGACTCAAGTCGCTAGGTAGAAAAACTTAAAGACAACACTTTTCAATCCAAAACAAGCCCAACCACAGTGATTTAAGCTTTCCAAATCAAAACCCAAGCACTTACAATGATTCTAAACACAAAAGTACACTCAAAATTCAAACTTTAACACAAGAAATGATCCAAATGATGCAAAAACCACTAAACTTTTTCAAACCCAAAAACCATATAAAACTACTAGAAATCCAAGGATATGTAATAGAGATGATCAAACCATGGCTCTTGATACCATTTGTAACATATTGGATTTCACAAACACATCAACCCATGATCAATAAGAGGCATACACTATAAGGTTTTAGAGTGAGAAAGAGTTAGAGGTTTGGGAACTTAGTGAGAGAAAGTGAAAATCTTATTATGAGCTCCAACCCTCTACCTTGGGAGGTAGAGGGTATTTATAGTCTTACATAAAAAGCCACCTACGGGCTGTGGATCAGGCATACAGTGGGTAAAGACCCGTCCGTCCTCCACGGTGTTACTTAACTAAATACTACTTAACATTAAATAACTACGACTACGAGCTTTCTAACGATTACATATACTTGAGGTGACCGACACTTTAATAACTGGATTTACTAAATCCTAACACTACTTGCCCTCAAGTAGACCTTATTAGAAATATTCCTAAAAAGATATCTCCTATAACCTGGAAAATATAAGTTTACAAATTCCTTATGCTAGAATAAAACAAAGCCGAACACCTCACGAAATTGGAACGAAACACTCAAATCTCTCAACTATTCTAAGTGTCAATTTTGGGGTGATCACTCAATCGCACAGTAATAGCATGTATTCTATCATAAGCTTGGCAGTTACACAAATCTCCACCACTAGAGTTAAGGGCTAAACAATTCTTGAAGGCAATATGGGTAGACACGACAAGGGTTAAGGGGTGACTCATCATTACTAACATGTCACGGCGAAGTGGACAAAATCAATGATACATGACCGAATCCATGGCCAAGACACCAAAGATTGCTCGCTGCATCACCTAGACACGCTTCATGACTAAAGGGTAGGATAAGACATGGGAAGTATAAATGGTGTAAAATAAAACTCAAGCAAGTAGTCTAAATCTATAACCAAGTCATCACCACTTACCGTCCGCTCAAATTTCAAGCTTTGAAGTTAAGAAACCGGATCATGAAATACTAGGTAGACGTGTCATTAGAGGACGTTATGATGGGCACACTACCTTTTCTCCAACTGTTGGCATAATTACCAACTTCAATCTTCGAATGTGACCGAGGTGGCCTCCTCGATACTAAATCAATATAAAGCTCATAACATAATGCTTATAACAATGCACTTAACAATAACTAAATAACGATTATTTTTTATTTTTTTTTTCGAATCATTTTTTTTTACATAACAACAACAACTAAACATAATATCCCCCCACTTGAGATGAACAATGGGAATTCGGGGGGTCTTCAATGATCTTCAAGAATATGTCGTCGACGAAAGTGTGATTTCCGAACCTTTCCACTTGAACCTTGAACTTAGGCAAATGATGACTTCTCAATCACAAATAAAGACTACAGGGTAGGCTAAGGTGTATAGGTGTATCGAAACAATATATTGGGTTAAAAAAATGAAGGAATGGCTCAGATGGGTGTATCTAGGGGTATCTTGCACTAAATGTGGGGTTTCACATGGGGGTCGAGAAGTCGAGGTGACTAATCGATAGACACACAATGGTAGGCTATTTGGATGATAATCCTATAACATTGCCTTCTTAAACTGAAAAGTCCAAATACATCGAGCTAACTCAACATACCTCGTCTATGGTCTTGAAATGATGCAAAGGCCAAGTTCTAAAGTTTACAAGCTACCGGCACACTCATAATTTGGTGGATTTGGGGTAAAATATTGGAAACGGATAAGGCTAATCTCACCATATAATATCAAGGGTTGTATGTGCTCGGCTAAGGTCTAATCTAGTTAGGTTAAGAAAAACATGTCAAAATTTTAAAAATGGCATAATTTTTCAAAATAAACTAGAAAAACGAGGGCAAAATAATGTTCAAGAGATAATTCTACTCCCGTCCCCCCACTTGAATTGTACAAAGTCCCTTTTGTACTAAGCGTTAAATAAAGGTAAAGAGAAAAGTAGAATTAGAGCGAGAACTTCCCTGAAATTTGCTCCAAAAAGAAAGAAGGCCCACGAAAAAGAAACCGTGCCTTCGTATAAGCATCATGAACAAAATTCAATCCCTAAAATCACACTACCGACAAGCATAATTCTAAAAAGAAAAAAATGAAAAATGAAAAACAAACCTAACTCACTTTCGTAAGAATCACGGTTGCATTTAGCATATGCAACAAGCCTTTTAAACCACTTGGTTTCCCAAGTGGACGAGTGAAGTCTCGTGTTTACAGGGAACACACCCACAAATTTCATTTAAAATACTAATACAAGGTTATTGTGTTTTAAAATGAAATAAGTAAAGCAGAGGAAAGTTACGTCGTAACTCTTTGAGGGAGTTACGCCGTAACTGGCAAAACCTGACATATGCTGCAAAGCGAGTGGCTATGGCATAACCACTAAGATGGTATTACGCCGTAATTGGTAATGCGTCTAAAATACTGCTGCAAAGGGTTGGTTACGGCGTAATCACAGAGATGAGTTACGCCCTAACTATGGTCAGATCAGCAAACTGCAGCAGCAATCATTTCCTCGTTTCCTGCAAAAAAAATGGTTAAAAACACAAAACCCTACAGAAATGGAAATAAAACAAAAGAAAGGGATAATTCTTATTGTATCCCGAAAGAGAACTTTTCTTTATTTACGAGTCTTTAAGTTAGACTCAGAGCCGCGGGGCTACCAGTGCTTGTTGGTCATTTCGTGGATATGGCAGTCTCCATGTTGGATTCAACTTATCAGATTCTCATCCCGTTTATAGTCATCCCCTAATTCTAAACACCCCGAGTAGAAGCTCTTGATTTTCTAGTAAGGCTGGTCAATACCTTTTGCCTTGTTTTCCTCACTGATATCGACCAATGGTTGGGCTTGGCTTAACTTCCTCTTGGTCCAATTTTTAAAATTCTTAATGGTTCTCGGCATTCTGAAGATAGTCTTATCATCGTTTATCTTTAACCATACTAACCCTTCTTTTTCATTTTTATCTAACCAGACATTTCCTGAAAAGGTTTTCCTAAAATTACTCCCGTAAGTCCATCTTCTACAAATTCGCTTACGTCGTCCAAAACCATAAAGTCCACTAAAAATGAATGAGTTCCAACGAAGACATGGATGTTGGTTGCAAATCCAAGAAAGTTATTCCCCTTATATTCTAATTCTTTCTTCATAACTCGGTTGTAGCACTCTTTTGACATGATGTTGACTGGGGAAGTTGTGTCAATAAATGGATGGAAATCGATGAACCCGATTTTGCATAAGATATTCAGATAATAAGGGTTTCTATGATGTATGCGGGTTCCTACCTCATTAAATCTAGGTTGATTGGTTTGCGAAAAATCCTTCACAGAGTTGTCTTGCCAATGGGCCATTTTTACATCACTTGAAAAATCGTCAGTACTGATTCCTAAATTATCCTCTTCCTCGAAGTTGACGAAAACATCAAAATCTTTCCCCGAATCTATCTCGCCAGGATCTGAGAGGTCACTAAGAAATTCTTCTAGAGCGTCACCAAAACTGCCTACTGGGTCAACCACACATACCTTTTGAGGAGTAGATAGGAGTTCATTTGGTCCGAACGTTGCAATTTCTCCATTAGCTTCAAGAGTTAGTTTTCCAGCAAAGACATCAACCTTTGTATGGGCAGTGGCAAGCATAGGTCTACCTAAAATGACAGGTATTATTTTGTCTTCCGGAATGTCAAGAATCACAAAATCTACCGGGAAAAGGAATTTCTTAATCTTCACCAACACATTTTCAACGATGCCTAACGGTGACTGCATAGATCGATCGGTCATTTCAATTTTCATCTTGGTTGGCTTCAAGTCACCAATCCCCATACGTAGGAACATCAAACGAGGAATTATGCTAATACTCGCTCCAAGATCAGCTAGGGCATTATAGAAATTGAGACTCCCAATCAAGCAAGGGAGAGTGAAACATCCTGGATCTTTTTCCTTTTGTGGTAGCTCGTTTCTCAAAACCGCTGAAAATCTTTCGTTGAGTTGAATTGTCTCATCATTGCTTAATTCCTGCGGAATATCATCATGATTAGTTTTAATGGAATTATTAATAGGGGAGTTTACCGGTATAGCTTGGTCCAGAAGTGATTGTCTCTCCATGCTGATTCGTCGCTTAACTTTTTCCGAAAAGGTCGTCGGTTCTTCAAGGATTGTTTCCACTGTGTTGACAAGTTCCTCTTCCCGAGCCGCTAGGTAATCAGTGATGGCTTGTGAACATGAGCTCACACTATTTTCCAATCCCTTAATCCTATATTCATGAATTTTGAGAGAAGAGACTGTATTATCCACGAATGTCTTCATTATTTTTTCAATTCTATCATCACGTTCCCTTGATTCCTTGATGTGGTCAAGAATCTTTTTTTCAAGATTGATCCCAGTTTTGGTCCCAAATACACTCTTAACCTTCTCAATTCTACATGCTTCAGCTTCTCTTTCTAACCTTCGTTTTTCGAAAATTTCCCCATAATTGTATTCTTGCTTTGTCAACGTCTTCATTACCTTATGATCAAAATTGTCTCTAGGTCCGTACCCTGTATCCATATGCCATTTGTAGCAATGTTCAGAATCTGTTGAATACATTCCAAGGCTTGGTTAGGGGTCATGCTAGGAATAGGTCTCGGGGAATCAAGTAGTTCTCGTGTTAGCGCATTAATTCCCCGGTATAAGACGTAGACGATCTGATGCTTGTTCAAATCATGAGTGGGACATCGATAAAGTAGCTCATTAAATCTTTCCCATGCCTGGTAAAGCGTTTCTTCCCCAACTTGAATGAATTGATAGATTTTACCAAGAAGTTTGGCCATTTTTTAAGGAGGGCAAAATTGATGGGCGAACTCTCTTCTTAGTTTATCCCATGCTCCTTTACATTCGTTAGGGAGTTTGTTATACCATCTTTTCGCAGTTCCCGTGAGAGTCATAGGAAAAATCCTTGCGGTGACCGAATAGCTCGGGGTGCCTCGGACGTTGGAAAGAGAGGATAAGTAGAGTACTTCTTCTATATGATTCTGAACGTCCTCATCATCATCTCCAGAAAACTTAAGTTCGTGTAACTCTCGAATAAATTGATCTGGAATAGAGTATTTTTCAGTACTAGAATCTTGTGTGAAGGTTCGTTGGCAGTTCTCATTTGGTTGTTCCAAATACTGCTCCATGGTTAAGTCATCGATATTATTTTCATTGATGACTTCCGGTTCTGCTTCAGACTGGTCTGATTCGTAAATTGAAAAGATGTTGTGAATAGGAACCGAAGAGTAAACTTTCCTCGTCCAAAATTACTTCTCCGGATCATCGAATGGGGTGGCCAAAAAAGGCCTCGAGCTACGAGTCTTGTATCCTGACATTTAAGAGAAGAAAGAAAATTAGAAATAGACTTAATGCGAAATCCTAAAACAGCTCCCCGGCAGCGGCGCCAAAAACTTGATGCAGGTTTTACTGACCAGGTTTTAATATTTATATAGTCTCGTTATACCTATGGTCTACCCTAATGCACTAATGGGCAGTGTACCCGGTCGTGTGTAGTGTAGTATTCGGTAAAACCGAGGTTGTCCCAAGAGCTATGTGTGTTGGATTATTACTAAGTCTAGGTGTCACAGTTTTTAATATGATTTCGATAAGGAATTAATTAATTAACTACGAAAGCAGATAAAATTAGATAAAAGGCAAAGGTTTAATCAATAGAGGAGAGTGGTGTTAACCTAGTTATTCCTCCTAGCTAGTAATGTCTACGTCTACTTACTTCCAATTACTTCAGGTGGGGTCAAATTCGAGAGGACAACATTTGGTCAATTCGCCCTAACCTATCAACAAAGATGCCACCACTGGAGAAGTCAGGTGTCCCTTCATAAGTCCAGTTGTTCCTGGTCCCCTAAGCCAAGTCATTAAGTACCGCTACATGCTAGATTTATAATAGTGAGTGCTCGGGCGTTAGCAACTTAAACACTCACCCCCTAATTCTTAAGTTCATCCAAACGGTAGGTGATCAGTTGGTCAAATCGCACAAGTAGAAAGGGTCGTCAGTTGGTCATATCTTACCCTTCCCGTTCCAGTCTACTCACTAGGGTTAGTTGGTCATATCTCCTAAGCAACTAGCCTCTACCGCCATTTAAAACTACCAAAACAAGGGTAGCTACCAATAAACTATGCATGCATACACTTAGAAATAATTATATGGAAGTAATGTAAACGCAAACAAAACAATTAAGGAATCATAACTAGGCCAGCACCAAGAGGTGCTTAGCCGCTCATATTAACCATACAAATCAGTTCAATATTTAATGTTACGAAATACATGAATCGAAAATAAAGAAAAGATAAAATGCTAATGCTTATCGTATGGGAGTGATTTCTCCCTTGGAGACAGCTCCGTATGCTCCTCTAGACCTGCCTTTGGCTTCTTCCCACGTTCTTTGGTTGTGGTGTATGGAATGGGATGCTTTGAAATGCTGGAAATCGTGGGGTATTTATAGGCCAGATCTGGGTTACGGCGTAACTAATATAAGAGTTACGCCATAATCTTCAATTCCTTCGTAATTTGCACTAGATCTGCTGGTTACGGCGTAACCTTATAAGTGATTACGCCGTATCTTCAATATTACTTGGTTACGCTGTAGTTGAAATAGTTACGGCGTAGTTATCAGCGGCGTGGAACCTCATTTGACCTAATATAGTTACGTCGCAGTTTTTGGGGGGAGTTACGCCGTAACCTTCTGATGAGTTGGTTTTCTGAGTCACGCTTTAGTTACGGCGTAATGTGAGAGAAGAGTTACGCCGTAACTTCTTCAAAGTCAGCATACTATGATAAATCTTTGATATTTCTCCAATTCCGCGTCTCTTTAGCTCCAATGCTCGTAATTTACCTGAAAGTAGAAAACAATGAGAAACAAGCGTAAATCCATATAAATCATATAAATTACAAGCATTTATCGGGGGAAATTGACACTTAATATTCAGGACTATTTGATGTTATCATTCATCAACAAAAAAAAGTTATTCATCGGTTCTCTTAAATTTTGTTCATCAGTTTATCGGTATTAAAAAAATCATAATGTTCATCAGTTTATCATTTGGTTGTTCATCAGTTAAAAATAAACCAGAAATAACAAAAATAACAAAAGATGTATTTTGGTATATCAATTAGTGCATTTGAATAAACTTTAATAAGAAAAATCTCTTTTAGGCATTTTATCAAACACTTTGCATGCACTAAATATGACTAAGACATCATCATTAACGTGCAATATCTTAATCATATCATATTGGATTTTAGTGATTCAAATTTTAGGGTAAAGAATGGTCAAAATCCTACAATTTTCATGTTTTAAGTTTTGAAAAATTCGGCTTTTAAACTAGTCAAAATTATAGCCGAAAATGCCGAAAATTTCAAGAAAATCAACACCTACTTAAAAAGTTGGAAAAAAAAGTTAAGATTTATATATCATAATGCATACCAAATTAAAGAGAATTAAATTTAAAAAATATGGTGAAATCGGTTTTGTCATAAAAGTTTGTCGTTTAAATGTTATTTACGTTTAAAGTTTTGGGGTGGAATAAAAAAATGAGTTAAAAGAAACAAAATGCCTATAACCAAATTTAATAAATTAAAATGGAGAGATTGGGTGGAGGACACATGTCACTCAATGATAGGCTTTCTAGATTTTTTTTTATTTTTTTCACTTTGTAAGGGATCTCAACTCTTTACAAATGACAATATCTAATCCTAAACCACCCGCTTTTTAATCCCAAGCCCATAGTGAATCTTTATGTCAAACCAAACGCACCTTTAATATTAATGTATTTTCCTTTTTTTAATGTTGCAAAAATCGTGAATCGGTAGTCGGGCGGTCGATCACCCTGCAGCGAGTAATCGGTCAAAGCGGGATTAATCGGTGATTAATCGGATTGGCATTTCCTGCAAGTTTTGGGTATTTCTGGAGACCAAACTAAAGATTTTAACTGATTCCAAGCCTATTATGTTTCCAAACCTCAATAAAAGGCTCCAATTCTGATTATGAGGCTCATTGTGCGTTATAAGTGAAATAAACGATCCCCATTATGTGTCATAAGTGAAATCATTATTTTTTTAAAGTTGACCGATTCGACCGATTTTGACTGATTCGGCCGATTTTTAACCGATTCGGCCGATTTTTGACCGATTCGACCGATTTTTGGCCGATTTTTTTACCTGGCCGATTTTTTTACTGATTTTTAAAATTCTACAAGGTGTTTCGCCGATTACCGATTAATCGGCCGATTTTTGCAACACTGCTTTTTTTTTATTATAACTTTGTAACTATAATAAGAGCAGTGGGTGTGGCAAATTCATCCCTCGCCGTCGTCCAACGAAGCAGCCCGCAGTGGCTCGCTGCCACACCGGCCCCCTCGCCGTGGCTCGCCATCGTGTGGTTCATCGTCACCACAACGAGCAAAAAACTCTGACACACTACAAATCTATCCGTTTTATATCGGATAGTTTTCCTTCTTTTTTTTTTTTAAAAAAAAAAAAAAAATTATACCACCTATAAATACTAAACCATTTTAATCAAAATAAACACACTTTTACACACTATAAAATCTACGTATATAAACATGAGTGAATCATCTTTTTCCGGTGAAAGTGACATTGAAGAGTTAGCGGACTTAGAAATGTTTATTCAAGAGTTTGAGGAAGAGCAATCGTTGCAAGAACAAGAAGCCGGTCCTTCAAGCCAGCGTTGATACGTCCCCCGTGAACGTGAAGTTGCATAAGCACGTCTACTTGCTGACTATTTTGGTGACAACCCAAAATATACGGATAAAAATTTTAGGCGTCGCTTTCGTATGAGCCGTAGACTATTTTTACAAATAGTACAAGGTATTGAAACATATATTGAAACTCATCATCTTCTTTCCAAGCATTTTGATTTCTTTAGAGTCCGACCAGATTGTAGAGGTGTAATGAGTTTTAGTGTGATTATGAAATGCACATGTGCCCTACGCCAATTGGCTTACGGGGTAGTAGCTGATGCATTAGATGAGTATTTACAAATAGGTGAACAATGTGCACGCGATTGCCTAGATTGTTTTACTATGTGCACAATCCATCTATATGTGAAGGAGTTTTTAAGAAAACCAGATGAGGATGACATTTGTCACTTATACAATGCACATAACATTGTTCATAAGCTTCCGGGAATGTTGGGGAGCATCGATTGTATGCACTGGGAATGGAAAAACTGTCCGAAAGAATGACAAGGCCAATTTCACAGAGGTGATAAAAAATATCCAACTATAATGCTTGAAGCCGTTACTTCATACGATTTGTGGATTTGGCATGCATTTTTTGGGGTAGCGGGTGCGAATAACGATCTTACGGTTTTAAATAATTCTCCGTTATTCGACGATTTGCTTGATGACATCGCCCCTGAGGTTGAGTTTGAAGTATACGGGTGTAAATTTAAGCAAGGGTATTATCTAGTTGACGAAATTTACCCGGAGTGGGCATCTTTTGTCAATTCATTTATAGTTGCAAGTAACCCAAAAAATGCCGCATTCAAAGCGAAACAAGAAAGTGCTCGAAAAGATATCGAAAGAGCTTTTGGTATCCTCCAAGGACGTTGGCATATCATTGCCTAACCGGCGCGTGCATTTACTGTTGGCAAGTTACGAAGAATCATGTACTCGTGCATCATATTGCATAACATGATTTTGAAAGATGAACAATTTGGGATATCCGACATTGCTGAAACGTATATTTCTACGACACCAAATTTTCAATAGACATGGATTGAACGTTGCGAATTGCAAAGGAAAAAAACCAAAGAACTACATGATAAACGCAAACACGCAAAGCTTCAACGATGTCTCATCGAGCATGTTTGGCAACAACTTCAATGGGAACAATTTCAACAACAGAATCCAAATAATTAGTTTCGTTATAATTTGATGTATTTCTTAAGTTGCGTATGTTTTTTTTACCGTATCTTTATTTTACGTTTCGTATGTTTTTTATTATGTTGTATTGTATTTTTATTTTTAATGAAATAAATTTTAGTTTATTTGGAAATTTGAATAAAAAATATAAAGTTAAAGTGATGGACCCCAAATGAATAGGTTAAGGTTTGTTATGAGTGAAAGGAAGATTAGTTGTGGAAGTTTATTATGATGAGGTGACGCTGACGTGAGGATGATGAAAAAGTAAACTCTCTTCACCGCACCTTCCCCTCTAAGCCAACTCAAAATGCCTATAAAACGTTAGCCTAGGCCGAAAAATAAGGTTAGAAAAAACCGTGAAAAGTAACCATTAGCTTTTCCGGTAGGTGAAAACATGTTAGTCGTCAACAACTGCCATCTCCCTTATCACAGCCCATTTAAAATGATTCAAAACATATTCAAAATCAGAAAACCAATTTCTTTCACTTTTAATAATTCTCGCAATTACGTTGCTTCAGCAGCAAATTCAATTAGTATTGAAAAGAATGGTACCAAATTCACTTGGGATGACGTCTTTCAAATATCTTCCGATAAATCTTCATCTTGGGGGGATCTCACTGGTTTCTTTCAAAAAATTGATTTATGTAACCGTGGCTCTGTAAGTATACTATACTCTTTAATGGAAATGTAGCTTTCTAAACTACGCTTTTCAATTCCATTTTTTTATTTACTTACTAACAGGGGAGGGTAACTAAATGGTCACCAAATACATACATTTCTAAATAATTATCCCTTATTAACATTAACAAAATTATATCAACATTTAAGACATCCAAAGTACAATGTGCACTATCCCTTATTAACATTAACAAAATTATATCAACATTTAAGACATCCAAAGTACAATGTGCTTTTTTTCTGTTTTCTGGTAATTCAGCTAGGCATGACTTGTCAAATAAAGGTGGTAGGATTTTGTTAGTTTAAAGGCAAAAGTCAATTATGTACATCTTTTTTTTTTTTTTTTTTTTTTTTTTTTTTTTTTTTTTTAAGTTAAAATGAATTATCAGACTAGATATATAATTATGGTTTCATAGTGGTTATTAAAAGTTACCCTTTTGACTCTAATGAAATAATGTTACCGGTGTATTTTATTATTATGTTACTGGTCAAGGAGGGCTTTTGGAGAAATTGGTACCGGGTTCATTGCCAATTGGGCTAGGTCCTCATGGAAGGATCAGTCGGCACCCGTATGTTGGTTAAACCTATTGGAGTAACACTGTTAAGTGTTAACTGAACCAAATAATCAGGAAATGACAACCGTTACTATTGGGGCATAGAGCATAGACAAGCAACATGATTTGTAATAGTTCACTATAAGGGTTAGAAAAGCTAGTTGTTTTATATATTTTCGTGTCTTTTCTACTGATATATCCAAATTCATTGTAGGAAAGGTGTTCTGATTTTCTTCCATTTGTCATTGAGGACCAAATTGTTGGATATGTTCACAACGGGTAATGTACTAGTGTCTCTATTTCTTGTTATAAACAGTTCTTGGATGCATTATCAGTTTTATGATGCCTTCTTGTCAACCCTTTAAGTTGCTGATGTTAATCAAGTTATCGTTTAATTTTCTATTGGTGCAACTACTCAAAGAAACATAGAGTATCTGCAATGACTATAATACAAGTTAATTTCAAAAATGAAAATGCAGCTTTCTTCTGTGTGTTGAACTGCCTAGTTATCTTCTGACTCATAAAAGGCTTTATTTCCTGTTGTTAAAGAATCGAATAGTCCACATTACATCCTCCCTCCGACCCCCTTGTGTCTTTATTTATTTATTTATTTATTTTTTGTTTTTTATTTTTTATTTTTTTTTTCTCAAAATGCCTGACCCTCCCGTATTTACATTACATGAACATAATCTATACCACTCGTTTTCTTGCTAAAATTTTAAATGTTGTCAGTTTGAGATCCTAGGCGAGGTTGGCTGTTTAAAGTTTCTGCAGCCAATATCCTGTACGATAACAGACATTATTGCTACTAGAATCAATAGAGGAAGTGGATCATTAAATGGAACTCATTTTTATAATTTGGTGTTAAAACATTTTGCAGCTTTCTTGATCAATTAGACAAGTTTAAGGAGGTTTTCGCGTGCATTAAAGATGATAAATACGGTAGTCAATCTGGCCATGTCACACTACATTCTGCTCTGAAAACACCCGAGTCCAGAACTGAGGCCCTTGTAGATGTAGTCCAGTACTTAGGTGAAGAAGTAATTCCAGGTATACGAAACGAGGTACTTTTTTCAGTAACAGAGCAACATGTCTGTGACCAGAGTCTATGCTTTTGGTAATATTGATATTTAAATATTTGCAAGCACTTTAGGTTGCTAATGTAATTCTTTCCGTTTTAAAAGATAACTCAACTGACTGCAGCTATACCCTGTCACTTCATCTTATGGAGGACAAGTATACTTCTCACTGGAACGTGCAGCAGCACCTTACTTTGGAATAAAGGTTTGTCATAGTTTTCCTTAAAATATGATACATCTCACTTCTTTCTGCTACACCCTATCACCACCTATCCACGCTCCTCTGATATCTTAGTTATTATAGGCTTATGGAATTCACATGAGTGGGTATGTTGAAAGAGACGGTGAAAAATATCTATGGATTGGAAAGCGAAGTGAAACGAAACCCACCTACCCGGGAATGCTTGACCATCTTGTTGCCGGAGGACTGGTGCGATTAACTTCTCTGGCTATTTTAATCTCGGAGACCTATTAAAGGATCTCCAGTTTGCAGTCATATACTAGAATAATGCTATTTATTGTTAATCCATACTCAAACCACTTGCTATGTTATTAAAGGATGGTTCTTGACATCAATAATTTGATTGCATTTTGCTTCGTATCGGATTATGTGTTAATGAGCATTGACTTTAAAATACAGCCACACGGGATGTCATGTGCAGAGAATGTGGTGAAGGAATGTGAGGAAGAGGCAGGAATACCACATTCCATTTCTAGTAGGTGATGAAATCATGCATCAAGGCCGCCCTGACTAGAAAAGTGAAATTGTATACCAATAATCATGCATTTATTATAGGAATTGTTTGCGACGCTAACTCGCATATAATATTTTGTTCACAGAGCGATACCAGTGGGGGCTGTCTCATACATGGACATCGAGGGTTATAGATTTAAGAGAGATGTTTTATTCTGTTATGATCTGAAGCTCCCAGACAGTTTCATTCCAGAGAATCAAGGTAAGCGTGGACAAGACTCACTTTTACCCATACTTTAATGTAGACGACTGCTTGTTATCTTAAAGCTTTGTTCTACTGTTTTACTACTCTAAAGTTCTTGTGTCTGAATTACAGATGGAGAAGTGGGAAGCTTCAAACTACTCCCTGTAACACTTGTTGCGGAAGTTATTCGAAATACACAGTTCTTCAAAGCTAATTGCAACCTTGTCATCATTGATTTCCTTTTCCGACATGGGTATTAACTTTTTTCTTACTTCTTTTAATATCCCAGATTCTCTTTTTACTTTTCAATAGTACAAACTGTCATTCGTTATAATAGTGTGCAGAACTCAATATATATACCCGAACCAAACAGAAATAGAAGCTGTATACTTAGTCATAAGTTAGTTACCGTTGCTTTAAAAAAGCAACATAGTTTAGGCAAGAAAATGGATTCAAAGTACTAGCCCTAAGTTCCGGCCCGGTTTTGGTTCCTCCTATAGTCTCCAATATCCGGTCCGCTTTAGTATAGTTGCAGAAGCCAAATCTGTTTTCATGCTTAGCTGATTTTGGCTCGAATTGTTTTCTCAAAATTGTGGCAATTACCACCGGACATTTTAGAAGGGGAACTAATATAAGATGCTTAGCTGGTTCAGACTTCGGACTTGTCACCTTTTCCCATTTGGGGATTATGTGATTGTGCTAAAAAAAAAGAGGATTGCTACATTCACATACATTTTACAAAAACAAATCCACACAAGGAGGTGGCAACATATGATTGGTGTATTTTGATACACTTTCTCCCTCTTCTCTTTCATCACACCAATCACATGTTAACACATCCTTTGTGTGGATTTGTTTTTGTAAAATGTATGTGGATGTAGCAATCCTCTAAAAAAAATTGGCCACTCTGCGACTGTTTGGATGGTAAATCAGATCTTGGGTTATGCTCTTTTGATTTTACAGATTTTAACATGGTGGTTTTTAGAAATAGATCCATATGGTGGATAATCATGTGGTGAAATTGGATGAAGGCTGTAACTGATGTTTTTTATATGTGCAGATACATTAAACCAGAAGACGTTGGGTATTTGAAGCTACTTCAAAGCTTGAGAGGCGGAGATTGTTCGTAAATGTATGAGAAACTAAAATGACCACTCAGTATAGGGTTGATACATCTTTATTTATAATGTTTCTTGCATAATTCTATGTAGCCTAACATTATTTATAATGTTTCTTGCATAATTCCTGTTTTTTAAGAATGAATCTGCAACAATCATTCACACATCTAGTTCATCAGCCTCCGGGCCAAGTGGTTTAAGTACGGCTTCAACATCACTTAGTTTAACTTCGTCTAGGCTTGCTGGATTCCATTCGGGGTTCTGTCAAAGTTTAAGAACATAATATGAATACAAACTCAGCGAGAACACCCTGAAATAGAATGCTCAAAAGAGTGTTTGTAGGCCAACTGACATACTTGTCCCAAAAATAACCCATTTTGACCAACACTTGCCCATTAATAAGTGTATGTCAACAAACAGGCAATGTGGTTTGCCTCATAATCTAGCTTAGTTGATGCAAATTTTGATATAACACAACTTATTAATTCGTGTTAGCATATAGCAAGAGCAACTATAAGGTATTTAAATTTTACAAAGAATATTTGCTTTAGTGGCGAGGTGAAATTTGATGATGTGAATTATATTTGAAAATTCTGTACATGCTTAAAATGGTCTCAAAATACTTTTATAAAAGTTACTACTAGTCCTTCATTGTGACTAAATTATATGTTAGTAAGTCAATGCTATTCCGTTTTGGTATTGACATAAACAGGCTTGTACTAATCAGACAATTTATTATACTTTCAGAATAACTCAACATGGAAGTAAAGACGGAGTAGCCAACCTGATCCTTATCCACCAAAACTGCTCGAACCCCTTCCATAAAATCACTTCGAAGCGTAGTCCTTAGCGCAATGCGGTATTCGGTTTTCATCACACCGTTTAGCTAAATACAATAAGTTTCCCAATGCAAACAAAATTCAGGATGTTTGTGGGTCACCAAGAATTCACATCGTATCTCAAGGAATAGTCACTCAAAATCATTGTATAAAAGTGAATATAATTGTGGAAACTCACAGTAGATAACTCGCTCTTCTTATCTCCACATGCAGAGGCAACTCTCGAGAAATAATGGTGTGTTAGGGAAAGTGAAAATGGAGCACCTCTCTTAAGCCCAGAAAGAGCATCCTTTGCCCATTCTGCAACTGCTCATTAAAAGGATGATGTTATCAGCGATTCAGCGGAAACCAGAATACAAGTTTTATTATAATGAAAACACTAGACGTGGTAAAATGGGTGGGTTGGGTAATAAGTCCGGGTAGATCTTATTGCAGATAGGTTGATCAGCAAAACAGTATTTTGTTCATCTTAAAAATTGTGTACAAACAACTACTATGATATATATGATTTATAAGTACTATTATTACAAGGATTCATAATTTGGAACAAGTAGTTAAAAGTATAAATTACAAATACACTGGCTAACGTTCACCATTACCTTTTTAGAATAATTACTTGACCCATTTCAGATGATACATAGCATAAACAGATGCCATTCATAAGTAACCAAATTAAAATTGCCACTCCTAGAAACACACATTTTCGAGATAACCAAGTTCGTTTAAACTCCTTCCATCTCATGAAGGTTGCACGCTTCGCTTGCCACATGGTTTAGGTAGAATGTTTCGCTACTTTTCACATATCTCAAATAGCCTTAAATATATACGAAATAAGAGGATATTATGTGTCAAAATCTATACAAAGAATTTACTTATAATGATGACACTGAGCACACCATGAAACTTGAACCTAGAATTATCATATAAACAGACACATTCAATTTTTATGCAACATTCTACGCATATGGTCAATTCAAATATCGGTATGTGACAGTAGTAATATTACCTGTAGCATCATCACTTTCCTGATACTTTTCTAGCTCGTCCATTATTTCTTTAACAGATTTGTTTGAACCAAATGTCGAAACTATATGTGGTAAAAGCAACTTCAACCGGGGTTCTGACTCAGGATTGCTACTATACTTTTCCAATGTTGCTTGCACTTCTCGATGCGGGTCCTCAAAACTGTATACAATTGTGAATTTTTCATAAATGCAGGACTTTGATATTACTTGTATCTCAAACTCTAAGTTTTACTTATATTATACAAAGATATATGCATGTACGAGTATACATTAACTTACAAAGTAGTTGACAAAAGAGTGTCCTTAATTGAGCTCAGATTTCCTGATGGAACAAAGTAGTTCCCAAGACCTACATAAAGTGCATCAGCTGGCGTAGAAACTCTGTTTCCAGTCATACCAAGATAAGCACCTGGGCAAAACAAATGTCCTGGGTAAATTATTTATCCGACCATGTCTGCCAACTTATACAAGAAAGAAACCATATACACACTAACTAATTCCTCAAACAAATCAACTCATACAAGAAACCATTTGAGCACACTCTTAAAGCTGATCCTAAATTGCATGTATGTCGTAGCAACAATTTGATTGCAAGAATTACGGTGTGTTCTTCAAGTACATACCAAAGTCATCAAGTATTTTCATCAATTCTATAGCCCTGGCGAAAAACAGACCTTAACTTTCTGTAAGAAATAGTTTTTGTTTGATAAAAAAGGAACAGATCAAACTTATTAACTTTGACAGAGATCATTTGCTTCTCAGAAATTTAGCAGCTTTTATGGTATGCTTGTAAACTTGGATTATTCCTTTGTAAACTGATCAACTGGTATTTTCACTGAGCAGCCCAAAAAATTATATTCCCCCTGGATAGCGGTTCCTGTTATTAAATCCAATCCAGCTTCAAATTTAGCAGAAACTCATTATTGAGGACTGTAAGTCCCAAAATTATACGACTCGTAACAAGCAAGTGACTAAACATGCACGATAATCACATTGCTTAATTCTTAGTTCAAGATTAGCTAAGAGCACACAGTATGCATACAAATAACGTGCCATTTGTCCCAACTATGAACCAATTACATGTTATTACCATACCGTGCTATGTGCCATTGGTGCGCCAAAGGTCCCCGAGCCATTTGAATGGCTCACGCCATTTGTGATGTTTTTTTTTTGTGTGTGTGTGTGTGTTTTTTTTTTTTTTTTTTTTTTTTTTTTTTTTTTGTATTGTGAGTGAACGGGGTATTTTTAGTGGGGTATTTTGTGGGACCCAATAACATGTTAGTGGTGTGTTATGAGGAAGAGGTGTTTTAGTTATTGGTGTGTTATTGGGAAGGGATGATGTGGCGCTGATGTGACATACCAATAACATGTTATCCGTAAGCACGATACCGTGTGCCCTAACTATCTTTAACACTATCAGGGTAACTTATTAAACAAAGTGCAATGAGTGACCCTGCCATAAAGCTGTATAAAAATGCTACCTATTAGATTTGAGCACACATACCAACTGAGCCTCCTCCTGGACTTCGTGCTGCTATATAAGCAAACCCAACATCTGGAAACAAGCCAATTGCATTCTCTGGCATGGCTAGAACAGTCCTCTGGCAAAAGGTTGTTAGTTTTATAGATAAAACTTAATATGTGTATATCCGAATTCGAACTCGAGACTACGGGATTGCACACATTACGTATGAGATTTAATGCGACTAACGAGCGTTATGTAATTAACGATAATTGACTAACGGTCGTTAAGTAATAAAGAGAAGGACTAGAGTAAAAATTAGAGGTCAAGAAAGTTCTAGAACCTCATGGGGTTCTAAAACCGATCGGTTATGGGTTCGGTTACACCAATCCTAACCTAACTTGGACACAAAGTTTTCTCTAGTATAAATACAAGGCTTAGGGTTCATTGTTTGTTAATCCTTGTACACACACAATACCCTAAACTTGTTTCTCTCTTTCTTTTAGCCTTACACGACCGAAACCCTAAACCCTAGGGTGTTCGGATTTTTGATTTTCAAAACAAATTGTTTGGTTTTTGATTTTGTGTTTTAAGAACTAGCATTCGCGTTAAATCGGTATTAGTACGTGTGTACAAGAACGTGGTGTAAACACACTATTGTTTACAGCTGGTTTGAATTGAAAAACGGTAAGGGCCAATTCGTTAAAGCATATAGACCCTAATTAGTGTTCTTGTTCGTGATTGCTTGGAATTGCTAAAAGGTACGCATACTATTTAAATTCGGTTAATTAATTTACAATTATATGTTAAGTCTTCCGTTGCATGTTCTTTGATGTTTATGTGTTTTATTATATGTATGACATGTTTAATAATTCCAACAAAGGTAATCATCACACAATGTTTAGCTAGAATTCAAATTACCTCTACTATCAAAAAGAAATACAGCTTGGAAAGAAATTTAGTTGTTTACCTCCGTTATGGCTCTGTAACGGCCATGACCAGAGAGACCGATCCCAAAACCCATTGTTATGCCATCCATGAAGCTTATATATGGCTTTTTGTACTCGGATATTTTGCAAATAAGTGAGTATTCAGAAGTGAAGACCTGTAAACAGGCAATAGGCATTTAGCCAATTAAAAAAATATAGATGATAGTAATATGATGAAATCACCAACGTTGAATTGCCAAAGGGAGTTAAACTACAGATTAGAAAATGAAAGTTTAAAAACAAAATTCAAAACACTTTTTTTATAGTGATTTGTGTTAGCCTATAATATTTATGGGCTCAAGCCCGATTCTAGAATACTCTATGTATTCCTATATATTGTATTATGTATTGGTGGAATGGGATCAATCAAATATTCATTCACAATTATATTATTCTCGGTATATTTACAATTTGAAGCACTGATTTAATGAAAAATCATATGAACTGTAAAATGTTGTACATTTTGAGATAAGGTAAAGGCTACTCCTTCTATTTGGGTTTCACCCCACCTTCCTAAGTAAACACAAATCTGATCATTACACATTGTATCACCAACTTAAGTACATATACCACAAGATTACCCACAAAAATGTCAAAATAGTGGCATGAAGTTGCTCCCTCTATATGTAAATATGCGTGTCTACATCGTTATTATATTTTGTCTTTATTTGAAATATTTGGAGGTTTGTTACTCTAAGAGAGCATTTGCATTCAACCAAAAGTCAAAACCAAAACAACAGACCTGTGGTGGGTGAACAATGCAACATCAGGAACCAATCTGCTTGTAGATGAATATGATGTATATTTCAGAACAAAGCTATTACAATTTCCACGAAAATAACATCCCATTCCATTACATCTTTAGCCATTAATTAAAGACATATTGATGCGCAGAAAACAGAATTCAGAAAAAGTTAACAAAGCAAACAGCCATTATTTTTAAACCAGTATAAGTTTAAAAGTCAGCACAACCTCAATAATTTCTGACAGTTGTTTTAGAGTTGAAATCTGCTTCACATCACCACCTGCAGATAAAGCGATAACCTAAGCCCTTTGGTTATTAACAACAACTCAGATAATACGGTAATCTTATAAAGTGATTACGTTAATTAGATGACTCTTTAAAACAATGCATATTTATAAAACGTTGAACACTATCACGGATTCTCTTGTCTATTACAGATGAGAGATGTTGGCATAATAGTTTGGTGATAAGATTCTAACAGTTAAGTATTTATCTCTTGTTACCTGCTGAGAAGCCACGTGGTGTACTTCCCTCAACCAGAACACATTTGACCTTTGGGTCTACTTCCCATTCATCAAGATACCTTCTATACTTTTTATCCATATCTACATTCAGCATACATGAATTTGTATTAGCACATTATCTGCGCGAAGAAATACAACCATAAACTTGCATAGCAAGCAGATACAGAAAAAACTAATATCTATACTAATCTCTCGCGTATAATCACAAGGACTAAAAAATATTAGCATAGACCTAAGCTCCAAAAATCACAAAAAACATGATAGGTATTGTCAACATGAGATACGAGAATTCATACGCATTGAAGTTCACCTCAAAAAAGTTGTTTAAAAATAAGTAATTCTGGTTTGGATTAGCTTATTTATATGATACCAAACCGAAGCTGTAAAAGGACAATTGTTATGCTTATTTTACAAATAAATAAATGCAGGTATTGAGTGAGTAAAAGTTATGGCAGTAATGAAAAAACCTAAATTCATGGCGTTAAGAGCTTTAGGACGATCAAGAGTCAATACAGCGAGACCGTTCGGATACACATTTCCTTTCACAAATTCACCACTCGCCATCACGGACAATTTTCTACAAAAAATAGAATTAAATTGTTTACTTATAACAAGGTGAGATGCACTCATCACAATTCGCATTTTTATTCTTTTTTTCTTCTTCTTCTTCAGGTCTAATGTCAACTACTTCACTACTTTGTTAATTGTTGGTTACCCTCTGTTTTTAACTAGTGTTTGGGATTGTGTTTTGAGAAATGTTTGGGAGGACTAAAGATATGACTAAAGATATGACTAACTTCATGCCTAAACATATGTGGTATTGTTTTATTGGTTTATGAAATAGCGGGTCCCTTAGTTGCAACCAATAAGATGGTGCCATACAAGGTTAGGCATGAAATTAGGCACAATGTTTAGGTCTCCCTATCATTTCTCTTGTGTTTTGTGTTAAAACATCGCAAGACAAAAATAAACAACATAGCCCTTTAAGGGGCGGCAGTCATGCCACCATACCTAATCCATGCCTAATCACCAACCAATAATATCCTTCCATCTCATCTCATACCTATCTCATACCTGACCATAGTTTTTTAGTGGCAACCATGCCTAACCCATACCTCATCTAATTCAACGGCTATTTTTTCTTGTCCCTCTCCCACACCAATTCGGGGAACTATACCGATTTCATCTACACCCACACCACGTGGCATTGGTGTTAGCGATCGGTATCAACCAAACCGAAGCCCACCCCAAACCCATTGCCAGTCCCCTAAGATTGGTTTGCATTTAACGCCTCGTGTTTGGGGTTGCTATTTTTTTTATTTTTTTTAAATGCTAAACATTTTTACATTTTCATCGAAAGAATGAATAGGAACAAAACTATATAATATTGTTGTGTGTGTAGAAGAATTTGTATAATGAAATTGTATAATGTTATAGCAAAGCTCTAATTTTTTTGCCTCTGTTAAAAATAAGCATTTATATGCTGCGTATCTATATCATATTATAAAGAATTTGAGATTTTTTATAAATAAAA
The DNA here is from genome assembly GCA_019973895.1 of Chrysanthemum seticuspe. Lineage (NCBI taxonomy): Eukaryota > Viridiplantae > Streptophyta > Magnoliopsida > Asterales > Asteraceae > Chrysanthemum > Chrysanthemum seticuspe. The sequence goes on from BPTQ01000007.1 coordinate 190,106,889, forward strand.
ATTTTAAATTTTAATACAAAAAACATTACTATAAAAGAAAATTATAAAACTAATGTAAAATTTGAAAATTTAAATCTTATTTAAACCATATAGTAACATTCTCTAATAATGATATATTTTTGTGGAAAACTAGAAGGGGAGGTTGAATAGTTTTACTAATTAAAACTTCCTTTTAAACTATTTAGATCGATTTATGTCAATCTATTTGGTTGTGTGTGTTGGATGTTGATAAACAAGCATATAAAGATATGTAATGAAAAGATAAGAGTAAGAAGCACAAAATCACAATGCGAGTATTTATAGTGGTTCGGCTACAAGGACACCTTCCTTGCCCTACTCCACTCCCCGAGTCACCTACTCGAGAGTTCGTAAACACTACACCAATCTCCTTATGGCGGAGAAGCCTTCACAACGTCGCCTACCCTTTTTCCGGTGCTAGGCTAACCACCGGGTTTTTTCACTCCAAGGTGAACCAAACCTACAGAACGTCGCCTACCCTTTATAAGGTACTAGGCTAAGTACCTAGTTCTTTCACTCCAAGGTGAACTACACCTTCACAACGTCGCCTACCCTTTATTAGGTACTAGGCTAAGCACCTAGTTCCATTGCAATGGAGGAACTACTACCACACTACACCAACGACTAATCCCAAAGGAGATCTACTCCTTTACAACATCATCAAGGATATCAATATCCTTGGATCTAATACTAGTCTATCTTGTACATCGAAACACACCATATCGAATATACATCTAAGGCACCTTTCACTAATGCCTTTGACTAGATCTACAAGACACCCTTCACTAATGTCTTGTGTCTTCACTTCTAAGCACCTTTCACTAATGCTTCTTTGTCTCGACTTCTAAGCACCTTTCACTAATGCTTATTTGTCTTGACTTCTAAGCACCTACCACAAGTGCTTATCCTATAGACGATAGATACCCTTCACTAATATCTTCGTCTTGACACTTGAGACATCTTTCACTAATGTCTTCAACACTACACTTCTTTGAAGAAATAAAGGAATCATCAACAAGAAGACTTCAGTAGCCTTGATGATGAGGAAGCATGGCAACTCATGGACTTGAGCTTGCTCGACTTCAAAGGTGGTGATCTTGCCTTTAAGAGGAACCTAAAAGATCACACAAAAACAAAACTACAAACATAGATCTCTTGGATCTAAGGTTAGTGAGATTTAACTCAGGGGAGAAAGTGTGTTGGAAAGGGGTGAGGAATAATGAAGAAATGACTCACTATTTATAGAGGAAAAATCATATTGTTCCCCGGATCCCACGGATCCCTACCACAAGGGATCCGGCTAGCACAAAGCTAGGGATCCGTGGAACGCTCCTCTTTGCCCATGGGTATTTTGGTTATGGGTCATGGGTCATGGGTTGAACCATGGATCTTTGGCTAGATACAATGTATCTTTGAGTGCAATGCACTTAGTCACTTGGGTATGGGTTGATCCATGGGTTATGGATATTATCCATGTATGATATGAGCATGATGTCATGCAATGGGTTATGGGTCAAGATCCATGGGTTATGGGCTTTGGGTTGTACCCAACTACATTCAATGTATTTGCCCAATGGGTTGTGATACTTAAGTTTCTACCCATTTATATTACCCAATATACTACATACTAGTTATGTGTATATTTTATCCAAATATGTAAACACTAGTTGTTGTACATATGTATTACTTAAATCATAAAATCACTTATACATGTTTTAGTGTTTTATTTGAAAATGTGAATATGTTAGAAACTATTAGTTCAAACCATTTACGTATTTTATTTGTTTCGTTAATATGATTTTACGTTTGTTATCGACAAAACATTAGAAGATCGTAAAATATAAATAAACGTTTTTACGGCTTATTTGTATTAACAATCTCCCCCTTTTTGTTGATGACAAAACATAAAATTATTTTAAGGAAAAGCTAAAATTCGTAAAAGTTTAAATTTATAGTTTTTACTTTCTTCTCTCCCTTTTTGTCGAAACAAAAAGTGTTTGAAGGAAAACAACACATCGTTTTTAAGAAAAACATGTGAAAGAAGTAAGAGTAAAAAGAAATAGAGAGCAAGTAACGGGAAAGAATCTCGTCGTTACTCCCCCTTGACGAGTCCATCCCTAAGTAAGGGCGTCAAGAAACTAATTCTAATCTAGTTCATTTGCAACTGACTTTTGCAAAAGATTACGTCTATGTGACGGGTGTGCTCTCCTAGATGATTGCAATTTTGCAACGGGAAGTCATGAAATGTAAACCTAGTATTGAAAGTGAGTTGCAATGTATTGCTTTGACATAAAGCTCCCCCGAGCTTTAGGATGTCAAAGTCTTCATGTGTAAATTGAATAACTACAAAACAAAGGTTAGAAAGCAAGTATAATTCACAATTTCCTGCAAATGTGGTTCAAGTTAGTAGAAAGAAAGCTTTCTATCTCACGGATCCCACGGTTCCCTCCTAGTAGGGATCCGTCTAGGCAATTCTGAGGGATCCGTATTAGCTGATTAATTTCAGCAAAGGTGATATAACAAGCAATGTTATCACAAAAATGAGATATGAATACAAAGTAATCATATGCTCAGAAACATAACAAGTAGCATGTAATTCCATTTAATAAAACTAGAGTTATGATATACATGACTCTAAAAACTAAGAAAATAAGAAAATACATGGCTAGGAATTTCTAAACCAATTATCGCTTGATGCTAGGACACCACTAAAATCTTCTAGCTCAAGTTTTGTTTAGGTTTGATCTCGTCGAAACGTTCGACTCGTATACTAATGAAACATAAGTATAGAGTAAAAACACTATTGTAACGAACAATATAGTGGAAACGACTTTAATTAGTCGATTATGCCTAGGGAGTCTTAACGGATCTGCCTAGGGATGATCCTCCCTTGGCACCCTAGGCACTCTATCTTTCGAAAGAAAGATGATTGAACTTGGTGTAAACGTCCTTTAACACTTAATATGAACGAAAGATTGGAAACAAAACATCAATAAGTTAAATGTGTACTTCTGAAACTGTAGGATTTCGAGCCCCCTCGAAATACAGTTTCGTTATGTAACGTTGAGTGAAAGTTATGATCCAAATGTAAAGTACTGAAGGGCAACGTTTTAACGTTAGTAGATCCTCTCGTGTGGGCAGTGTATCTGCATTAGAAAACGTTTTCAGTCAACGTTTACTTGATCTAATCTTAATCAAAGAACTGCGGGAATGAATCCCTACCTGAGCAGTTCCCCCTCATTGCTGCTCTAAGAAAGGGCAATGAACGAGAGATAAAGAAAAATGAGAATGAAGAAAGTGTACAAAAAGAATTTTTGCTACACAACAAAAGGAAGTTTG
>BPTQ01000007.1:190110959-190257307 GCA_019973895.1 Chrysanthemum seticuspe
GTATAGATATGACCACGTACTACGTTTACATATCAACAAGCTCACTTGACTTATAATAACGCACGCATGGTTCACAAATCATTTAGGGTTTAGGTTTCACATGATCTTTACTTATTTAATACACGTTCAAAACTCTTATATGGTTCGGTTCACACTTAGGGTTTTGGCAATAACACTTAACGCAAGTCCTAGCTTATCTTCGTACTTTACATAATCAAGTTATCATGTTTTTATATACCTTGGCCGAAACATATACATGGTTCGGTTCTATATAGCTCGACTTAACCATGATCCGATTCAATAATACTTATTACGTAACAACTCTTTAATAATTATAAGGTTTAAATCATTATGGTTTGTCTTTGTTTGGTTTCGTACGGCTCGGTCACAAAAATAAAACACAAGACTCGACTAAACGAAACATATTACAATATATATACGTAAGATGTAACAAAGGAAGACGAATAAACATGTTATACCTTAGCTTTGATGAAGCAAAAGACTCGACACCAAGGTTGTTAGGTTCGGCCGAATAGGAGAAAAGAAAAGAGAGAGGCAACAAAACTAGGGTTTCAATTTCTTGTAAATGCAATGTATATATAGGTAGTACAAAAATGTTTTTAGACTTTGATGGGTTTGGGTTTCGGCTTGGGTCCAACCGAACACACACAAAACCCACGCCCTTGGGCTCTCGGCTCTTGATCCAAACGAACGGCCCAAATGGTTCACCATTTACGAAAACGAAGCCCAACATATTAGCGAAGCGTTTAAATCTCTCGTCGTACCAAAATCGATCACGTATACACGTCAGTTAAGTTTTAATTACTCGTAAGTTTAGTTTTAATTTCGTTAAATGATATAAACGTATTTTACGTATTTTATAAATTCTGATTCCAAGGGTATTTTAGTCTTTAATCATGTTTTAGATTATCAGGTTTTACAGAGACCTTCTCCCTAGTCTCCGACATAGAAAACCAAATTTGCACAATTGAGTCTAGAGCCACGAGATCATCTATAAATCTCATTAGGACACTGTCAATGAATACTCTCTGTTTCACACAATGTGGAAAGAGAGATTATATCTTATGAGTCCTATGCATTATCCTTGTGGTATTGCCAGAACATCTAAGTGATATGCAAACATATTCACAATGAAGATGGAAAGCCTTCTGGAGCCAACATCAAACAAGCTCTTGGTGGGTGGCATGTGAGATCTATCCAATAGATCAACCATGTGACAACTGAGCAGAAACAATGGGGTGATTCAATCTATTGAATCAATCCTGGTTCAGGTTATGGATTGACGGATATCTTTGAAAAACCGGTCGTTGTGCTGAAAATCCTTTTCCTTAGCACATCGACTGTGTACTAATATTTCAAAATAAAAGGTGTTTATGATTGATAATTGATTTTCTTTAAAACCTTCGTTGTATTGCAAATACAATTTCTATTGAGCGGTACACGATTGTTTTTTCAGGATCTCTTTTCATCAATCAGTGAATCTCAATTCGCTGGTTCACTCACTCCGTGTTGTCTTCTTTGAGACGTTCCGGTTTGAGAACAACTAGACTAGCTGCGAAACCCTGTCAAGGAAATTCTTCGGAATTATACCTGATCATAGGCAGTACTTGTACTGATCAACGGGGAACCGTGGGCCGTGTACCTCAATTCAACGAAAGTGATCAAAGACACTTTCGTGCGCTTTATTGCTAACTGTTGTATGCAGGTACGCCCTACGTTTGCAGCTGATCAGAATGAAGCGGTCAATCCATAGCCGCATGCTCACACAACACATTCATTTCTAAAGAAATCATGATTAGTGCATCAATGACTCTGATATTTTCACTCCATGCTTCTACTACGCTGCTGCAAATATCATGAATCAACTAAAGCTTCCGCTACTCTGATAAGAAGAAATCATGATCCAGAATGTGAGCATGTCGGTCCAAATGTCACAACATCACACAATACCAACACCACAATGGAAGAGTCAGAGATTTATGTTAGCTGATGATCTTAATGCTGGCTTAAAACTCATTATCACGTGGATCAGTTAAAGACCTCCACATTGATTATCCAAACATGCAATAATGAAGAATCAATGACTACGAGCTTCAGAGAAAAGAACATTAACAAGAATCCAAGAACAATCTTATTGTAATATCTGTTTGTATTCAATGTAATTTTGAGGTGACCTCCCTTAGGGGGAGATTGTTAGGATTTAGTAAATCCAGTTATTAAAGAGTCGGTCACCTCAAGTATATGTAATCGTTAGAAAGCTCGTAGTCGTAGATTAGTTAATGTTTAGTAGTATTTAGTTAAGTAACACCGTGGAGGACGGACGGGTCGTTACCCACTGTATGCCTGATCCACAGCCCGTAGGTGGCGATTTGTGTAAGACTATAAATACTCTCTACCTCCCAAGGTAGAGAGTTGGAGCTCATAATAAGATTTTTCTTTCTCTCACTAAAGTTCCCAACCTCTAACTTTCTCTCCCTAAAACCATAGTATACGCCTCTTTGATCTTTGGTTTAGTGTGTTTGTGAAATCCAATATGTTACAGATTATTTTTTTCATATACTCATATATTACACGTAGCTTCGTTAGGAAACTTTTCTTACATACGTATTACTCTTCCGTATATAGTCTAGGTTTATAAACATGTGTTTTATTTTACTTAATCCAAAAATCAAATCTTTCAAATAATAAAACAAAACACAAATCTCAAAAATTCCTCATTCCCCATAAATATCTCATCTGATCGTCAACTCCACCAAACCCTCATTTTTCAAATCTTCCACTTTCAAAAATTACCTCTCATTCAAACTTCATATTGCTTCTCATCTCATCTCAAATCAAAACCAAATAAAAACTTCATCATCATGATTTACATCGCCTTCGTGATCATCGTCTTGACACTCATCGCTCTCGTGTTCCCCATGATCAAGTTTTCTTATGGAGATATTTACTTTGTGTTGTTATTCTACATTGGTGTTATATACCCAATCCTTTGTATCGTTCTTAACATTGAAATGAAATATTATTAATGTTTTAGTTTATCTAGTTTATTTTTCATAATATGTTTGTCATTTCTTCTACTTTTTGTCTCTCGTACTTTTGGCTTTGAGATACCTTAGAAACCTACAATGCATGCTTAACTAAGTAAATAATGGCTAAAATTCATATCTTTTTATAAACATATAAGATGCAAAAATCGTTTTTCGTCAAATTCCTTTTTATGTCACTACAGATCCACGGATCCCTATAGTTCAACTAGACGGATCCCTCTTGAAAGGGAACCGTGAGAACCGTGGTTCTAGAAAACAGATTCTCATGCAATATAAAAACCGTTTTCATCTTAAAAAGAAATATTCCACTAGAATTTTAAATACTAAGGGAGTTAATTGTCATTGTTAATAGAAATCTAGTAAAAGCGTTAGGTGATCATCTTTTTGCTTTAATGCGTCTCATCATATTAACTTTTCACTTCAATAGGTCTCGTCATGTCTCATGAGTATGAGTTCGACTTCTGACTCACTTATGTCTACATTCCTAACATTTCTCTTGAGCCCAACACACCTGAAAATCATGTCTGTGGGTTCAATTCTCGAAACTCGTCTCTTCCATGAAGGACGTATTTTCGACACACCTCTACTATACGAAGAAGGTATCAATACCTCTAGAAGGACTTCTCGGAATTAATGAGAAAATCTTTCCAAGGTTTGTATTGGAATTCTTCCGTCAAGTTGAACTCGTTCGTAACGAGGATCGATCTCTATCTCTTTGGTTTTGGATAAAAAACCAAAAGTTTGTTTTAACCCTTGGGCAATTTGCTCACATTCTCTAAATTCCAAATCATGGATGCCTTCACTGAAGATTGGTCTCTTGATTCTCTCTTCAACCATCGTGAAGAAAATAGTCCATATTATTCACACATACCTTCCCCTCAAGACTTGACTCGCATGTTATGCAAACCTCGACCCTATTACTCTGATCCAAACATAATATGTACACGGGATATCCGAGATGAGTATAAACCTCTCGCACTCATCCTACGTGAAAATGTTTGGAGTCTTAGGGGAAATCGAGAAATCCTTCCCGCTTGTTGTGCTCACATAATGTATTGTTTGCTAATACAACAACCATACAATCTCGCCTATTTCTTCGCAAGGCGAATTATAAACCTTCAAGGCAACAAGAACATACTAATCCCTTATGGAATATTCTTGACACGTCTTTATCATCACATCATGTACTTCCACCCTCAATTTCAAAGTCCGTTGTACGTAATCATGAATAAGATGATGGAACCTCTAAACACATCTCTCATCAAGTCTTTCTTCATCCCTGAATCGACAAATGCTCATCATTTGACGATCCATCTAGCGAAAACGCTCAAGAAACTTTGTTTCTTTTCCAAATAGGCTCAATCCTTAGATTTCATCTTTTATCATTGTAATGTGATTTTTTCTCATGAAATAAAGCATTTAATGTTTGATGTCTCGTTTATATAGTTGTTTAAACTTTTTAGAAAACACTAACTTTGAAATACGATGACGTATGCAACTTTTGCATACCTTTTGTGAAGGTATTGTTTAGCAGGAGACGGATCCCTCACCTTGTACTAGACGGATCCTTCCACTTAGCGAACCGTGGGATCCGGGCAAACAGAAACGCAGTTGCTGACTTTATACATCAAACCATGTCCTTAGACTACTTTACACTAGCTAAACATAATACCTTGGGACCACTTAAATCTTCCTCAAGCTCGGTAAGCTTCACATTCACTCATAGCTCATTTAGGATCACACTCAAGGTGCTTTTCGATTTATCATCTCACCAAAAACTCGTCACTCTTCCGCTCCAATACTCACACATCATCTCTCAATGTTATAAAATTGATTTTAGTCATTTCTACCTCAAAATGGGTCAAATACTAGTTTTTCATTTCTTTTAAGATATTTTCCAAAATTATCTTAAATTACTATCTGGTCTCTAGGATCATTTAGCTCCACTTGACACCCTCAAATTTTATAGTGTCATCTTTGGTCATTCATTGATACTCATAAAGTTCCATTTTCTTTCATAAAAGGCAATCATTAGCTACCTTCACTCATTGCCCTTGATCATTTAAGTACTCTTTCATTTAAGACACTTAGGAAGACTGAAATACTCAAGAGGTATAGGTATTAGACCTTACAAACATCATCTTTCTCATTTCTTAGGTGCTGAGAGCCGGATCCCTAGGATTAGCCTAGACGGATCCCTCATTGGAGGGAACCGTGAGATCCGGGTGACAGATTCATCTAAAAACACTAGCTAAAACAATCATTAGCTCTTCTTGCTAACTTGAACACTCCATCTTGTTTTAAATTAAACTCCTAGATCAATGCAACTCTGAAAACGACTCTTGTGCATGCAAATCATCACATTCCAAAGGATCTTAGTGGCTTAAGTCTTGAATGCACTTGCCAAATCCTTCCTCTTATAAACCATCTTGTGAAGACTCCTAAAGTCATAATCTACATCCTCATTCTCAGTATTTAGAAACCTTTATAACCCTAGTTCTCTCTTATCATCTCATCATGAGGAAAGCTCCTAGTGGTAACTCATCCACCAAAGGACCACACAAGAAACTTGCTCGTGTTGTTCACGAAATTTCTTCAACCGAATCATCCCGTTAAATCCACAAATGGTAGGATCTCCCCTCCACCTATCAAACCAATCCCCAAAAGTATTGTTCCCACAAAACTACCAATGCCAAACACCACTATACCTACTAAATCAAACAATCCTATTTCCACTAAACTATCACCCTTAGTGCCTAGAGCCATATCATTCACCACTCCACTCTAATCACCACACCTCTACAATCTAGAGGACTTGCCTCCTAGGCCATCTCATCCCCTACCATTGCCAACATTCTTAATGGAAAGAATAGAGCAACAAAATCAAAGTGTTGAATCAACACTTGCACCGGTATCCTTTTCTCCATTTCCATCAAATGGTCCATTTTAGATTATGAGGAATCATCAAAGTCAACCACCCGACCACATGGAAGTTGACATCTCGCTACCTCTACCATCATCCTTTGTTGAGCCATCATCGAATGTGCCTCCGCCAATCCCTCCTTCGTTTGAGGATCCTCAACCCTCTTCACTTGATCCTCCACATCAAGCCACTCAATTCCCACCACCCTTTCCGAGCCATGACAAAGATTGCTATCATTGTTAACACGTTGAAGGCTTGATACATGAACTACGTAAAGAGCAATGTTTCATGTTTTATCACCTCCTCGAACGTTTTGATGAGGTCAATAAACCTAAACAACCGTGAGCTTAAGGATTCAAGTGGTGTCCTAGTCTTAAGCTTAACTTAGATAGTTTAGGAATCATATTTCATGTTTAAATCATTCTCTTAGTTTTAAAGATTTGTAGATCATTTCTCATATTTTTTATTGAATGAAATTACATGTTTTATGCCATATTGTCTTGAATATATGTTTGGTGTCTTATTACATATCTCATTTTGATGTTAACATCATATGTTCACATCACTATTGCTGCCTTAAGCTTTCAGACAGACGGATCCCTCAGTTTTGCCTAGATAGATCCCTTCAAAGAGGGAACCATGGGATCCGTGCAACAGAAGACTTGTTTACTACTAACTTGAGTCTTATTTGCAGGAAATTATGCATTATATACTTGTTTTCTAACCTTTGTTTTGTAGATTTTCAATATACACATGAAGACTTTGACACCCTTAGCTAGGGGAGTTTCGTGTCAAAGCAAAATGTTGCAAAAATCATTTGCAATATCATTCAGATAGGATTACATGACGTCCTCCTTGCAAAGTTGCAATCATCAAGGGGAGCATAGTCGTCACTAAGATGAAACCATTTGCAAACATAGTTGCAATGCACTAGTTTAATATTTCTTCTTACTTGATGCCCTCACAAAGGGATGGACTTATCAAGGGGGAGCTAAGACGAGAACACTTTCCGTCACTTGCTCTATGTCTTCTTTCTTTTTACACGTTTTTCTTAAAACAATGTGTTAGTTTCTGTTCGACGCTCTTTTTGTTTCGACAAAAAGGGGGAGAAGAGAGTAAAAAACTCCAATTCAAACTTTTATGAATTTTAGTTTTTCCTTAAAATAATCTTATGTTTTGTCATCAACAAAAAGAGGGAGATTGTTAATACAAATAAGCCGTAAAAACGTTTATTTATATTTTACGATCTTCTAATGTTTTGTCGATAACAAACGTAAAATCAGTTTAACGAAATAAATAAAATACCTAAATGGTTTGAGCCAATAGTTTACTAACACACTTACATTCTTCATATAAAACACCAAAAAAGTAATAGTGTTTTCATGATTTAGTAATACATATGTACAACAACTAGTGTTTACATATTGGGTAGATATATACATAATTAGTATGTATTATAATGGGTAATATAATGGGTAAAAATTTAAGTATTTGACCCATTGACCAAATACATTGAATGTAGTTGGGTTTAACCCAAAGTCTATGACCCATACCCATGGAGCATAACCCATAACCTGTAACCACTCGTAAATTTCCCCACCGATTTTTCGCGACTATATTTTTTTTCTTTCTTTTCTTACGTTTCGATCTATAATCACCACCAGTTACGACTAAAATATAAAAGAAAACATGAAACGAATTAATGAAATCGGAAATTATACCATCGTGTCAGTTTATTTAAAACGTGTCTAAAAATATAAGTATTATATTTTTCCTGTTTGGAATTATACTTTTACAAGTTAAACAACGGGATACAAAATACACTTAATACCAAATAAATACTCAAAATATCCAACCACTACATTTTACAACTAATAAAAATAAAAATAAATCATACCCTTATCCCTGCGAACCCACGCCCCACCCTGCTACTCATCTCCTCCAAATTCGTCTCCCTCCCTTCCTCCCTCCTCTGCACACGCTTCTCTATCTCCCAAAATAGTAAACCTTCCAAACTACTTCCCCCACCTCCAAGGACAACCATAACCAAATATTGAATCCACTCTTGGCTTTTCCCATGGAAGCAAATCGACAAGGAATCAAGGTCCCCATCTGTGTTTCTGGTTTCTGTGGGTCACGGTTGAAGAAAACACCAAGGGTGACACGTGAAGACCTGCACATCCTAGTGATTTTACCCAAGAGTGGGTTCCATCCAACCCGAGATCAAGAAAGGAGTGGCCAAAGTACTCTTTTAATCTTCTATTTAAGGTCCCATGAACCAAAGGAGTTTTCCATCATCATTTTCCCAAAAAATTCGAAAATAGGGTTTCATCAAAACAAAGGGGTTTTTAAAATTAACTTGGGGGTTTTGTTATTGAGAGCACAAGTAAGAGATCCCAAGTGGTTAACCGTTCTAATTCATCTCGGGTCTTTCCAATTGGAGCTTTTAGTTTTCGGTTCTTCACCAACTCTACCCACCGATTGTGTTTTTGTAAGATTGATATTCTTGTTAATTTAGAATGTTAATTTACTTTGTTAACTTTTGGTATATTTCGAATTATTGTTTATGTCGAAGTAATATTAGTGTAAATGGTTAGGATTGAACATGTTGTTGCTAGTTGTTTTTGTTGCTGTCGTGAAAACAAGAAAGAACAGAAAATATTAAATTTTAATTTCTTAAATTTCGGCTTATCTTAAATTGTTTATTGGCTTATTTTTATTTTTTTGACTTATTTGGAATCAAGCTTACTAGCTTATCAGTTTTGGCTTATTGCTTAATTTGGTTTTCGACTCATGTCTTTGGGTTACTAGTTCATTCAGTTCTCAACTTATTGTTGCCGGGTATATTTTTGACTTATTTTGTTTGGCTATAATTGAGCTTCTAGCTTATGTGAATGCTCGGTCTAAATTAAACCCATGGTATCATAGGTTTTATGGCGTGTTACGTTTTCTTGAGACCGTAGTCTCGCAATTGAGTATCCATCCGAGACACCCAATGGGTGCATTTGGTTGTTCACGTGAGTCTAAAGAGAACACGGGTAGTGTTCTTACCCGTCTTAACACAAGTGTCAATGAAAACACATATGGTTCGAGTCTCGTTAGGATAAGTGTCCGACATTACTTTTGGTTTTGGACTTGCGTTTTGATTATTTCCGCACTTAAATGCTACATCCTAAAGATCTCAAAAATTTGTTTTTGTGTTAAAACTTTATTTGGGCCTAAAGCCCGTCCATAGAGGGTGTTTGTTTAATTCGGTACTGGGCTGCAAAGCCCAACTGATGAGAGTCCGTTTGATTATCGAAACCCACCCGGGGCGTATACCGTACACCATCTTGAATTTGTCCCGACATATTTTACAACTCGTTTTTCCATCACTCACGATTTAATATAAAATTTATGACACACTTTATACATTTGTCACCTTTAAAGAAATAAATGGGTAACTTCTATATTGGAAATTTTGATAAATAAAATCTATGATATAGATTTCGTTATCATAAGATATGTAAAAACAAAAGATTTTTACTCAAAAACACGACTATTGACGTTTATATCAAACCGATCTTCAAATGGCAATATTTTTCTAATGATTATATATATTTAAATCTAAAACATTTCTTTTAACTATAAAAACTTATGCCCTTATAAACATGTATACATATATATATATATATATATATATATATATATATATATATATATATATATATATATATATATATATATACACATATATATACATATATATATATATATATATATATATATATATATATGTATATATGTATATATATATATATGTATATATATATATATATATACATATATATATATATATATATATACACACATATATATATATATATATATATATATATATATATATATATATATATATATATATATATATATATATATCTTTATTATATATAACATGAGGCATTTGACATTAATGCCACCTCAATGACAACTCAATGCCACCTCAATGCCAAATAATCAAATTCCATGCCACATAAGCATTTGTTGTCCAACTAAGCAATATTTTTATCCACCTAAGCAATAATATTTAATTTTCGGATTTTATGTATTAATTTTCGAAATTCTTAAGCAATTATTTCTAAAATTCGAATTTAATAAAAAATGATCATGGTGAGATTCGAACTTGGGTCTGTTAGTGCAGGAACAAACATGATAACCACTAGACCAACATGTTTTTTTGTTTATATTTTGCAAAACCAAATGTATAAATCTACAACTAATATCTATTCCTGTGCAATTAATATCTATTCTTTAATTATATCTCTACAATGTTTTAAATTATACGGATAAACATTTTACTTTTATCATATAATTTAGGGAGCATATCACCATTTTTTTTGGAGATAACCTACCATACGTATATTTTTCAGAAAAAAAAAAAAAAAAAACCCTAATCATCAAAACTCTCTACATGAAGTCACGATTTTAGAGTTTTAATGATACTTGATGTGTTTTTTTGCAGGTTGTAAAGTCATGCAATGGAACTATTGCTAATACACCAAAGGTAAAAACCCTTTTGATGAAATTGTGTTATATTTTTAATATATTGTGTATGCATATGTTGGTTTCGGATTTAAAGATTTTTTGGTTGCTGGCCATATGTAAGTTTTCATTTATCTTCTTTGTTTAGTTTGATGTGTTAATTTGGTACTTTTAAATTTTCTATTGATTATCAATATGAAGGTCGTTATATGTAGTAGATCTGAAGGTTGGTGTAATTTTTGCTGTGATACATGTTTGTGCAGAAATTTCAAAATAGAAAATCAAAGGTCTGTAGGTGAGTTAAAGAGTGCAAGGTGTTTGATGAAATGTTTGAAAGGAACTTTTAGTAGCACGATATGATATCTTTTAAACCCTTTTAAGCAAAATTAATGTTTTCGTAAAAGAGGTTGTTTATATAGAGTGTACTAATTTTGAATGTCATAGATATTTAGTAATTCTCCTTGCTTATATGCCAAAGATACGAGTTTTGATTGTCAGCTTAATGGAACTAATTAGAGTGTGGCTACGGTTAATCAATCGTCTCGATTGCTTGACGAGGATACAAGTTTCGATTGCCAGAGAGAAATGGTTCATCAGCCATAGTACAGGTATTTTGATGAATTGGTTGTGTTTTGATTCATTTTAATATAATTGCTTTGATCCAATTTAATTAAAAGAAATTAAACGTTAACATTACGCATAGATTTACTATGGTTTTAACTTCCGTGATTTTTTGAAGGTCACAATTGAAACCCTTTTATTAATCAATATGTTGATGTGAGTTTAGAGACTCATCACAAATATTGTTTACCATGTGATTTTTTAGGTTACACCATTGTAGAACGTTATAAATTTCCGGTCTTTATTTATGTTCTTTCATCTCGATGTGGCTTTTATATTTAGGGAGGCGAAATAGAAAGTACACATGATGAGCTGTTAAATGATGGACTGTTAGGAGCTGCAACTGAAGAAAAAGAATTCTGTTTATTTCGATAATTTTCTTTTTCTATCTTTTGATTATTGATTTGTGTTTTAATTAATTTTTTGTGTAATGGGTGTTGGTTTTTTGGTTTACTCAATATATCATCTTTTTATATTTTAGGTGATGATGCTTAGGTTATACTTTTTGGCAGCTTGCGGGTTCAAAAGCATAAAAGGTTCTTTTTGGAAGACATGTAAGTGCCTGCAACTTATTGTACGCTCCTTTTCAAATCATATTGTACGCTCCTCTGGGTTGTATTTAAGGTATTGAATACACGGCTTCACAATTGTCCAATTCACAATTCAAAATTTTGGTGTGTTGTTTTTTCTAATCATCAATATGATTGTGTTTCTATTCAATTCATTTGGGTGTTTTTTTTGTTTTGTGTTTTCTTTTCAGGTTGTTGTGATACATAGATGACGATTTTAGGAGTTTCTACACAACAGGTAAGTTTTTGTAAATTGATTTAATTTATATTGATTTGGGTCTTCTTTGCTTAATTGTATATTTCTTTAATATAAAGAATTGTAGATGATATAGATTGATGAAACTCATTATTTGTAGTTTATGTTATATGGCAGTCAATCAAATGAATGTAGATTGTTTGTTTGGTAATCAGCTCTTCGAGCAACTGAAGACATTAAATTGTGCATATATTCCACATCAAAGATTTGCACATATGAATTTGAAAATAAGGTATAATTCCCTGTAGCTCATCTGTAACATAGTTTTTTTAGGATTTGCACATAATGAATTTATACATATGTAAATTAAAATGATATGTCCTCTATAGAGGAAGAAGAAATTGATATAGAACAAGGTCCTACCAATCACCGATTTGCTAGGATCTTTAAATGATCAATGTTTTTTTTTTGCGTTTTATTTGAATCTTCAATGATTTGTATAATGTTTTTGTTTTAGGCCTTAAGCAGTTAACAAAGAACGACGAATGAGCATTTATAAAATCTTCAATGATTTGTATAATGGTAAGTCTCTCATCTCTCTAAGCACTGTTTCAGATTTTATTTATGGCTTCTTTGTTGTAGATTTATAAACTCTTGATTCACTTTTTATGATGTCTACGAACCATTTTATTTGACATTAATAGTCTTGAGACTAATCAAGCAATGTTTTTCTTTTTTACTAAACAAAGATGTGCTTAATGTTGATTTTGAATTGAATTATATTGATTGGTTATCTTAAAATTGTTTTTGATTGTGACTGAAATAAAAGGATGGCGAAACTTTTACGGTACGATTTTTTATTTTGACTCAATAGGTCTGATCAAGTCGTCGCCACAAACGGTACCGTGCTATGAGACTGAGTGTTGAGCTAGACCTCTGTCATCCGACGAAAAATCGTGAGGTACTATGTTCTAATGGAGGGTTTTTTTACCTTATCGGTATACACCTCGCAGCGCATAGTTCTGTTGCACGGGTCAGTCGTAGTCTCATCGGTTACTATCTACTAAACAACCTTGCTAATATTCATTCGGGTTTCCTATCACACGGAAACTGTATCGCATTATCGGCAAAGTGTCGAGCTTTCTCATTCGGATCCCACTTTATATCGGTCCTTAGTCGGTGCCTTACAATACTTGACTATTACCCGACCGGACCTATCTTATGCCGTGAATCAGCTCTCTCAGTTTCTTCATAGTCCCACTGTTGATCATTTTCGAGCTGTGAAACGGCTATTACGCTATGTCAAAGGCACACTATCCTTTGGGCTTACTTATAATCGTTCCAACAAATCATCTATCATTGGCTACTCTGATGCTGACTGGGCACGTTGTCTTGATACGCGACGCTCCACATATGGCTATTCCATTTTTTTGGGAGGTAATCTTGTATCATGGAGTGCTAAAAAGCAGCCTACTGTCTCCAGATCGAGTTGTGAGTCAGAGTATCGTGCCATGGCAAACACCGCTGCTGAACTAGTCTGGATAACTCATCTCTTACAGGAATTGCACGCTTTACCGCCAAATCGTCCTACATTGTTATGTGATAATAAGAGTGCCCTGTTTATGACTCAAAATCCCGTTTCTCACAAACGTGCTAAACACATTGACCTGGACTATCATTTTATTCGTGAGTTAGTCACCTCTGGCAAACTTTATACCAAGTTTGTTCCAACCAATCTTCAGGTGGCTGACATTTTCACCAAGAGTCTTCCGCGCGCACAGTTTGATGCATTTAGAAAGATGCTTCGTATTGGACCGCCACCATTTCGATTGAAGGGGGGTATTAGGAAATGATTTGTATTTAATGTATTGTATTTATTGTATTAATACCATTTCCTTGTATTGTTGATTCTCTCTAATTATAGGAGATATCATTGTATGTAATCCTTCATTATAAATAAAGATCTTCTAAACCTCAATCGACACTGAGGTTGATTTATCAAATCCTTTACAAACACCTTTATTAATCTAAACCACTGATCAATTTTGGCTAGCTAGATCAAGTGGTTGAAAATCCTTCTTATCCTTTTTACATCAATCTACTTTTCACAATTTTGGCTAGCTAGATCAATTGTTTTAGGCCTTAAGCAGTTAACAAAGAACGACGAATGAGCATTTATAAAATCTTCAATGATTTGTATAATGGTAAGTCTCTCATCTCTCTAAGCACTGTTTCAGATTTTATTTATGGCTTCTTTGTTGTAGATTTATAAACTCTTGATTCACTTTTTATGATGTCTACGAACCATTTTATTTGACATTAATAGTCTTGAGACTAATCAAGCAATGTTTTTCTTTTTTACTAAACAAAGATGTGCTTAATGTTTGATTTTGAATTGAATTATATTGATTGGTTATCTTAAAATTGTTTTTAGATTGTGACTGAAATAAAAGGATGGCGAAACTTTTACGGTACGATTTTTTATTTGATCTCTTTAGATTGTATTGTGGTTTAATGGTTGTTTGTAAGTTGTGATTGGGGTTTTGCAAAACTTTTATTTCACTTAAAAATGTCTCAAGTATTTTTAAGTAATATGTGTTTTAGTTTAGAGTGATACAAAATCACAGTATGTCATATTCAACAGATTTACATCTTCTCTACTATCTATTGCAGTAATCCCTATTCAACAGAGGCAATTTAATTTATTGTTATAAGATCTTCTAATGAATCAACTTTTCCCAATAAAAATGGAGTCAAAATAATCAAAAATTACTTTTTCTTTTGTGTGCGACGACATCAAATGTATGTCTTGCTGATGCCATTGCAAACTGTTGTTGGATAAGCTCATCCTGATTTGATCCGTCGTAGAATAACCCATTACTCAACCCGTTAATTTTGTCTACATTTTCAGGATCGGCGGTCTGGTGATGATGAGGCAATGGCATTTGATGAAGCCTTTATAACAGCTCTTGAATATGGGTTGCCACCAACTGGTGACTGGGGCTTGGGCATTCACAAACTTTCGATCTTTCTCACTGATACACAAAATATTAATATTTGTATATATGTTTCAAATTTGCGTAATATTTTCTTCACTTATTATAGTTTTTTAGGGTTCTCAAGCGCTTAACTTTATTATTCTTATGGTAAACAGGAGGTTCTGTTTTCAGGCAATGAAGCCATGTGATGAACTACCTGTCAAAGGTAACTATTTTTCGTGCATAAATTTGGATTAATTATTTTTTGATGAACTAACTGTTACGTTGATTTGCAATTGTAGAAAACTTGAAGCTTTGAGCTAACACATGCACGTCAGTTTTGTAGCCAAGATTGGGTGGCACTATAGCAAACCAGGTTTTTGTTCAGATAAATTCATGTTGGATTGATTGTTGAAACTTATGATGAATGGCTTAGCATTATATTTTCGTTGTTACTATATGGTGTGCTTCGATCTTATCTTGCTACTTTGAAGTTACATTGTCTTTTGAATGTCAAGCTATATCCTAAGAATTTTAATTGTTTGGGAATTGTTAAGTAGGCGGTAAAAAAGGAGCCTCTGTTATATGCGGCCCTTTAGATGACAATCTTTAGATTATGTATATTTAGATACCCTGATGGACATGTAGTTGCTTTTGAATGTCAATGAGAACATGCATGTTGTAATTTAAATATGAATGCAGATGTGGATGCTGCATTATCAGCTCATATATACCAAAGCTAGAAAGAAACATAACTTGTAACTGTTTCAAATTCAGGTATAGATATGAAGGCAAATGGAACTTCTAAGCCCCCATCATTGGTGTCATTATTTGGTATGTTAATCTTACAATGTACACAATATTTTTGACACTTACTCTGGCACCGATACAAACTCTATCTTATCAGCTTTCACCTGCAAGTTGCATTATATACTTCCTCTATCCCATGAAAGTCGTAATGTTCGACCAAGGACATAGTTTTAGACAAATAGCTGAGTATGTGTCAAACGGAAAAAATCCCTTTCAATTATGACCAGACAAGGGAACTTACGAAATTTGAGATGGGCAAAATGGGCGGGCTGGGTATCAAGTAAATATATGTCATTTTTTGGTTTGTGTCGAAACAGTTTGGGTTGACTGTAAACACTTTTTGTCTTGCATTAATATATCTATCTATGAACAATTAGTGTGTCAACTTTTTGTCTTCATAAACTATTAATGAGGCTTTCTAATAGCTGTCATCCCATTTTAGGCCATATGTATTTGAAAGGAACTGCATTACCAGAGGAGGAGCAGGAGGTTAAAAGTTGACTTCAGCCTCAGGTCTAATAGCCACAGCTTTTTATATGCAAGCATTTAGATCTCACACACGGCTATATTCACGAGTGTTACTGTAAAAATATAACAATTTGAGAAGATCGTCTTAGTACAGTTTTGAGTGTTATAATTTACTTCGTAATTTGCAATAGTACAGCTTCAATCCAACAGTTTTTCTTTTTGTGCGATATGATTTGGGATGATCTTGGTGAACCTAATATTGCCATAGATATAATGCCCAACATGAATTCCCTTGACGTTAGCAAAGTATAAAGTAATCCCTATAACTTTTACCTTTTATTTTTGCAGTCAAACGGCATGGTTTTATAATGTTTATTTTCTCCTTTTATTTTGCTACCATTGAGTTATGCAAAATACAAACAAAGCATAAATTTCTTACACTTGCATTATTTTTGGATAATTGCTGGTGCACATGTAAAACCAGGTCCAAAAAGTTATTGGGTTGTTCGGTTTATTCGGTTCGGTTAGTTCGGTTAATTTTTTTTTCTGGGTATAACCGAACCGAACTTAAATTGATTCAACCGAACCGAATAACCGAAAACCGAAACCCCATAACCGAAAAACTACTTATAGGGTTGTTTAAAGTGCTTCTATTAACTACCCATAGATGTGTTTTGAAGCTTATATAAACTACTTATAAGGAAAATCACAAATGAGGTTAACTTTGATTTAATGATGTTAGATGTTGTATTGAAATTGGATGGAGCTTTATCACTTGATACTTGAACAACCATCGAACAACCAAAAACGGGTCAGTTTCAATTCTTTATAGCAACTTTTATTCAACTATTCCGTTAAAAACATATAAACGGGTAAGAGGATGCCTATTAAAAACGGGTCAGCTATAAAGAATGTAGTAGTTATATTTGCATATATAACTCTTATTATAATTGGTAACTATAAATTTTAATGTTTTTAATGTCATTTTATATCATTTCTGAAATACAAATGGGTCGTGTTGAGTAAATCATATAACGGGTCGATTATGTTTACTAACTGTCTTTTCTTTTCCTAAACCATTTGATAAGCTTATTAGCTAAAACAATTATTACAAATTGTTGAGATGGTGCTATTAGCGGTAGTAAATGAGGCATGTCGTGTTTTAGAGGAAGGAATTGTTGTTCGGTCATCCTACCTTGATAGTTCACCCATTCTTGGGATGAGTTTTTCTTCGTATAGGTACACATTCCAAATTAGCTTCTAACTTATCAACTCACCCCACTTTTAAAATGTATCATTGGTAATGCTACAATCATTCTGAATTAGGAAAATTGTTGTCATTTACTCATTTTGCGTTTTGTTTAAACATATAAAAGGCATTTTTCCAATTTGTTGGTACTGTGGTAATGACGTGTTTAATATAATTTTTTTTGCAGGTGATAAAGGTTAAAGTAACTATGCCATTTTTCATGATAAAAACATGTGAATTTATGCATTGGTAAGTTCCTGAAGTACTGCCCCTACGTCGAGCAGTTAGTCACTGGAACATGTAGAATTTATGAAACGCTTAAAAAGCCATTCTGCGATTAATACAACTTAAACCAAAGGCCTTTAAAAAACATTAATTTAAGCCTGTTAGATTATGTAGGTGTTTGGCACAGGTTAATTGCATACCATTGCATACCATATCATCAATGTTATATAAGCCATTGCTTTAACAAATGTCGTGTATAAAGAAGTACTTGAAGGTCTTTGAACAAGGTTCATGTTGTATCATGTATGTATCATTGGTGTAATCACATTATATTATACTATGGTTCATTATTTTTAATGTTACAAGGTTTGTTAGCAACTCAATTGATCATTAAAATCACACATCATTTTATGTTCAAGTCAATCTATTTTAGATTGGCAACGCGATGGTTGTAAATCGATTGTGACTCACACATATTTTAAATTTAACAAATTTACGTTATTACTTTTATTATCATCTCATTTATCTATTTCTTTAAAAACTAACCTGGTGTCAACGGGTCTCTAAGCTAGTTTTTAATATATTGTGTATGCATATGTTGGTTTCGGATTTAAAGATTCTTCTAAATTTGTTTTGCGATGTCCTGCAGCCTCCACAATCGTTTATTGAAACTATGGAAGAGTATATAGGAGAAGCACCATGGATAATATGTATCCCACCAGAGACATTGGTGTGTATACCATAGTAATGTTTATATGCTTTTAATATTTATTTTCATGTGATTTTTATATGATTTCCTAAACACCAGTTAGTATATTTAAAATATGCAGGAAAAATAGGTCACTGTGTTCCTGTCAGAGCATCATTTTAATATATATTTTTTTGAAAGAACTAATGATTTTGGGTACGATAGAGACCTATTGATGTTTTTTTTAATTGACATACGATTTTGGTTTAGGTTATCCAGTGGATCCAGTTACCGGTTCGGCGCAGAAGCAAATTGTGAATGCACTTCCCTTATTAGAAATCTGTATTCTTATATTTATGTTTCTAGCCAATACATAAATATATTTATGTCCATTACCCTAATGCGATCTTTATTCTACTTCACATGCTAAACCCTAATGTGATATTTATTCATCTTCATTCCTGTATAATACAATTATTGTTTTCATGTTTTATGTATCCAATCTTATATCTGTTGTGGTGGGTTATGAAGATGTTTTAACAAGGTAAGTTTTCACATGACCACATGTTGTAATGATTGTATTCTCATCTCTATGCCTTAATGTTACATATGTGAACTAATTGTTGAAATTAATACTTGGTTTTTTATACATTGGCCATCGAAATTAGTGTTATTTGTGTATCTTACCTGCATATCAGTGGTCCGGTGTTGATAATGGTATTTGATTCTTGATGCTATTGGTGGAGAGCTTCATGTTTGATCAAGTATGTGATGTCCAATATGTCGTGTGAAACTGTGAATATAAATGATACATATGAGGATCATGTGAATGGTCAAATATATCCCGAGGTATGTTGATATCTTTTTATCGTACTACGTTCTCAATCGTCGAGTAACCATCTTTATCCTTGATTTGTTTTTAGGTTTGTAATATAAATGGAGATATAACTGAATAATGGTTAAAAGAAATTTTTATATACATTCACAGGAAGTTTTTGATTTTTCTCATACCGTTGGACACGCAATCGTTCATCGTGGCTGTCATCGACATGGTGCTTCAGCTACCACTTCTGGACAAAGAATTAACTTAATTTTGTGGTGTAGAAGGTATGTGTTAAAAATAAAAACTAAAGTTTATAACAGAGGGTGCTCAAGATTTGATCATTCGGGTTCAATTTATTTGTTTAAGTTGATACTTAATTTGACTTTTTATGATGTACTTATACTTTGGTTAACAATAAGATGGAAACTGCTACGCCTAGACCCGTGCCTGCAACTAAGCTTTCCCATAGTAATAACACAATGACTACTGCTATTCCTGGTGCCGTGCCTCCAATTAAGTTCTCGCAAGACACAAAGAAGTGGCAGCTTTATAATAGCTTTATAATACTGTAAGGAAGAGCCCTGTTGCTGCTCAGGTCAAACGCGTGATTGACCTGCTTTTTGAGGTACAAATATTTTAACTGAAGTTGGTTTTGATATTTATCCTTATTTTTCTATTTGCTTGTGCTTGCCATATGGGTGGCAAATTTGACCGTTAACGGGTCAAGTGGGTGAGGTTAATGGATTTGACCCAATTGAAATGGGTTACACATGTTAAAAGTGGAATGGAGTCTTATGAAATACTGTAGTATATATAATCATATGTTGTAGGTGGTTGCACATTTGACCCATTTATATGTTTAAAGTGGAATGGAGGCCCTTGGCATTTCAATAAAACCATGACAGGAATTGAAAATTGAAAAAAAAATTGTTTTTGGTTCAACTGATTTCAGGTGCTTAATGGCTTAATGTATTTAAACTCCCTAAACAGCTTATTTTCAAGCAGATAATCATCTTAGAATGTTTGGACATTCCAAACTGCCTTAGCTTATTTGCTATCTAAACACAGCCTATATTCTATTTTTAAAATGCTCTGTTAAACATCCTTTAATAAGTAGTGAATAGATGCTATAGTTAATAATCATTTGATCTTAGTATATTTGGTTCTTGCTCATTATTGCTATTGTAGTTACTTTTATTTATCAAGTATTATGTAAAATATATGTTTTACCAATTTATATGCCAATGATGGTTATATTTGTTGTCGTGTAGATCATGTCACAATACCACGATGATATCGAGTTCATGGTTAATGAATATGAAATGAAAGATTTAGACGATACTATAGAGGAACAAGTATATAGGACACATACCGACTCAGACAAGCTCTAGATAACTTGACGAATCCAGATATTAATTATGATATTTTGGGGTGAAGCGTTGCCGTATTTTGAAAAGGCTATAGAGATACAAAGGTGCAGTTTGATTGTAATTCGGTTGAGGTTGCACATTGTAGCCGTTTGTTAGGTGTTATTTACATGGGTTTGGAAATGTCAGTGGTGATGTCAGTCGGTTGAATAATAGTGTGGGTACACAAGAAGATTTCTTGCTGATGTGTAGATAATGTCTGCTACTTCGTGGTATGCTTATATTTTCAGGGTTTTCAATTCTTTTGATGTGGTTTCTTTTGATTAACTGTTTTAGAGTTAAGTGAATGTTGATGCTGCTGTCTTTCACCTTTAGTTTATAGTACTCATTCGTAGTCATGTATTGATTTATTTTTAATAGTATGCAGATAAAAAAGTTGCTGAGTCATTTCCCACGGACATATGCTGATTGCCGGAATGCATCCTTTAAGATTGAGGATGGTTAGTACTTGATGCTTGTGGGAATAGTCAACTACCAAGCTAAACAAATGAAGTAATAAATGGGTACATTTGTAGTTACTGAAAATCTGATTCAGCTGCACATTGTTTGTTATGACAGGTGTTCTATCCTCAATTGACCCGACTCAATCTCCTCATTCTCATAATATTCAGAAAGCATTAGTCAATGTTGATCGTCGATGTTCTACAGAATTAGCACAACGTGCACCTGGAAAATCACTTCATTTATTAATTGTCATTTTACCTAATACGATGGGCTCTTAATGGCTAATTTTTAACTAATGTTAACGGTGCAGATCTAATAATCCTAATGGAGGACAGGAGGACCAAAGTGGCTTCTGTCGTTTATCCCAAACTACCCGACAATAGAAGATGTTATCAGCAAACTCAAACAAGCGCAAAACTTGCAGGTTAGTTAACGATTACTGGATATAACTAAGAGTAAATTATGCAGCTGCACGGTCAGCGTGGTATATATAAAATTACCAACATGATTTTTTATCACGCCGGTGGTACCTATTTTTGAAATTAGCAAGTAGAATCATCGGGTAACAAGAAGTTTACATTACCTCTGTTAGCCGTTTATTGTTTTTTCCCTTTTTTTTTCGTTGTCATTTTACTCTTATTTCTCATTAATATAATTATTTTTTACTTTTACAGCATGACTGCTCTTATGATTCACTCAATCGCACTCAACTGTGGTGAATCAGATCTCGAGGTTACAGGTACATTATTAACCATACTCAGCTAAGAATCCTAGAATCTTCTCATGATATAACATTTTACTCTCCTAATTAAGGAGAACACATTTGAAGACCCAATAGACCCAGATGTTGAATCAAGTGATGACGACTTACAAAATCCCATAAACTACTAAATAAGCATGTGCACAGGATAAAAAGGAGTTCAAAAGTGACAAGATGGCAAATGACAATGTGACCGCGTATCTGATTAACATAGAGATGTTGGCTGCGCGAGGAAGGAAGCAGCATATGCTAAAAAATGTTGACGTTGTAAGTTTAAAATTATTTCTTCTATTATTCAGGTTAATTGTGTTATTAATGGGGTACATGCTGCATAACTTCACAATGTTTCAGGGGAAGAGCTTGGAGCACTTGAAGATCGGACTTGCTGAGATAGAGTTGGCTACCGAGAATTTCGCTGACAAGTATTGTATTGGCTTAGGTTCATTTGGTATGGTATACAAAGTACAACTGGAACATTTTTTATAACAGTAATTCGTCATAGATAGAAGGGGTCGAAATATGTGATCTTTCTAAGAAAAGAAGCACGGTAGTTATAAAACGCATTTTGAAACCAGAGCGAGAACAAAGGTTCACTACAGAAATTGAAACTCTAAAAAGTTGTAAACATGAGAATATAGTTTCTCTTATTGGCTTTTGTGATGAACTTGATCATATAGTATGTGATAATGTTTTTTCAAAAATATCACAATGATGGAACATTGATGGAACTTGGTAATTAACTAGATATGCATATAACTGCTTTAATGCGAATGACTCTGAAAGCATTCGTGACAACATTCCCGTGTTTCTCAAACGTTGTTTTTTCTCTAATGGATAAGGTAGGTACAGTTTTAGTATGATTTTGAGGTAGGTGTAATGATGTATAGGGATGAATGTTTTGTCGTGTGTATGTTTTAGCCAGAAGTGGATTTTGGCTTGAAAGTTATGGGCGGTGATCTATTGGCTATCCCTGGTATCTATCATTACGTTCAGGTGGTCATCTTTATTTGTTCAAGGTATATTTATTTTTCTATTAAATTGTGACGTTTATACACTAAATTAGTGTAACTGTTGATTGATGGGAAGATCACCAATAATGAAGATAACAATCCCTTTGGTGCACAAACAAAGGTTTCTGTGATTGGTGGCTTTTCTAATGGTTTTTTTGATACGCGAGGTTCCTCACCGATAGGTTCCACATCTGTTACTGGAGCGTTTTCAAGCCCATCCTTTGGTGCTCCTTCATCATCTTCTTTTAGTGGTAAACACCCTTGGCGTTTTCTAAGTTAAATCTCCAAATATTGTACTAATTATGACATTGACTTAATCTTTAATATCCGTGTTGGTTATGTGGAGATTATGTGAGGTTTGTTTCAGAAATTGTTCGTAATAACGTTTGATGCTTATCTAACCGTTTTAATTATAAGAGTTGACGGTCTTAATATTCTTATGTATGAATTCTATATTACAGTAGCAACTTTGATCTTCTTTTATATTTTCTCTTTTATTGCATTTTATATCTTACTGTTTCATATTCTCTTATTAAAATTACAGGTGCCTCCATGTTTGGGCAGAAGCCTACGGATTATGGTGGTTTTGGATCCACTACACAGTTAACCCTTTCTGGAAGCCTATCTCATGAATCGTCTACTTTGAGATGGTTTGGCTCGCCACCACATGAAGCTTCAAGTAAACCCTTTGTTGATGCTACTAGCACACCAGAATTTAGACCCTTAGTCAACCATGCCTTGGGGGACTCAAGCACACCTGCCGTTGGTTCAGCGTCAACTTCAGCGTTTAGCAGCACAAGTTCAGCATTTGGTGTTTCTTACTGATCACCTTTTGGATCAACCACTCCAGCTTTAAAAGCAACAAATACCCAGCATTTGGTGCTTCGAGCACTGCCTCATTGGGTGCCTCGAGTACTCCAGTGTTTGGCTCTTTGCTGCCTACTCCTACTTTTGGTGTTTCAGTCACCGTAGATATTGGAGCTCCGAGTACCCCAGTATTTGGTGCTTCCAGCGCTCCTGCATTTACTGCCTCAAGTACTCCAGTGTTTAGCTCTTTGCCCACTCATACTTTTGGTCCTACAAGCTTTTCTTTCAATTTCTCATTCAGTCCAACAACAAATTTAAGAAAAAAGAAACAATATTGCAAAAAAACAACTATGTTTAATATGTTTAATAATGAGTGCTGATGTAAGCAAACTTTTATTGAAAACATAAGCAAACTTTTACATTTTATATTTTTTTATGCATCCTGGGAACTTTATTGAGTGCTACTCTGTGAGTGTAGGTGTCTACAGATGGCAAAGATGGAAGCTTTGGCTTGAATCATGCAAGTGTTGCTAAATTATGCAAGAGCATCCAGAAATTCTAAATAAGATTGCAAACAAGTGAGTTCAAACAGTGTATGTGTTGGCTTTTTTTTTGTATTGTCTTAACTTTTAAACCCTTTTTATGTTCCCCGAACCTTTCAAAAATGATTGCTTTTGTATAGCACGTTCATATATACTGAATAAGTTGGTGAAGTGTATTTGTCTAATTTAAAGAATCGTCTCATTTTATACATATCCGCAACGTGAAAGATGAAGGTATTAAACCAGTTGTTGGATGAGAGCGTGAGAAATACAAAGTTTTTAAATGGCAAAATAAGTTTGTAATAAACTGATTAAAAGAATAGAAAGGACAGCATGAAATACAAAGATCGTGTCAATGAAAATGAAAATGCGAACTGAGATTATGATTTTTCAATTCCTGTTATTGTTGAAGGTAATAAATCAGTGTCTTTGCATAACACTCGCATAGATTTTGTGCTTAATGCAATTTTCTTTCACATTTGCAGGAGCTTCAGGGGTTACTTTTACTGTCGTCAGGCTATCTAAGATTATGATTTTTCAATTCCTGTTATTCTTGAAGGTAATAAATCAGTGTCTTTGCATAACACTCACATAGATTTTGTACTTAATGCAATTTTATTTCACATTTGCTGGACCTTCAGGGCTACTTTTACTGTCGTCAACGAGTGTGCTTTCAATTTGAACAATGGTCATGCGTCATAGGTGATTGTGGCTCCAATTAAATGGAGTGCTTTGGAAGAAAAAGTACATCATTTGTTACAAACATATCTTTCAGTCAAAATGAAGTCATAGACGAGACCTCATACAGATTCTACTATGATGTCAATTAGGCACGTGAACATTCACATGGGGGCTACATTGAGTTATGGATGACTCTCGAGACTACTGGTGGATCAGGTACTTGGCAGATCATAGGTTATCCTTAGAGGTGGTGCTGAAACCTATTGCGACAAATAGTTGGTAACAGGGAGCTGATTACACTCATTTTCCGGAGATGGTAAAGATTGTCAATGACAACTATCTTAGTGCACAATAGTGGAGGACTGCGGACGAAAGAGCATAAAAGTGTTGTTGCTTCTGCTACGACTGATAAGCTGAAGGCGTCTGACTTTCCTGCTATGGTTTTGAGGATTGGTACCCGGGAGTATACGTCTAAACATGAAGGGTACCTGGTGGCGAAGTGTTACTTTGCGAAACATAAGCTTGAATAAATTACACAGCAAACAACTATAAAGTTTCATTTGTACTTCAATAATGAAAGAGGCCACCAACTATGATATCCAACAATAACTAGCCAAAAATAATAAATCACTCCTAATTTATTATGTATGGTAGTCCAAGTATGCTTAGACAAAGTACATAAAAACTATTTGACTTAAGCCATTTAATTGTAAAATATCTTAAAACTAATTAAACTCTGAATGAGTTTGCTTGATTTAAAACATTATATCTTAAGCTCTTCAATTCTATCTCGATATAACATGTATGTGTGGTTTGTTTACCTTTATCTTTCCTTGAAATAGCAGCATGAAGCACTGACTTTCCTTTGCCCATGTAGTTTAGATAAGCCGCTTTGCCATATCTTATGAGAAGATATGTAACAGAGATATGTCCCGCTTTTGCAGCTGTATGCAACGCATTATCGCCTACATCATTTGTCTGCTGAAAGAATTTCCTGGATGCTGAAAGCGTGGTTAGAAATCCAATGAGTTCATGTCTTCCATGGTAGGCTTCTATATGCACACAAGTGTTTCCTTTGTAATCCCTTTTCTCAAGAATTGTTTCTGGTTGCAGTTGCTGTTCCTGTTCCTCAAAGACTTCCTCTAAGATTGTAATAAAACGTTCGACGTCACCTTCCGTTGCAGCCACCTTCAATTTCCAGTTCATGTAACAACGCTTACTTTCATGAGTAGTAAAGTTCTTGATGGTGGTCACAAGAATAAGATTGAAATTCAGTGGTCGGACATTATGGCTCTCAAGGCGAGTTATCCGGATGATGGCCCATAGTGCTAACTAGGCAGCCTCTCTTCTTTAGAGAAACAAATCCCCAGCCTAGAAAACACATGTTGTGGCAGGCTGCATCCGACTTTACAGGTGGACAAGCTAGCGTACACAGGAGCCATTGTCTACAATGTCCAAAAGGTTTATTAGCCAAGCACTATGAAAAGCTCATTCAATGTGACCCTCGTCATAATTTTTGAAGTCAACAAGCAGAGGTTGAATTGGAGTCTCCATACTTTGAAGCAAGAAAATCAGTGTTTGATGAACCAAATTAATCCATTGAACATAATTTAAGTAGCAAAGGGACTTCGACCCATGACGTGCGTGGTACCACATCATCAGGAGGCCAATCCTCTTCATCTAGAAGCGAGTTTTATGATCATGCTGGTAGACCTTCAGAATTCATTCGGGAAACACCTTCACCAAGATCAGTGAGGGACACATCAGCAAGTGAAGAAATGAGATTTGCCGAAATGAAAAAAGTTGAAGGGACTAGGCTCGTGGGATCAGATGCAAGTGTCGGGTCTACACTCGTCTATGTCAATGAGTGATTTGGTAAATCACATTGTAAACAGAATTACAAAAAATAGAACATCTGGTGACGAACATCCTCTTTCCCATGAAGAACAAGATAGCCTAAAAAATCTTGAAAACATCAACCGATGCTTATGTAACGATGCTCAGTATGGATCGTGCACTTCTGATGAGAAATCAATTATGTCAAGAGTGGATTCACTTTGTTGTCTTTTACAAAAGGACCCTGCAACACTTCATGATTCAAAGGGCACAAAGGAAACTGATGGTGGCAACGGAAAACTAATAGCAGAAAAGAGTATTTTTGAAACAAATCATTTTGTTGAATCAGTAACCGGGAACAATGTTCCACAAGATTCTCCCATTCTCGAGGATGAAGATAAGAAGACACATGGCATACCCAGGAACGACTCTGTTGGGGAATTGCTGTTGAATCTTCCTCGGATAGCATCTCTACCTTAGTTCTTCTTTAACCACTAAGATGACTGTAGCAATCAAAGTAGATAGTTTTATAAATCATACTCTTCTTGCAGCTTTGTGCAAATGGCACTAGCACTGTATACAACTTGTGACGTCATTCTATGGCTTCTATAAAGTATTGGTGATTCAAAATGATATTAGACCATTTTTTTACAGATTAGTCGTCTACTTTAAACACATGTTGTTGTAATGAATGTTAAAACAACATGTAGGTCTCTTCATAACTCATACTACAAATTAAGTTACAGATGGTTAGGTCTGGGCTCTAGATAATCAGTTTAGTCACATAAACTTTATATATTCTTCTCCAACTCAGAACACTTTGATCCTAAATAACCACAAAATCATAACAATAATTAACTTATTATCATGACTTCATACAAAAGGTATTTTACCAGCAGTTTTGATTATTGTATGTGGATTTAAAATAACATGTTGCAGGTTGATGATTCATATGTCGACTTAACGATTCACAATCAAATATCATTGTAAGGTATGAACCAAAAGTTTTTATTTACATATTGAATTTGGGTTTTGATTAATGTACCAACACTTAATGCACTGATTCATGAACCAGCTATTAAAAATCTAATTTTTTTTAATCCCCAACTAGGTTTGTTCATTTTTTTAATTCGATTATAATAAATATTTGTGTTAAACGATTTATAAAATCCTTATTTTCAATATAAATTTCAGGGTTTTTATTGATTTCCTTTTATTAAAATTATTTTTTTAACAAATATGCTATCTTTAATTCGTTATGAATTTTGCTAAATTTGGATTGAGAGTGTGATTTATTGAAGCGGTTCATTAGTGAAATTACTGTAGCGACACATGATATTATGTCAATGGTCTATATTTAGCTATTGATTCTTAGACTCGGTTGTTGTTTAAATTAGATTTTTACTGTTATTTCATTGTTGTAACTGTGATATTGAAGAAAAAAAAAGGATGAACAAGAGAGCACATTTACTGTAGTGGAGATTGCTATCGCCCATATGAAAAGATCTTTTTGAAGTGAAGTACTTGCTTCTCATATGAAAATTATTTATTTATAAATTTGGAACCAAGTACTAGATCTAGAGGTGGTAATATGGGTTGATTTGGTGGGTTGGGTAACTGATTTGATATGGGCTGGGCTGAATCGAAACCAATGTTTTGTAGATGTTCATTGAACGGTTGTGAAAAATATATATTGTGACCACCACTGCACATCATTCTCTAAGGGTCATATCATGTACTAATTGCCTAAATCTTCCTTAATATTACATCAAGGTGAGTGCAACGTTTAGAAGTCCATTATGTGGTTTCGAATTTCGTCTGGAATAAATGTTGTTTCCGTTTTTAACTTACCTTTAGTATCCCATACATAAAACAACATATCACTCTTTGATCTGTCCCATTCCTCTATTCCCCTTTTAGTAGCTTTCAAGTTTACAAGAGTCATCTGCTCATTGTAATCTCTATGGAAAATTGGTTATGCATATTGGCAAGTTGTGCTACTGAAAGTTTGGTAAGTTGAAGCTTATTACTGTTTAATACTACTTAAAGTTTGAAAAATTGTGCTTATTACTACAAGAAAGAGGCAAATTCTGAAAGGTATAAATACAAGTCTTTTTTTGTTTGAAAAAAAGATATTTCAAATTTCGCGCGAAAAGAAAGTAGGTATAAGTAGGTCAATGGTGCTCTGGTCACCTTGGATAGTCTCTTAGAAACAAAATAACTTCATTGTTTTTGACAATTGCTTTTATATAATGAGAAGCTTAAAGTCATCCACTTCAATGTTCTATTTATCAAAATTGCTCTAAAAGATGTTCAGCCCGAGTTAGACAAATGTAGAAAAAAAACAGTTTTAAAGGTAAAGCGATGTTTCACTACCTTGCAGCAGCTTAGAGGCTCACAAAATCTCAAGGTTAGCCCTGGAAAGTAATAGTATTTATTTTAATCTAAAGATCCTAAATTTATAAGCTTATAATTCACTTTTATTGAAGTTTATACATAGGTGTTTGGCTGCTAAAAAACTATTTTAGTACGCCATATTTAGCTTGTGTTTTTTGCTCAATATTTTAAGTTGATTTTTGCCTATTATATGCTATTTTTTGGTAATATTTATTGCTCTAAATAAGCTATGTACATGTCTTAGTAGAAAGAGATTAAATAGATAGATGAGCATGTCCTAGGAGAACGAGATTAAGTAGATAGGAGTAGTGAGACCAATTGATGTGTGCTCGCTCCTCATGGTTTTAGTTATTATGTTTGATGGTAATGTTTAGTTTGAATGTTATATTTTGGGAAATACTAACTAGTCCATTTGATGATTTGAAAACGTATTTTGGTCACAAAAGATGATGGTTTTGTATGAAAATGGATATCATTGATTAGTAGTCCCTCAATAAATTATCTGAATATGTACTTGTGGTTATCTTTATTTACATTGTTTATTTACAATCAAATTATATGTGAATTTGCTAGAAATTTGTTTCGAAAAATTTAAGACATAATAGATTACTGTATAATAGAAGTCGACGATAGGTTTTTAAAAAAAAAAACAAACGTGGTCCATACTGCAAGATAAATCTACAATGAAATGTAGTATGGATTTGTAAGATTTCTTAGAATCAGTCATATCTTAATGCTATAAAAAAATGTAGTATGGACAGATTTTTAAAAAATTGTGTGCTCTGAACAAATTAAGTTCGTGATTGTTTAGAAAACAAATGAATTAGATTAATGTTTGATTGAACTGCAAGAAAAGTTAAATATCCCAGAGGCTGCTAATTCATTGGAAGAAGCCCTATTTCAAAGGGACGTGACCATCCACGCAAACAATAAAATTATTTATAATTTTTAACAAAAAAACAAAACTAAAACCAACAACTAAAAAACCAAAGAAACAATTTTTTTATAATATTGTTTGACAATTCTAAAAAATATATTTCAGTTAACAAAAAACAACAAATAAATAATTATAAGTCATGCCCGCCCATTGGGCGGGCTTCGAAAACTAGTGTGTATATATATATATATATATATATATATATATATAGAGTTAGGATCAAATAAGAAGAAAAATTAAAATAGGAATGATAAGAAGAAACCACAACCACTCATTTCAGATGCACCTACAAAAATACATGCATCTCCCCTTAAATTTCTCCCTCCTATTTGAAATGTGTGGCTAGAAATTCTTCTTATTCTTCTTATTTTAGTTTTTCTTCTTATCGGATCTCTTCCCTATATATATATATATATATATATATATATATATATATATATATATATATATATATATATATATATATATATATATATATATATATATATATATATATATATATACTAGTTTTCGAAGCCCGCCCAATGGGCGGGCATGACTTATAATTATGTGTTTGTTATTTTTTGTTAGCGTAAATATGTATTAAAAAATTGTCATAGAATATAATAAGAAGATTGGTCGGGCATTTTTTTAAATCATTTGTTTGGTTTTATTTATTTATTTATTTATTATTTATTATTTTTTATTTTGATGGTGTTAGTAAACGGAAAATTATTTTTAACGAAGGCGAGCTTGATGTTCTTTAAGTTTGCCGTACAAAATAAGCTTGACGATAATTAGGTGCATCTAAACTCCTCCCAGAGGTCTTTTACTATAGTTCTATCTAAACACTCTACATGCGATAAGCAAGAAGAAAAACACTTAAATAAGTAATCGCAAACGCCCTCTTAACCAACTTTTTAGAATTTGACCCATTATAGCCCTCTTAACGCGCCCTACTTGCCTGCATATACAAGTCAATATTTATAAAAAAATACTTGTAATCTAGATTAGATTAGGACATCAGATATTTTATGATACATCTCGGTACACTATTGACATTGTGTAAACACTACAACTTACTTGATAGGTGCAGTCACAGGGCTTGGCAAAACTACAATTTGATCATGTCGCTAATATGATAAATCAGTAACATACAGAAAGATAAAAGCAAAATATCGTATTTGATAACATTTTCATATAAGTTTGTTAAATTTTGATACAATCTGGAACCAAAAAGCAAAAAGTGATGATTATACTAACCCATTAAAGTTCGAAAGTCTGCATGAGCGTAAACGTTTTGGTGGCTCACGAACTCAAATCATCTTAGAAGGTACAGTGTAATCACAAAACTCTTCTACCCAAAACAGAACCAATAGGCACTTTTTAGAGATATACAACCTTTTTAGCCTCTGACAGTGATTCTGTAAAAAAAGTCATCATTTTGGCCTTGGTTAGCTTCAACAGAATATGATATACAACATTAAAAAGAGGTATAATTTCCTGATCTTATAGGTTATACCTTTCCAACACCCTCATATCCAACATGAAATTAATTATAAAAATTAAAGCAAACTACTATATAAAGGAAGATTAATACACCAACCTTTTATGTTTCACAATTGCAGGTCCAAACAAACGATTCTGAATCAGAACTTGTGAAAGAGAAAAAGTATAGACCTTTAACGTGAAGCCCTTTTCTGTAACCATTTAGATTTAACAATACACAAGCTAAGCATTCAATCAAATCAAGTATGGCATAGGACTTCATGATACTGCCAATGACAATCTAATAGCCTCATAATCATAAACCACAAAATGTGCTGCTCTACCTGGAAAAAGTAGAGACCTTTAACGTGAAACCCTTTTCTGTAACCATTTAGATTTAACAATACATAAGCTAACCATTTAGACCCGTGTTTGGCAAAATAGTTCTCAATGGATGGGTTAGATACTTGAATAAAACATTGACCCTGCTCGAGTACAGCGAGCTCATCGAAACAGCCCATCAACCACCTTCCTTCCTGCATAAATATCCTAGATTTTTCACTTAGGTCTTCGAGTTGTGCAACTGGTATGCTACTTAGCATTCCCCGAAGGTGTGGCTCGGTTTGTGGTTTGAAACCAACAGCCAACATGATAGATGCTGTGTTCCCACTCTCGGCACACGAAGCGGTTATTACATCAAATGCCACATCAGTATCGACCAGCATTTGGTTCAAATTCATCACCATCTTCATTTGCATATCCCAAAAGATGTCATCTTTAACCTCTAGTGCCGATTGTAAAGTAATAATCTGTCTATTTAGAAAGCCAGGCTGTAAACGTGTCCATGAACATATCTCAAGAATTGTGTGTTCAAACTCGAACTTGTTCATGCTCGGCCTTAAAGATAGCTTAATACTATCTCCTTTTTTATCAGGCCACCACACAATAACACCTTTACAACCGGCGTATTTGATTTGGTAAGCACATGGTTGATTATTTTAATCGACAGTCACATAATATTATTAATTTGTATATATGATATGACTTGATAAAGTCAAGGTTCGTCAATTAATCTAAAAGAGAGGATGCAAGTAAATTAAGAAAAAAAATACTACATACACTCGATAACAGCTGAAGATGACATATTATGATCATTGATTAGCAAAAGTTTAGACAAAAGTTTCATCTCAAATTAAAATTGGAAATGAAAAATGTCCTCGTGGAACTTGATGCTTCAACCTTAAAATGGTAAGATATCCGTTGAGATTCTGTATATTTTTCAAATTTATATGGATCAGCATCCTTGAATGTAACTTCATAATCTTCATGAATTAGCTTTGTCTCATACAAACCATTAACATCCGTGGTGGTTGTAATGACTGCACCAGAGAATTCCCCAATGAAATGGTCAACAACGTCGCCTGTGGGCAAGTTCCTAAAACTGTTATCCGTTAGGCACATTCTGAAACAGCCTTTTGGACTCCATGCTGACCCTAGAACTATCCCTTTCATGGATGGATGTGCGTGAGCTTCTCTGAGAACTTGATCTAACATGGTTGTCTGTAATTCACATCACAAGCAAATCAAAATTGGATTTGATAGAAATATGTCAATAAATAAAAGTCACTGCTTGTATTTCATCATGTAGAAATTTATTAGTAAGGCATTATATTTGTAAATTCAGATGAAATAAAATAATTAAGTGCTTTCAAACCGTAGCTGATACCTCATGTGGCCCTGGTTGAACATCTACTTCATTGAGCCAGATGGACAGTCCTGAACTTGCAACCTTATCAATGGCGGATCTCATGTATGGTATGTTAAGATGTCTGAGATGACCTTCTAACCCGATTGATAAAGGCCTATCATATCCCCCACCGGAAATCTGTTTAATTTTCCGAAGGTAACTATCAGGCGATGAAGATCGATCCCCAGGTGATTCAATGGTATCAAAGTCGTTCAAGAATAGAGCAGCATGGCTATCGAGAGCCCAAGCTGTTTTGTAGAAACTTGAAGAAGCCGTGTCACCAAGTTTGCTTTAGAAGAAACTGAAATGCAAATTTTCATTAACAACATCCCACGAGATAACTTGGCCCGAGTATTGACCCATGACTGAGTTTATTCTCTTTGTGGTTACTTATATCTCATTCAAAGTTTGTAATCTCATTTGTTCGTAGTGGCATAAAGCAAGTGATTGTCACATTTTAGCTATGAAAATAGCTACAATTGTTGAATAGGTGGTAGACATGCAATGTTCAAAGTTTTTAAACACAACGCTTTGATACAAAATAGCTAAATACCCATCTATAATCTATAGGAAGCATATTGTGAGCTATGAAAAGATGTGTTAGATAGGCAAAGTACAGGTTTCTTTGACATCCAAACCCAAAATAAGCCGCAAGAATGGGCATCTGAGTAACTGTAAATCATCAGTAGAGGAAAGTAAGCAACCAATATGATTATAGCACGACCACTATATGAGTGGCTTCAACATGTAAGGGTGAGTTATGAGTAAGTAGTATACCTTTGTGTCATCGATTCTTGTCACAAACCACTTTGTCAATAAAACCAAAGTATCAATGGTTTCCTTGCACTCCGGAGGCGGATAATCTGCCTGCTAATATCAATTTTGGGACATGAAGTGCCTGTAGGAACATTCAAAGGAGGTTGTTAGAGTATCTTTTATAGGTAATCGTAGCAGGTAGACGAAAATTAAGATGTAAAAGCATAAACCATTTATCAATTGTTGATTGTGTTTGACGCATTACAAAGCACGGAAAATTTCTGGTAAGACAAATAAGGTCTCACCCCTGTTAACATAGTACATTTTAAGCAACATTTTTCTTCCATGAAAAAACTTCATAAAAGGTCGACTTAATCGAAATTAAAGTGACATACTTGCTTTAGGATCAACATATTTATAAGACAAACCAAAAGGAATAAAGTCAAGCTTGACAATGCGTCTAGCAATTCTAATAGAAGATGGAAAAAGATGTAGTTCGTCAACTGCAATCATGAGAGAATATTATAATCGTCACTGCTAGCCCTGCACATGCTACATTTCCAATAAAAAGTCTCCAAATTTGAGTATTTTGTTCACTATGGATCATGCTATTGCTATAATAATTAATATAAGTGTTCCAAAAAATTATGCTCCAACTGCATATTAGAAATACCACAATAAATATAAAATCTCACTATTCATTTAACATAACATTCTAAGATGTAGACAATGAAGATACCTCAATTTCATAAACTAACTCAATTTCAAACTCAAGAGCTTATACAGGGGCGTTTGGATCAGCTCATATAGCCTGCTTATGGGCTTTATCTGCTCGCTGATGTTCTGTCTCTTGATATGTATCGGACTCCAACAGAAAAATGAAAACATTTATGGTGGTCACGAAGGGTTGGATTAACAAAAAACTTACAAACCTTTCCCCGAAAATAGCACGCTCTTCTTCTGTGTCCTTGGTGCTATAATCTTTCCTTTATCAACTCCAGAATCATTATCTAAATGTCATTCTCTGATTGTAAAATTTTACATTGAGTAACAGTGTAAAACGTGGTATATAATGGAGAGTTTATGAAAATTCAAACCTGGATACAGATAAGCATAATAGGTAGTAATTAAAAGTGTCCTTTTAGCAAAAGTCAGCCATTTAAACTGTTAGAAATGTAACCGAAAACGACCCATTTATAGGTTAGAATTACCACCTCTACTCATCACTCATGTGACTGCTGAGACAGTTAATCCCTACATCACATGCCATCGTTTAAAAGAAGAAAGAAAAAGATACTCCCTTGGATCCCGGGAAGCATGTACTGGTCCAGCTGCAAGGAAATGATGACAAGTTAAGTTATTAAAATCTGGGCAAAGCTACAAAATTGATTTAGCCATTTTAATGAAACACAAACCTTGTTATCAATCAAAACTTCCAACATACAACCCCCTGATTCATATTTAACCCATATCAGCTATGTTGATCCTTCCACTCCCCGGTCAGATACACATTAGTACCCTGATGCTCGTACTTTCTTCTTCCTCTGTTAGTATCTCATTTTTGTTAGCCATTACTGACATCCCTGAACCAACATCAGTCGATACACCTCTTGATTCCGATATTTTTGTGACCCTCTGTAATTCATGCCACTCGCCTCATAAAAGTTGTTGTCCTAGTTGAGAACTCTAATTTCTGCACAATGGTATTATGCTTCACATTCTATTTAAGAAGCATTAGTAAATTACCTTGTAAACGGGGCCAAAACCACCTTCTCCGACCTTATTTGAGTCACTGAAGTTTTCAACACTATGCCAAACAGTAATTATGGACGTGAATAACATAGCAGATAATAATGGTAAAATATAATGTTCTGTGAGGGACAATGTGGCGCTTATGTCCATTCTTGATAGTCGTCCAATAGAATCTGCTCTTCCAACCTTAGCAAGGCCAATCATGTCTTTGAATAACAATGAAGATGCCGTAGTGGGTGTCCTGAAGCAGAGCTTGACGCTAATTATCCCTGTATTTAAGCATCAAGTTAATTGTTTAGTTAATTATTTCTTTTGAATTCTTGATGCCGCAATAATCTCTATAATATGCAAGATGTCGTCTACAGTTTTACCATATTGAGAAAAAAATGCTTACAGCAAACGCTTCATTAATTTCATAGAAATCTATTTGAGATGCATCCAATCCGGCTCTTGAAATAGCTGTTGGAATGACAAGGGTTGGGGTAGTTAATCAGACTCGTATCTCCGAGATTAAAGCTTAATGGAGCATGTGTATAATAGTTATGTGTCACTTATAGTTTAGCACAAATATGTTTTGATTGTCAAAATATTAAAAGCTTAAACATATCTTAGTCTCATGCTTTTGTTTTTCTACAATATACTTATATCATCATATTAATGAAATTATACCCATTGATACTTGTTCAAAGATTTTCGAACTGGCCAGCACTTACGTGATCTAGTCATTTCTACATCATATACCAGCCATGAATTTGGAGGCACGTTCTCAGCAGTTCCTTTAAACCCCACGCTGCACCATCAACCAACAAAGTACGTATGGTTAGTCATTTAGAGGTGGTTTAAATGTCCAACATAGCAGGTGAAAACAATAATCTTTTTTAGAAATGATTAAAAGGTAAGACCTTTCATTCTCTTAATTTTAAAATTTCAATGATTATCTGATATTGGAAATGATATATGAAGAGGTTTTACGCATTGCGATTTGCGAATACACTTTGGCTGACTTCTTACCATTATCATTTAGCTAAAAAAAAATAAGCTACACCATCTGACCTGTTGGCAAAGTATACCCAGTATTACCCATTTACCCATACATAGCCTATATTGCCACATCCTATATTATGAAATAGAATTTGACATAGAGAAAACAAAAATGTAGTCACTAACATACCTCATTGATGGTGGAATGGTAAGCTTTCTTCTGTCACCAACTCGCATACCTAAAATTTGTGCATATATCAGATAATAATATGCAAAACGATATCTTCCCTTTCGAACAAATACTGAATTATCTAACAAAAACTACAAATTTTTCTTTGTTTGTGTCAGCAAGGTTCTTTGTTTCAGCAAGGTTCCCTTTTGAAATTTTTCTTTGTTTGTGTCAGCAAGGTTCCCTTTTGAAATTTTTCTTTGTTTGTGTCAGCAAGGTTCTTTGTTTCAACATATTGTACCTTCCCTTTTGAAAAACAGAACATTTGTGTCAGCAAGGTTCTTTGTTTGATAAGTTACTATGGAACCAAACAATGTAATTTGCACAAGACCAATGAAGCATAGAGCATAAAGCATAAACTCAAATAAGTGTTGGCTATTTACCATCTAGACCAACATTCAACCCCTCTATGACTTATTTGTCACTTGCATAATTAAGTAATCATATATGTAAGTGCAAAATAACAATATACTAAAACATCATCATATAAAATGTTGAGAATACCAAGCCGAAACTTATAGGGAGATTTTCCATTTGAATCAATGACTTGTCCGTTTTCTTTCAATGTGACAACATATTGTACCTTCACCTATATCAAAAATATTCTGTAAAAGTTGCACAACAATAAAAGAGGTTTTAGAATAATTATAAGAATAAATAAGAATGGACCAAATAATAAACAATTGATGCAATTATTGAGAGAAACGTCAAGGCAGCCCCTGCAACAAACACACCTTTTCGCAGGGTTACACGACATTAGTAGCAAGTATGTATCTCGACTTGTATTTCAATTTTTGTGCAGCTTAATCGTTGTCAATAAGAAAAACAGAAGGAATGTTGGAGGCCAAGGATTATTTAGCAACATCGTGTTCGCCTAACCAAAACTACTGATTTGAGATAAAATGCACAAAATTGAGCAACGTGACATAAGGATTAACCATGTACTGTAGATGTGGAGACGGTTAGCTTCCCATCTTTTGTCCTCAGATTGATCTGTACCCATGAAATGATAGTGGAGCTGATGATTAAGGTGCGTGTTTGTCCCTGTTCCAGCATCCAAATTCTCACCTTCCCTATCAAATTTCCAATTTTAAATGTTATAATCTATCTA
The DNA here is from genome assembly GCA_019973895.1 of Chrysanthemum seticuspe. Lineage (NCBI taxonomy): Eukaryota > Viridiplantae > Streptophyta > Magnoliopsida > Asterales > Asteraceae > Chrysanthemum > Chrysanthemum seticuspe. The sequence goes on from BPTQ01000007.1 coordinate 190,148,983, forward strand.
TATTCAAGAAAAGATATAGCCATCAATTTTCCAATTTTAACCATCTTTAAGGACAACATGCAAATGCTTAACCTTAATATGTTGTTTGGGAATTATAGCTAACACTTATTTACTATAAATTTGAGCATGTTAAACAAAAACAATATCAAATGTCATTTTTCACTTACTTTGGAGCGGGGTAGTGGCTGTCAAAGAAACCTTTGCTATCATTTGTCTAGCTAATAACCGGAAATTTTACCTGTAATAAAGCAAAAACATTATCCACCAATTGTAAGAACTCAACTTTCTAAAGGGAAGTAACAAATTCAATCACTTACCCATGACAACGTATCAGGCTCAACTTTCTTCATCAATCTGCATTACTTTAACAGTGACCCAATCACTTCCACTTGAACCAACATTATGCGTGAACATTTCAAGATAGTGACATTGACAGGGGGTTCTTCATCTGCATAGCACCTGGAACTCTCCTTAATGCTTCCTATTAAAATGTCACCGGGAAAGGTTCTTCTTTCCAATTCGACCTAAATGACATTATACTTTAATATTCTTATCTTTAAATATGTTTTTATATGTTGTTGTCCAAATATAGTGTAGTCCTTTTTGACGTTAGTCATGAGTTTGATTATTGATCTATAAATCAACTAATCAATAGAATCAAAAGTAACTATAAAATAATACATGGGATTTACCAAAAATAAAAAACTATATGTTAATGAAAAAGATGAGAATACAAATAAATGCAAGAAATATGGTAGCATTTGTAAATTACAACAATGTGCAGACACACAGACCTCAAATTCTTTGGTTAAGTTAATTTACTCAAAAAAATAAATCCCAATATACCTTATTTGTCCATGTTTCTTGCTACTCATTCTGGTATGCATCCATTCTGCAACCTGTTTGTGGAACGTTCATTTAATGGTAGGTTATAGATTCACGATCATTTTTCACAGTGGTAGCAATCAAAAATCATTTTTCTATGCAGGGTTTGGTATGAAAAGCTAAAGAGGATTTGCATATTAAATTACCTTCACAACCGCATTTAGAAAAAAAAGCATCTTGAATTTAAGCAGTCTCGGCCTGGAAAAGAGAAGGTGGTTAAGCTTGCAACTAGTTAGGCATCACTTTTTCAGCTAACAGGGGACAGAAAAATTATCCTGGACAATGAACCTTGGAACAAAATAATATAAATGTGGTTGCTTAATGGAGAAATCGATTGGGTAACAGAATGATTAAAAGCAGCCTAACACTGACCGCAGTCCAAAGACACTGATTCTCTATTAAGTTGGTTGCACGGCGAATAAAAAAGTAGCAACAAATCATTCTTTCTCATCATATGTGAATTCAACCGACGTGTACACTGTTATAGTTATACCCGTGATGCTTGGCTGTGCACCAGTAATAAGAGCGCCTGATTATGTGGTTCTTCCGAGATTGCTTCCTGAACTTTTTCACATCTTTACTATAAGAGGACATTATGTATCAAGGGTTTTACTCAAATAAGAGATACCTTCCAAACAGTCGGTAACTGTTATTTCAACCAACAAAAATCATAAAATATAAGACATAAACAAATGCTTATATGAACAATATATACTCTTTACCCAAAACAACTATACCAAAAATGCATAAGCTTGTTGCATAAAAAAAACTTTAAAATCACCTCTTCTTTTTAGTTGGCAGGAGACTCTTTACTATCCTCACATGGATCTAAGAAAAACTACAAAACAGAAAAAGAATATAGATATCAGTCAAATTAATGATATAAGCAAATTCAGATGAACCTTCATTAAAATATATATATAATCATATATGCAGCCACATAATCAATACCCTTATCATTGACTCATAAAAAAACCTAAATAAAACACGATTAAGAATGTAACTGGTAAAACAAAATCACAAACATAAAAGGATTAGCATTACAGATATTGATCATAACATATTCTTCATGTTACAAATTTAAAAGAAAAAAAAATATTAGGGTTTTGAGGGAGAAGTGGTGTATTTTTTTTATACGTGAAACGTATATTATGAATAAATTATAATTTGTTTTACGTAGGTTTATTAGGGTTAGATAAGATGTAGGGATTTAATATTCCAATAAAATTATAGCCATTTATATATTATAATATGCAACATAATTATCAAAATAACTTGTTGCCTAAGTGGTAAACACACAAGTTTTTTATCCAAATAACCAAGGTTCAATCCTTGCAAGGCTCATTTTTTATAAATAATTTTCAAAAATATTTAATAAAAATCCAAAATTTACAAAAATAATTATTAAAAATCCGAAATTTACAATTATTGCTTAGGTGGACATAAATATTGCTTAGTTGGACAACAAATGCTTATGTGGCATTGAGGTGGCATTAATGCCAAATGTCTCATGTTATATATATATAATATATATATATATATATATATATATATATATATATATATATATATATATATATATATATATATATATATATATATATATGTACCTATTTTTTTTCTTTTGTCAGAATTAGCTTAACTCATTATATTTTCTAAGACTCATATTAAACTTATAAACTAAGTTGCACTTTATTATATTTTCAAACAATCAAAGGCTTGACACATATATTTTAATTTTCCCATCGACAAGCGTCTCATTTTATGTACTATATTTGCCGTAAACGATTATTATCCGTCTATTAGCCGAAATACTTTCACTTCGATATTGTTTTCAAATCAAGTTTTATAAGCCTAAATATACTCAAATGTTTTGAAAAGAGTATTTTCAACTAAAATGACGCAACAACGAAAACAACAACACCACGTGTAAATTAAATAGAGTAGATAAACTTTACTTAACTTGGAGTCAAAAACTGAGATTTATGGCACTAATTTAGGTTGCATGTTGGAGCCACTTGTTACTTGATTTCTTTGTGCATTATTCACCAAGCTGCTAAGGTGAGTTTATAGCCCCACTTTTACTTTTACTTACTTGCTTTTTAAAACTATGGGGGTGAGAAACATGCAAAACTCTTTTCGGACCTGAAACTGAAAACACTATTACCTGAAACAACCTTGAATTCCAACTATGCTACCGTTAGTTCCCTTTGGGGAGGCGCGATTGTTATGAATAGATCTATTGGGGATGACACCCCCGTTCAAGTTTGACCGGATAGGCAAACATCGAGCGTATATCATATCGTATTGATTGAGCGTACTGGAAATACACTTGCTGGGCCTTATTTATCATGCTTCTAGATGCATGCACACTGTCGTAGTTTCTGTCGCATGAACTTGGTATTAGCGTAATAGCCTTTTTGCATATAGTGTCATTCACGGAGATGCTATATGTGCAACTGTGGTCCAACTTGAAAACTTGATTACTTAAACCTATGAACTCACCAACCTTTGTGTTGACATTTTAGCATGTTTTTCTCAGGTTTACTTATTGGCGTGGGCAATGGCAAAGGCATTCGCTGAAGACTGGCATCCGAAGTGTTTCCAAACATTCTAATACAATTTTAATGGGACAACATATATTTTTATGGGCTTTACTTCCGCACTTTGAAACAATGATGTAAAACTATTTCTTAAATTAATCTATCTTTAGATAATGGAATAAAATTTTCCATTCTTTATCACCTTGTGTTATGATATTCGATTTAGTAGCACCCCATGACCCGAACGCTTCCGCTGTGAAAATTTTGGGGGTGTTACATAACCCATTGCATGACATCATGCATAAGTCATAAATGGGTATTATCTATGACCCATGGATTTAACCCATGACCCATAAACTAGATGCATTGCACCTACTAGATACATTGTATCTACTTGGATACCCATGGTCCAAAGTCTAGGACCCATGACCCATAACCCATGACCCATGACCCAAAACCCATGGGCAAAGAGGAGCGTCCCACGGTTCCCCCAGTTTACACTGGACGGATCCCTCAAGTAAGGGATCCGTGGGATTTGTGGAACAATAGCTTATTTTCCTCTATAAATAGTGACCCATTTCTTCATTATAACTTACCCCTTTCACACATATTTTCTCTTTGAGTTGTAAACTCTCTAACCACAGATCCAAGTGATCTTTGTATGTAGTTTTATGTTTGTTTGATTCTCTAGGTTCCTCTTAAAGGCGAGATCACCACCTCTTGAAGTCAAGCAAGCTCAAGTCCATGGCTTGCCTAGCTTCGTCATCATCAAGACTACTAATGGTATCTTGTTGATAGTTCTTTTCTTTCTCATTAGAAGTTTAGTGTCGAAGAAATAGGTGAAAGATGTCTAAAGGGTCAAGACGAAGAAATTAGTAAAAAGTGTCCAAGTGTCAAAGTAAAGGCATTAGTGAAAGGTGCCTAAAGTCCTTGTTGAAGGCATTAGTGAAGGGTGCCTAGAATTCAAGTCACAAGGCATTAGTGAAGGGTGCCTAGAAGTCAAGTCACAAGGTATTAGTGAAGGGTGCCTAGAAGTCGAGTCAAAGGCATTAGTGAAAGGTGCCTAAGGTGTACATTCGATATGGTGTGTCGATGTACAAGATATATTTGTATTGGGTCAAAGGATATTGATATCCTTGTTGATGTTGTCATAAGGAGTGGATCTCCTTAGGGATAGGATTTGTGTAATGTTGGGTAGTAGTTCCTACTTTGTAATGGAACTCGGTATCTAGCCTTGTACCGGATAAAAGGTAGGCGAAGTTGTGATAGGTTTGGTTCTACCTCGTGGAAGAACCCGGTATCTAGCCTTGTACCTGATAAAGAGTAGGCAACGTTGTGAAGGCTTCTCCGCCATAAGGAGTTGTGTTGTGTAGTGATTTCGAACTCTTGAGTAGGTGACTCGGGGAGTGGAGTAGGGAAATGAAGGTATCCTTGTAGCCGAACCACTATAAATTCTCGCGTTGTGGTTTTGTGCTTCTTACTCTTTATCTTAGCTTTTATTTATCTGTATGCTTGTCTATCAACATCCAACACACACGTTTAAATAGATTGACATAAGTCGATCTAAATAGTTTAAAACCAAGTTTTAATCGATAAAACTATTCAACCCCCCCTTCTAGTTTTCCATACTTTCGAAAAAAGAAAAAAAAAATCAAAATTTTTCACGTTTTTTCATCTTTTTCTCGAAACTGAAATTTGTATAAATAAAATCACATATGATTAAACACTAATTTGAATATCACATGTGATATTAGTTTTAAATCACATATATGATACGTATATCATATGTGATATTAGTATTAAATCACATATGATATATGATGATGTACCCTCCGAACAGCTCGAAGGACACTCCTTCGAGACGTTTCGAAGCCCTTCTGTACGAAGGCCCAAGTTAGGTCTCCAGAATATTCGTGGGCGTCAAACCATTCGTTCACACGAAGGTTACCTACGGGGAATTCGCCATTCGAAGCCCTAAGCCCTTCGGGGTATGCTTGATGAAGGAGCAACGGATAGGAGAACCTCCTGACTTGGTCAAACCCATGATCTCCCTCTCTTTCCTGGCTTCCCCGCCAAGTTTGAGAACGCGGGTCACTAAGCCCTAGCGGTTACCCACAAACATGGGACGCCCCCATGTTCTCCGACATTTGGGCAGAGGTGCCCCTAACCCTATTTCTTCCACTATAAATAGGTTGGACGGGCAAAGGATTATGGTAAGCTCATTTTACACTCATCTCTTTACTTACACACACTTATACAACCATAACTCATACTTACTCTCACGCCGGAGGTAGTTCGCAGGGTCCAACCCCTGCATAATCACTTAACGTAGTGTCTTCGTATTTCTTATTCTCAGGTGAAAGACAATCTTGGCTGGAACATACACCCCTCATACGTTTGATCATCATCGAAGCCTGGTAGTGCAATTTATTGTACGATCAGTGGCGCCATCCGTGGGTCACGCTACTATTAGTCCCGTAATCACCAAGTCTTAAAACCTTAAACGATTACGCTACCTTTCCGGCATGGAACCAGGAAGGGAAGATACACCTCCACCAGGTTCCTCTACCCTGGTCCCTCTCAACACAACTAACATCGATAATCTCACCCCCATAACAGCCTCCACCTTCACTACACGATCTCGTTTGGAAACCACTCCCGTACATCACGCCTCAACTTCCGCTAACCCTATTCCAGAAATTAGCCCTGCCTTCGTTGAGGCAAACTTCGAAGCCTTAGAGTCTTTACTAAGGGTTCATAAGAGGCAAGTTCGCAACACTGAAATGCGATGGGAACTGGAATATTCCAGTGAGGAATATGATGAAGAGATTGAGGTAGATGAGAGGCCTCGATCGATTAACAAGGGGCGTTCGGCCCTACGAAATGGTTCTTTGTCCATAAGAAGGTCTAATGGAAGGACTGTGGGTTTTGAAGAAGGTCCTGGGGGAGATCCGGGAAGAAGGGAAAGAGTACAAGGTAAAAGAAGGAGCAATAACTCTAACGGAGGAAGCAACCCAGTAGGGAACGGAGGGGTAAACCTATCAACTCTCCTAGCTGCCCACTTAGGAAGAGAAGGGATGGGGGCTCTGATACCCCCATCATATGTCTCGAGTGTCGAAGGACCTCCTCCATACTCAGGGTTGAATCAATTACCCCCTCTGGGAATGAACCCCTACCTACCTGCTCAAACCTATAACACCTACCCTCTGAATGGTTCTCTCCACAACCAGAGTTACCAGCAAATGCCCTATGGACACGTTCCTACACAATCGATGGGTGGAAACCCTTCGTATCAACCTTCTACAGTTTACCCTGCATACACACAACCATTTCCTAACCCTTATAACCCTACACCTGTTTATCCACCTCCATATAACCCTTACTATGCCGAAGCCTCTGGAGCTTGCACACCTTTTGTGAAGTGGATCGAAGACTACCCTCTACCTGACGGTGTAAAGATGCCCACTCACATAGGCACCTATGATGGGAAAGGCCATCCTGATAACTTCTTACACTTCTTCGAAGGTGCTATCAAGATGCAGAAGTGGGTCATGCCTGTGGCATGCCACATGTTCACATACACATTCCGAGACTCCGCAAGAATATGGTGGATGAGGAGCATTGTAAGTCTAGACGACCTTAAGGCTAAGTTCCGATCACACTTTAGCCAACAGAAGAAGTACCACAAGACCCATCTAGCCGTGCATACCATCAAGCAAAGGAACAACGAAAGCACAAGGGCCTTCGTTACAAGGTATACCGATGAAACTTTGAAAATTCTGGGTTTGCACGAGGATCAGAGGATCTCTGGTTTTGTACATAGCCTTCGGACTCGAAGCTTGGTGGAATTCCTGTCCACCGATCTTCCTACCACTTACAAGGCCCTGATGGAGAAGACTTACACTTGGATTGAGTCTAAAGAAGTAGCAGCAAACGGAGCTCCGATAGAGCAAAAGGAAGCCTCTGAAAAGTTCTCCAGAGGGTCCTCCTGGGAAGGATCCAAGAATAAGAAGAAGAACAGAGACCGCTTTACCCCCTACAACAAAGGCTCGAATCACGGACTCTTGGCAAACTTGGTCAAATCTCCCAGGGAGATTCTGGCTACCGAGAAAGCCGCAAAGTCCTTCAACCCACCACCTCGGATGTCAGCGCGAAGCAAAGCCGGGGACATGTCAAAATATTGCCATTTTCACGAAGACCATAGGGACGACACAAACAGCTGTAGAGAGCTGAAGAAGCAGATCGAAGAGGCGGTACGATCAGGACAATTAGCAAACCTGGTTAAAGGCATCAAGAAGGGGAAAGACAAGTTTTCTGACACCCAACTGGGTGAATGGAAAGGAAACAAGAAAGAGGCTACCCCTACAGAGGCTCCGATACTAATGGTGCACCGGCATGATCCTACCTTGAAACGGAAAGAAGCAGATGGAGAGCTGGGAAGCGTAGAGAGATAACGTTTCCTTCCATCCTGGGGCAGACACCTTCGACTGACCCCGTGGTCATCAAGGTACTGGTCTCAAACAGGGAAGTAAACCGAGCGTACATGGATTGTGGAAGCTTCTGCGAGATATCTTATGAGCATTGTTTCCTAAAGCTCAAGTCATCTATATGCTCACGAAGGATAGACTCAAAAACACCTCTGGTAGGGTTCTCCGGCGAACACTCATCGCCCCTTGGAGAAGTACCGTTGGAAATCACTATAGGCGAAGGCCCCTTATCCCTCATGGAGACACTCACCTTCGTCATAGTCAGGTCAGATTCTCCTTATAATTTTCTAATAGGGAGAACAGCTATGCAAAAGATGGGCATTGTTGTTTCCACCATACATGCTGCCATTAAGTTCCAAACCCCCTTTGGAGTAGGAACTGTTCATTCTAATTATGGGGCGGATAAGGGTATATATGGTGTCAAGAGGATCAAAGAAGAATCGGAGGAGCCTCCGATAGCAATTCTAAGCTGTACAGATGCAGAATAGCGGGTTGTAGTTAACCCTAGATACCCTGAACAAACGGTGGTAATAGGAAAGCAACTCCCGGCGAATTTCAAGACAAAGCTCACAGAACTGTTGCGGACTAACCTTGATATTTTTTCTTGGAAATATTCTGACATGACAGGGGTCCCAAGAACATTGCTGATAGACGGATAGCCCTTCGGCACGGAGCATAAACTCAATGAATACAAACATATTGAGCCAATAAAACAGAAAAGAAGGAGCCTAGCCCCCGAAAGAAACGCTGCATCCTGCAAAGAAGTTGATGAACTGACACAAGCGGGCATTCTAAGGGAAGTCAAATACCAAACCTGGGTGGCCAACCCAGTAATGGTAAAAAAGAGCGATGGAAGGTGGCGCATGTGCGTTGACTTTACTGACATCAACAAAGCATGCCCAAAGGATTGCTACCCCTACCAGAAATTGACTGGTAGGTAGAATCCTTGGCAGGCTTCCGGCTAAAGTGCTTCCTAGATTCCTATAAAGGGTATCATCAAATCCAGATGGCAAAGGAGGATGAAATAGAGTTCAAGGGTCGAAACTCTATTAAGGGGCAAATTCTCGCTGACTTCTTGGCAGAAATGCCTTCTGAGCCAGACACAGAAAAGGAAGAGCCCAAAGCTAAACTCAATGAAGCACAGGATGACTGGAAACTTTATACAGAAGGAGCATCAAGCTCCAACGGTTCTGGAGCAGGTCTAATGCTGGTCAGCCCTGACGGGAAGGAGCATACATATGCTCTTCGTTTTGAGTTTAAAGCCAGAAACAATGAAGCAGAGTACGAAGCCCTATTAGCAGGCCTTCAATTAGCTAAAGATATGGAGGTCAAAACTCTTGCCATTTTCGTAGATTCCCAATTGGTAGCTAACCAAGTGACAGGCTCTTATGAAGCAAGGCAGCCCGTCATCAAACAGTACTTAGAGAAAACAAAGGAGATGCTGAAGAGCTTTGATTCCTACACCATCCAACATGCTCGTAGGAATCAGAACAAGAGGGCAGACGCATTGAGCAAGCTAGCCTCTATGGCCTTCGCTCATCTTACCAAAGAAGTACTAGTCGAAGTCCTACCTGAACGGTCCATTATTCGCAAGGAAGTTACGGACGTGGTTCATGAAGAAGGAGAGACATGGATGACTCCCATCAGGGAGTATTTGTAGGACCTTACAAATATCAACCTTATCACTTTTACCAAGCAAACCCAACACACGTAACCCAAGTTACGCGTATAAAACGTGAAACACAAACACAAACAAAGCTTAGAAATAAGATGAGAAAGATGGTGACTTGATGTTATATGTAAACCGTGTATGTGAGAGGATAAAGATAAACAATGAGTTGTATATTCCAAATGAAGAAAACACACACACACACACTTTCAAGCACACCCCTCAAATGACATACTTGAGGGGTATTTATAGTTTAAATACAAGATGCCCTAATGGGCTTGGCCATGGGCCACGATGGACTTGGATTGGGCATAGAGATACATGAACTTATACAAGGCTAGCGTAACATGACTTATAGTCATTTAGCTTAGCCCAATCCACGAGCCCGGTGACTATTCAATCAAGATATCTAACACACGTTACAAAGTTCCTAAACGTGAATGACGATCACTTCTAATAAAACTATTAAGGCTAACAATCTCCCCCTAAGGGGTGGTCATTCAAAAGATGCTCCACTTGATAAGATCTTTACTTTTGTCGAGCTTGAACTTTGTGTGTAGATATAGAATAGTCTTGATTCTTTGTTCCTTCATTCTTTGTGATCAGATAATGTGGTTGTCTGCCGTTGTCAACTTCGTTGGTTTGGTGTCTCCACGTCTTTCTCCACCATGCTCACACTTCTATTTGACTTTGAGTTTCCAATGATGAAGTTCTCGAGTCTTTACACTTTGTAGATTCTTTGACATTGACGAAGAATCATCTTTAACTTTGAGTTGCCTTTGATTTTGATGAGAACTTTCATGTGTTGTTGGTATGAGCATGTGGCGAGTCTGCACGATCCATCCGCTCCGGAGCTTCCATAAGAAGAAAACATAAAAACATGTTAGTAATAAGCGGATTCCGGCACTTACAAGTTTGAATTTCGAGGGTGTTAACAGCATAGTGTGAAAACACATCTCTAATTCTTACAAAGGCCGTTCCTGAACTGGAGTCCCACAAGTGAGATAACGCGATATACCAAATTACATCTACAGTTCAGATGAGTCGCTGAGGTACACCGAAGCATCACCCCACGACTGTAGACCATTTGAGACACACTCAGCGTAATCCACGGGGAGTTACTGAAGTGACCTGCTTTCAGGGCTGCTTGATGTTGACCTTGGCAGGAGTTTCCATTCAATCACTGAAGATCACAGATGTGAAGCTTCTCATAAATGTTCTGGCAGATTGCTAAGATCTGCGTAGGACTCTAGAATATATCACTTGTGTCCTTATTGATGAACAACAAGCGATGTCATGTGATGTGTTCCTATGAGATCTTTTGATGAATCTTGTGGCTCTAGACTCAATAAGTACATTTTGGTTTTCCTGAGCGGCGACTAGGGAGAGGGTCTCCTTCTTCAATACCAACGATCTCTAAGAGAAAGTCGATAGATTATGTAGGGTTCCCAGTGAGAATGAAACAAATCCTTTTAAGAGGAATTGAGTAGCTAAAAGGTTAGGTGCAGTGCGTCACTGGGTCCATGACGTCTTTGTCTTCAATACCAGTGTCATCTAGTGACAACCAGTAGCAGATGAATTGAACCCGGTTTCTGCCCTAAGGTTGAATATGGAGGGCTATTTCTTTTCACCCTTTCTTTTACTTTTCTTTTTAATTCTTCAACCCCTTCTTTCTCCTTTCTCACATTACTCCTTTTTTCAATCATTCCTAAGGACTTCTAATACTAACTATTTGTGATGTCCTTGGGTAGATTCCTCCGGCTCTGGCGGATCATAGGACGGATTTCCAATCAATAGTCACCTTATAACTCCATGACTGTCCTATTGTTGCCATAAAACCATTTTTCTTGAAAATCTCTCAGAATGTTTATGATAGAAAACATGTTTGGAACACTCCGAGAGTTTTATATTTTCAGAAACACTCCCCCTTCACATGTGCTTATAAGTTTTGACAGAAATCTGCACATAGAGGGTAGAGTTTGCACTTTTTGAATTGATCGACTTTAAATGAACTAGACCGATTCGAGACACGTTTACATCACTAGAGAACTAGCTTGAAATTATTACCCGTCCTGGTCAAGTCCATAGAAAGTTTCTCGAGATGGTACATGATTCCTCGTCAATTCATTGGTTCCGTCTGAGTCGAGCTCATTTTGAGATTCTTAAACAACGATCATTAACCTTTTTGATCACATTTTAATCACGTCTCCTCCCCCTCAAAAATAGCATAATCGTGATATTTTTGATATCCACGGATTAAACAACATTTTAGAATCTTTTGGGAGACAAACGGATATGATTTAAGAATGAATTTGGAACATATTGTTTTATACTCCCCCTTTAATAAAGCATAATCAATTAAAGGTTTTAGAGGGAGTTATCTTGAGCACAAAATATTTTGAAAGATTTTGAAAATCTTTTTGAACAATCTTGAAAAGGTACTCAAGATGATGATGATTTCTCACCATTTTTAAATATAGTGCACTGAAGCGTACACTAGTGATTTTTCATTAATAAAAGCACGAGTTTTGATTTGAAAAATAATCAAAAGTCATCATTTTAGGTCCGGGTTTCGTACTGATGTATACGAAAGCCATTTTATGAAGAAATTTTGAGAAACGACATGTTTTAGAAAACATATTAAAGAACTCTCGCTCAAGCATCTGTACATGCCCGTATCTTTGTTGAATGACATTTCTAGAAACGTACAGAATATCGATTATACAAGAGACATGTCGTGAGAAGAATATTTTTGTATTTTTGATTTTATATTGTTTTTGTATTTTTAAAAGTTTTATATTTTTATATTTTGCTTTTGTTGGTTTTTCAAGTTTTGTATTTTGTTTTTCAAAAATATTTACAGCGAAGCTATTTGGAAAAACATTTTCAAGAAGATTCGAGAAGACGTTCTAACTCCTCAGGGGTTAGGCTTCGCATTCCAATTCGTCGAACTAAATAGTCAAACCTTTCTTTTGGAAGGGCTTTAGTTAATAGATCGGCGAGTTGGTAATCAGTCTTCACGAAAAATAATTCAACAGTACCATTTTTGACGTACTCTTTGATGAAGTGGTAGTGGACACGGATATGTTTAGTCTTTGAGTGATGAACAGGATTGCATGATATGGCTATGGCACTTTTCGAGTCACAATACATAGGTATTTTATCGAAAGTAAAGCCATAATCTGTGAGTTGTGTTCTCATCCATAGAACTTGAGCACAATACGCAGATAGAGACACATACTCAGCTTCAGCGGTTGAAAGTGCAGTGCAATCTTGTTTCTTTGAAGACCAGCTTACTAACTTTTCTCCCAAAAATTGTGCTCCTCCAGATGTACTTTTTGCTGTAACTTGATCACCTGCGTGGTCCGCATCTGAAAAGGCAATTAGATCAAATCCGGATTCCTTCGGATACCAAAGTCCCATGTGAATGGATGTCTTCAGGTACCGAAAGATCCATTTAACCTCTTTGAGGTGCAGTTCGGTAGGCTTTGCCTGAAACCGTGCTAATAAGCAAACAGCAAAATGAATGTCGGGTCGACTAGTAGTGAGGTACATGAGAGAACCAATCATTCTCCGATATTTCTTCGGATCAATAGGTTTCCCAAACAAATCGGCTCCAATTTTTGGTGAAGTTACCATGGGTGTTCCGACCGAATCACAATTATCCATACCATGATTTTTCAAAATCTCAGTTGTGTATTTAGCTTGATTAATAAAAATTCCACTAGGGGACTGATGTATTTGGAAACCAAGAAAGAATTTTAGTTCCCCCATCATGGACATTTCAAATTTGCTTTTTCATGAGATTTTCAAAGTGTTTTGAAAGATTCGGATTAGTGGACCCAAAGATGATGTCGTCCACATAAATCTGAACAATCAAAATGTCATTTTTGCATTTTTGTGTAAACAAGGTAGGATCAACTGTTCCTTTGGTGAAATTGTTTTGGATAAGGAAAGAGGACAGTTCGTCATACCACGCTATCGGAGCTTGTTTCAAACCATAGATTGCCTTTTTGAGTTTGTAGACGTAGTCTGGATGTTCCAAGTCGATGAATCCTTCTGGCTGACTCACGTACACTTCTTCTTTCAGAGTTCCATTCAAGAACGCGGTCTTAATGTCCATCTGATAAACCGTGATGTTTTTGTGAGCTGCATAGGCTAAGAAAATCCTGACTGCTTCAAGTCTAGCTACCGGCGGGAATGACTCTTCAAAGTCTATCCCTTCTTCCTGTCTGTATCCTTTGGCCACAAGACGAGCTTTGTTGCGAATTACAGTCATCTCTTCATCCCTTTTGTTCTTCCATAACCATTTGAGATCAATGACGCGAATGTCAATTGGTCTTGGAACCATTTCCTAAGAGTCATGAAGACGGTATTGGAGAAGTTCCTCCTGCATCGCTTCTATCCATACGGGTTCTGCCATTGCCTCACGAATGTTCATTGGCTCTGTATTACTAATTGAGCAAAGGTAAATGCATAAGTCACAATCGGTGGCAAGTTGGCGTCTCGTCTGAATTGGCCGTGAAGGTTCACCAATAACTTGTTCAATTGGGTAGTCTTTTGTCCACTTCAGAGTAGAAGGATACCGTTTGTTTTTCTGAAATTCAAAGGCTTTTGCGTTCTCCTTGTAACTCTCAAGCTCAGCGGTCAATTTAGCATTCGCGGCCTTAACTTCGCGATTGACCGTTTTAACTTTCTCAATTTCAATGCCACATTTATTGATTAATGATTCAAAATAAGCACGTGTTTCCTCATCAGTCTCAGTATTTTGTGCCACACAGTCTCCACTAGGATCCACATTTGGAGTCTCAAAGTTAGTATTGCTACAACTCGGATTGTCTAGGTATGTATCAGAAGTAGGTGCTGGCATCACAGAATGTTGTTCATCATGAGTAAACACATCAAATATGACATTGTTATAGCATGGATCAGTGATTGGTACCTCAGATACTGCGTTGGCGTCATAGACAGGAGGTGCGTCAGAATCAGTGTCGTACTTAGTCTCCTGAAGATTTGCCATGAAGATGCAGTTTGCATTGAGTTCCTCGAGGTCTTCCAAATCATCCATAATAGCCATGAAGTCATGTTCCTCAGCACTCAATTGAAGTCCAGATTGTTCCTTTTGTACCAACATGATAGCTTTCTGAAGGTACGCAAGATCCTTCTTTTTCGGCTTAGTAGGACAATTCCGTGCCATGTGACCCAATCCTTGACAGTTATAGCACGTAACCTGATTACCCTGATTCACATTTCCATAGTTCCCAACGACTGGAGCTGCAACATTCCCATTCTGATTACCCACTGCTCTATTCCCAACATTCTGACCCATCTGATTACCCTGATTCGGAACCACCTGATTAGCCATGCGAAATCCAGTAGCATATCCCTGCTGATTCCCAATAACTCCAACCATTTGTCCTTGATTACCCATGTTCACACCCGGCTGTGCAATTTGCCTGTTGCGAGTGTTTGATGAAATCCTTTGGTTGTTGTTAGTTGGTGTGGAATAGCGACCTCTGAATGCTTTACCCAATAAAGAGAATACTTGAGACAAAGCTTCTTCTGGTTCCATTTCAAGATCATTGATTCCTTGTTCCTGGTAATGTTGTTGTTCAGGTGGATAGTTTTGTTGTTGAGGGATGTATTGCTGCAAGTTGTTGTTGGTGGAAGATGATGAAGGTTGTTGTTGTGTATTCATTGGAGTTTGAGTCTTTGCAATGAGTGCCAATGGATCATGATTCTTTGCTAATCTTTCTTGCCTGACTTCATTCACTTCATTTTGATTTTGTTTCAGAAAATCGTTGAGTTGATCAAAGTTCACTTGATGTAAGTCTTTTGTTTGGTTGACAATAGTGACATATCGTCCCCATTCTTCTGGTAGATTGTTCAAGAACTTGATGTTGCTCACGATAGTTCTGGGTGTCAACTTGTTTCTGATCAGCTCATTCATTAAAGTGCAGAACCTTCCATAGTAGGATTCAATGGATTCTCCTGGAGTAGATGTAAACTTCTCCCAAGCAGTTAGCAACTTGTTCTCCGTATCTTGTTGACCAATTTCAGTTCCATGACAAAGCCGTCTAACACGTTCCCACATATCGAAAGCAGTTTCACAACTGTCTACAGCAACAAAGATGTCTCTTGGTAAACCCAGTTGGACAATATGAATTGCCATGTCATCTGCTTTGATTTTCTTCTGATCCTCTTCAGAGTATTCTGTTTCTTTTTGAAGACGAAAAAATGGTGGGACGGGAGGTGTTGCATCAGCATTTCCAGGGTCTTGGACTTGTCGAGGTATGAAGGGTCCATCCTGAATGGATTTGATCATCAATTTTCCATTAGGTTTTGTCTTGATGTAACGAAGCATTTGACTTGTCCATTGAAGATAACCACCTTTTTCCAACATAGGAGGACGGTTTTCGGCACCGGCTGCATGAATATCTTGTTGAGTTGCCATTGATGATGGTATGATTTGATAAAGTTGATGTAGGATCGATTCAACGATAAAGGAGTTGTGGATGATGACGATTAAGCTTGGTTGTTGTAGTGAAAATTTGGTCGAAAAAACTTAAAAACCTCAATAACTTCTGTTGGGAGCGTTTTTAGGACTTTAAGGTTGACCGGCGGTCTATTCTCCTCGTTCTCACGGTTGTTTTGATGGGTAGATCGCGAAAACGGAGTTACGGTTCAAAAGTTATAGCCGTTTGAAGTTTTGCTCAAAATCTTACTCGTAAAACTGTTCTTATGCGTAGAAGTGAGTGCTTATGCGTAGGATGCTTATGTGTAGGATCTTATGCGTAGGAGTCCTTATGCGTAAAGAGCTTAGGCGTAGAAATCCTTATGCGTAGAAATCCAAGTTACGTGTAAACTTAAGGTTAAACGTAAGTCTTATGCGTAAACGTTAAGCGTAGAAGTAGAGTACCTTACGCGTAAGTGTTAACTTATGCGTAGAGTGCTTACTCGTAAGCTTTTTTCTTATGCGTAAGAGTTGGTTTAAAACCAAAAATCCTTTACACTGTCACAGCGTAAAAGATATCCGAAAGTCGAAGTGTTCCACACACTTATCCAAGTGAGGGAAGCACTGAGTCACCTTTGTTGCACGAAGATTCGTTACCAAAAAGTTATGCGTAGAAAACTAGGGTTTTGACTTTCTTACGCGTAAGATTAGGGTTTTGACTTACTCGTAAAAAATTTCCAACGATTCAAACAATTTCGCTTGCACAAACAGCCTTAAAAACACTCCAATAACACAAATCTTTTAACCTTTTTCACCCAAAGTGCTTTTTATGCTTACGCGTAGAAATGAACAACGAAATCAAAACGAGTTTAAAAATGATTTAAAACACGTAAAGCTTTGAACTTTTTGCCAAAACTAGAATCTTTAACACTATATAAACCTTAGACCATAAGAATCTTGAAGATTTAAGTGCAAAAATAAAAGTTTTATGCGTAAATCTTGAGAATGAAAACTACGCGTAACCTCTACACAAAAAAACTTCAACCAAACACTCCTAAACCATTGTTAGGCGATTGATACCAATTGTAGGACCTTACAAATATCAACCTTATCACTTTTACCAAGCAAACCCAACACACGTAACCCAAGTTACGCGTATAAAACGTGAAACACAAACACAAACAAAGCTTAGAAATAAGATGAGAAAGATGGTGACTTGATGTTATATGTAAACCGTGTATGTGAGAGGATAAAGATAAACAATGAGTTGTATATTCCAAATGAAGAAAACACACACACACACACTTTCAAGCAAACCCCTCAAATGACATACTTGAGGGGTATTTATAGTTTAAATACAAGATGCCCTAATGGGCTTGGCCATGGGCCACGATGGACTTGGATTGGGCATAGAGATACATGAACTTATACAAGGCTAGCTTAACATGACTTATAGTCACTTAGCTTAGCCCAATCCACGAGCCCGGTGACTATTCAATCAAGATATCTAACATACGTTACAAAGTTCCTAAACGTAAATGACCATCACTTCTAATAAAACTATTAAGGCTAACATTATTTGATAAGCGGTCTTCTCCATGAAGATCCCAAACTAGCAAGGAAAATACGGGTTAAGTCCCCACAATACTGGCTAATGGGGGGAAACCCTATATAGAAGGTCATTTCTATCACCTTGGTTAAGATGTGTGGGACCCAAACAGGCTACGAGCATCATCGCTGAAGTCCACGAAGGATCCGGCGGCCTCCATGCAGGGCCCCGTTCAGTTGTCTCGAAGATAATGAAGTTAGGCTATTACTGGCCTTCGATGCACAAGGATGCGGCTGAAATCATTCTCAAATGTGAAGCTTGTCAGATACACTCAAACGTTCCCAAGCTGCCGAAGCAGGACATGACAAGTGTGACATCCGCATGGCCCTTCTCTTAGTGGGGAATTGATATCGTAGGACCTATGCCTATGGCTCCTGGAGGAGTCAAATTCTTGCTGGTGGCAATTGATTACTTTACTAAGTGGGTAGAGGCTAAACCTTTAGCCTCCGTTACGGGGAGACATATCGAGAAGTTTGTGTGGGAGCACATTGTGTGTAGATTCGGAGTGCCCCACATTATCATATCCGACAATGGAAAGTAGTTTGCTGAAGGAGTCTTCTACTAATTCTGCCAAAGGCTCAACATAAAGCAGTCTTGGACATCCGTCTACCATCGACAAGGTAACGGACATGTGGAGGTTACAAACAGAGACATCGTCAAAGGGATCGAGAAAAGGCTGGGACGAACTTACCATGGGTGGGTGGAAGAGCTCCCTCAAGTACTGTGGGCTCATAGGACGCACCCTAAGTCAAGCAATGGTGAAACCCCCTTCAGCCTAACATACGGAACAGAAGTGGTCATCCCTTCGGAACTAACTGTACACACGGAGCGTGTGGCAACGTATGATGCCTCCCAAAATGATGAAAGGATCAGGGAGAACCTTGATCTACTAGAAGAAAGAAGAGAGATAGCCTCCATCCGAGAAGCCATGCACACGCATAAGATCGAAGGCTACTACAACAAGAGGGTCAGGCCTTCCACCTTCAAGCCTGGAGAATACGTGCTATGCCTCAACAGTGCAAGAAAAGCAGAATACCAGGAGAAGCTAGGACCTACTTGGGAAGGACCCTACGTGGTAGCTGAGGCCTACGGCAACGGAGCCTACAAACTGGCCACTCTTCTCGGAGAACCAATTGACAGGACATGCAATGGTATGAACCTTTGAAAGTTCTATGTTTAAGAAGCACTTTTACTTTTTCATTCTTGTAATTAGAAGCTTCTCAAGGGAAAGCAAACATTATTAGTAGTTGTCTTAGTTTTTATTTCAAGAATGATGTAATCCTCTCTACCAATTCAATGATCAATAAGACATTTCCCACAAATCTCTTGCTTCGTTTCTTAAACACAAAGATTTGTTCAACCAAGTCGCTTATGAGTTTCAATGTCGAATAAAAGGGCATACAACATAACAAACGCCTCAATGCTTAAGCCTATTAGAACATTCACATTAACTCTCCTAGTAGTTTATGGCACTTGTGAAAGTATAAACAAAGTCATACTACTTAAAGGATTTGAGATAGAGTGGGTCGCGACCCTCTGTCAATGATCAAAATTGGTCATTATATTCTTGGTGTTGAAATTTACACACAATGAGGTTGTTTAACCTTAGGTTAGCTAAGTGTGTAGGGGTACTCCCCCACACCATGTCATTCAAAAATGAGGGCTAATGCCCTTGTACCTGCATATGGAGCCGAAGCCCCATTTAAGTTGTCTTTGGCCTAGGCCATACATCACAAATATTAAATTGTTTGAGAAACCAGACAAGCATCATAAAGTAACATCAAATTGTCTTAGAAAGGGTACATGCCACCCTTGAAACCAAATCACTGCCAACATGGCAGCCTTCACTCTTGCTTTTGGGGAGATGGAGTTGGAGATGGTTAAACTGAGGCAGGCTTGGTGGAAACCGTCTTCTTGGTAGGAGTCGCAGGCTTGATCTTGCAGGGCTTCTTTGAGAGGAGGTCTTCCAAAGGTGCCATAGGGTCTTTGGTAGCTTCAGCCAGGAAGGGGTACTCTGCAGTTGCAAATGCATTTCCCGCATCTTCGTATTCTGCCTTTGACGAGGGACGGTAGCACCCAATTTTAGAGAGGTCTACGGGTTTACCTGTTTTAGCAGCCTCCTCCAAAGCTAGGCACCGTCCATGGAAGATAGCTGCTTTGATGACCTTCCAAATTGCAGCTCCCAACTCGTCACTATGATAGAGCTCAATGGCTATGTATGGCACCTCCTTAAACACGACCTCTGCACGGTCCTTTTGCAGCATCTTGTACCTCATCTGCAAGCCGTCAAACTTCTCCCTCAACTTCACTTCCTACTCTCCAAGCCTAGCCCTCTCACTCTCCAAACCGGCCACTTCGCTTTGAGCACATCATTTTGACCTGTTAGGCTGGTAACCTTAGCCTCTTCTAACTTGAGCTTGCCACATTCAGCTGTCAATTGGGGTATATTTTCATGAAGGTCTTGGACGAGCGGGTTCTTCTCAGCATCCCTCTCAATCTCGTCACATTTAGCCTCCAGCTCGGCATACTCTTGGTCCCTGTGCTTCTCCCTCTCAAGCATGACATCCATCTCTTGTCTCGCCTTGGTAACTGCCCTGAGTAGTTCCTTGGTTCGACCATTTAAATGGTTGTCCAACACTGCCTGCCTAGCAACATTCTTGTCATGTAGATCACAAACCCCTTCAATGGACATGTTGTTCATCAATCCTTTTCACTTGGAAGGGGTAACATGATCCACGATACGGTGGCAGGACAAAGCGTTAGGAGGCTCCTTCGTATCTGGAAGGCCTGCGACCAATACAATGCACAAGAGTTCAGTTACTTACCATAGTTATCAATTCATATATCTTAAAAGGGGATATTGCTTGCCATGCATCTCCACAGTCTCATCCGGTAGCTCAAAGGCAGATTTCACAAACTTCTTGCCCTCGGCACTCTTCTGTCGCACTGCTCTAGATCCCGAGGCTGGGAGGGGATTTTTGCTCTTGTTGGTAGACTTGATCGCTTTGCTAGATGTTCCTTTCCTGCTCTTCAATCTATTGGCTATACCAGTAGAGCCTGTAATATGGACATCCTCCTCTGCAGGATCGTCCGAATCTGCCACGTTCTCAACCAGTTGGGAGGGACCCTCCAGCGCAGCTTGTGGGGGTGTTGTGGCAACATGATCCGGTTTCAGAGTGTCTACATCATCGTTGTTGACAGACGTGGAAGGTGAACCAATACCGTAGGACTCTTCGGCCTTTTCAGCGGGCATGAAGCTCAAGTCTTCATCAAGATCTTAGTACATGAAGTTCCTGAATGACATTTCTGCATAAACGAAACAAGAAAAAATAAATATCAGTGCTACATTGGTCCTACTTAAATAGAAGTAGAAAAACATACTTTGCCCATGATAAAGGATAACAGGCTTGTGGGGAGACCCCTCCCAGCTGTGGGCAATCCCAGCCATATACAAGATTGGCTTGGGGAAGACTTGCACATCTGTAGGATATCTAGACAAGCGTTGATAGCATGGATCTCTTCGCACATCATACAACAAAGGGTCATTGTATCATTTTACATCAAACATGTACTCCTTACTCAAAAACTCTGGATAGTTAGGTGGGATAATAGTGTTTTGCACATAGAAAAAGCTGCCCTTCTAAGCTGTTATATTGGTATACACCCTCATAAATAGATTCGGCACATCCCCCTCAGGTCTTTTAGCCAAAGTTAACCAGTTACCCCCGGGATACAAATTCAGAAAACCCCTTAAAACCTTTAGAGTTGGTTCATAGCCATATGCTTTACACATTACTATGAATGTGGTCAGTTTGGCTAAACCAAATGGGTTGAACCTAGAGATATGCACCTTGTAATATTGCATTTGCTCTAAAATAAGCGGGTGAAGGGGAATCCTAAGGTTGGAATGGCTAAAAGCATGAGTGTATAACCCTACGAAACCTTTTGGAGCATCAAAGATACCCTGATTAGGCTTGGGCAACATGATTTTAAACTCTTGTGGGATTGGATAATCAGCTAAATGGTCGTGTAAATCTTTTGCAGTCAAAGTACATTTTTGCTGCTTAGTAATAAACTTTGAATCCATACCTATTTTAAACTACAAGTAAGGAGGAGTATTTACCTTTGGTTTCAGAGATGGTGTGGGATCAATGTTTACTGCGTGAAAAAGAAGACAAGAGAGTAAAATGTTTTAGGGTTTCAACTACCTCCCCTTAAATACTATTTTTCACCGTTTTTAAAACCATACACGTGTCCCTAAGAGTTACTCTTATCCAAATTTACACCGTTTTTAAAATTTTAAAAAGTATTTTTGGTCACCGGGTAAGGTGAGGATTTTTGATCACTGTAGCGGGCAGCTTAAGAGGTTAGTTGGCATTAAATGCGCAGATTAGGTGCAAACTTATCTTGTACACGATACGATTTGTGGCAAAAGGATAATCTTCTTCACAGGATGAAGTCGAAAGCAATGCCTCTTCGCTCATATCCATCACGGGTGGGTGGATGAGCTTCCTCAAGTGTTATGGGCTCATATGACCCAACCCAAATCAAGCCATGGTGAAACCCCCTTCAGCCTCACATACGGAACAAAATATGTCATTCCCTCGGAGTTAAGTGTACACACAGAGCGTGTGGCCATATTTGAAGCCTCCAGAAACGATGAAGGGATCAGGGAAAACCTTGATCTGTTAGAAAAAAGGAGAGAAATAGCCTCCATCGGAGAAGCCATGCACAAGCATAAGATCGAAGGCTACTACAACAAAAGGATTAGGCCCTCCACTTTCAAGCCTGGGGAGTATGTGCTACGCCTTAACAGTGCAAGCAAAGCAAAATACCAGGGGAAGCTAGGTCCTACTTGGGAAGGACCCTATGTCATAGTTGAAGCCTACGACAACGGAGCATACAAGTTGGTCACTCTTCTCGGAGAACCCATCAACCGAACATGGAATGGTACGAACCTCCGAAAGTTCTATGTTTAAAGAAGTATTTTTTACTTTTCATTCTTGTATTAAAAGCTTCTCATGGGAAAGCAAGCATTATTGGTAGTTGTCTTAGTGTTCATTTCAAAATGATGTAATCCTCTATACCAACTCAATGATATAATATATTTCCCACAAATCTCTTGCTTCATTTCTTAAACACAAAGGTTTGTTCAGCCAAGTCATTTATGAGTTTCAATGTCGAAAATGAAGGCATAAGGTGTAACAAACGCCTCATATCACTTCTAAATCCCACCAACACATTCACATTAACTCTCCTACTAGTTTATGGTAATTATAAAAAATAAGCCATAAGACTTAAAGGATTAAAGATAGAGTGGGGATCCTCTGTCAGTGATCAAAATTGGTCACAATATTCTTGGTGTTGTAATTTACACACAATGAGGTTATTACACCTTAGGTTGCAAAATTTAAGTGTCGAAAAAATGGCGTACGAGAAGTGCACAAGATAAATATTTCTAAGTGCGTAGGGATATTTCCCTACGCCATTCCATTGAAATTAGGGCCTACGCCCTAATACCTGCATTAAAGGCCGAAGCCCAGTTCAAATTGTTTTTTGGCCGAAGC
Organism: Chrysanthemum seticuspe; assembly: GCA_019973895.1. Lineage (NCBI taxonomy): Eukaryota > Viridiplantae > Streptophyta > Magnoliopsida > Asterales > Asteraceae > Chrysanthemum > Chrysanthemum seticuspe. Next base: position 190,172,197 of record BPTQ01000007.1, read on the forward strand.
CGCATACCACAACCACGAAATTGTTTAAGTAACAGACAGAACATAATCATAAATTGTTTTAAGCGTACATGCCACCTTTAAGACCAAATTACTGTCAACACGACAGCCTTCAATCCTTCTTCTTTGGAGACGGTTTGGAGATGGCAGAGCTGAAACAGGCTTAGTAGAAGTTGTCTTTTTCGTTGGAGTAGCAGGCTTGATCTTTTGAGGCTTTTTTGAGAGAGGATTTTCTAGAGGTACCATGGGATCTTTTGTGGCTTCGAGCAAGAAGAGGTACTCTGCAGTAGCAAATGCATTTCCTGCGTCTTCATACTCAGCCTTTGATGAGGGACGGTAACAATCAACCTTGGAGAGGTCCACGGGATCAGCAGTCTTAGCCACCTCCTCCAAAGCAAGACAACGTCCATGGAAAATAGCTGCTTTAATCACCTTCCACATGGAAGCTCCAACCTCATCAATGTGATACAACTCCATGGAAATATATGGCACCACCTTCAACATAACCTCTGCACGATCCTTTTGCAGCATCTTGTATCGCATCTATAGGCTATCCATCTCCTCTCTCATCTTGATCTCTAATTCTCCAAGCCTAGACCTTTCACTTTCCAAACCTGCACACTTAGCCTCCAGAACAGCAACTTAACCAGTGAGGCTCACCACCTTGGCCTCCTCCAATTTAAGCTTGCGACAACTAGCTCCTTCTCTAGCTCTGCAATCCTGTCTCAGAGGTCTTGGGTGAGAGGATTTTCGTCAAAGTCTTTCTCAATCTCCTCACATTTGGCCTCCAGCTCAGCATACTGTTGATCCTTATGCTTTTCCCTCTCCAACATCACGTCCATCTCTTGCCTTTCCTTCTTCACAGCACGAAGCAACTCTCTTGTACGAGCATTCAGATGATTGTCCAGGACAGCCTGCCTCTCAACACTCTTATCATGAAAATCACAGACCCTTTCTATGGACTTATTGTCCAGCAATCCTTTCCAATTTGAGGGGGGGGGGTAACATGATCAACAATGCGATGGCAGGCTAGGGCATTAGGAAGCTTCTTGGTGTCAGGAAGGCCTGCGATAAATGAAATACATTAGGGAAAAGTTAGGTAGGACAATAAGTATTCTTTATAATTTCAGAAGCAAGTGCTTACCATGCATTTCTTCAGTGTCATCCGGCAGTTTGAAAGCAGACTTCACAATCTTCCTACTTTCGACAACATTCTCCCTAACTGCCCTGGACCCAGAAGTAGGAAGGGGAGTTTTCCTTTTTGTGGCAGACTTAAGAGCTTTGCCAGAAGTTCCTTTCCTACTTTTCAACCTATCAGCAATGCTTGTAGAGCCTATAATTCGCACTTCATCATCTGCTGGATCGTCTGAATCAACCACATTCTTAACCAATTGAGAAAGGCCCTCAAATAGTGCTTGTAGGGGGGCTGAGGCAACATGCTCAACCTTGGCAGCGTCCACATCATTGTTGTTGACTGAAGTAGATGGCGAACCAATGCCATAAGATCCTTCGGCTTGCTCTATGGGCATGAAACTAAGGTCTTCATCCAAATCCTGGTGCATAAATTTCCTAAAAGCCATCTCTGCAAAAAAAAAGGAACAAGAAAAGATAAATGTCAGTGCTACATTGGTCCTACTTACAGAAAGTGGAAGTATACATACTTTTTACATTATACCTGATCATGGGATTCTTGGGAGACCCCTCCCAGCTTTGAGCAATCCCAGCCATATATAGAATATGCTCAGAAAAATCTTGAACATCAGCAAGATACCTAGCAAGACGTTGGTACAAAGGATTCCTTCGAACTTTATAAGGAAGAAGGTCATTGAAACATTTAGCATCAAACCTGAATGCCTCATTTAGCAATGCTGGATAGTGGGGGGGGGGATAATGGTGTTTTGAACATAAAAGAAGCTACCCTTCCAATCTCTTATTTTCTTATAAGGCCTCAGAATGAGGTTAGGAACATCCCATTCAGGCCTCTTTGCAAGGGTTAGCCAGTTTCCACCAGGATAAAGGTTTAGAAACCCCCTCAACACCTCAAGAGTTGGCTCAAAGCCGTAAGCTTTACACATAACGATGTATGTGGTAAGTTTAGCAAGGCCAAATGGGTTAAAATGGTAAATGTGTACCTCATAGTATTGCATTAGTTCTAGAATCAATGGATGGATAGGAATCCTAACATTTGAATGGCTAAACGAGTGAGTATACAGCCCTACGAAATTTTCTGGAGCATCAAAAATTCCTTGATTCGATTTAGGAAGCATAATTTTATACTCTTTTGGGATGAGGTATTGAGCAAGATGATCATGTAAATCTTTGGAAGTCAAGGTACATTTTTGTTGTTTGATAATGAACTTTAAATCCATAACTACCTAATGCTAGGAAAAGATGAAGAGAGGACTTTACCTTTTTTGTTCGAAGCCGGAGACTGAAAGCAATTTACTGCGTGTAAATGTGGGCAGAGAGGGTAAAGTGATCTAGGGTTTCATCTACCTCACCTTAAATACTCTTTTTAAATCAGCTTCTAAACCGCACACGTGTCCTTATCATTAACCTTATCCGGATTTGAAATCACTTTTAAATTCGAAAAGTCGTTTTGGTTAACCGACTTAATGGGGAATAGGATTTATTGTAGCGAGTAGTTAGATGTGTTTAGGTAGCATTTAATGCCCTTTTTGAGGCATAATCACCTAATTTGAGTACCGTTGCAACACACAGCTGATTTTGCTTGCAGGATGAAGTTGAAAAAATGCCTTCTCGTTCATAGACATCGCTTTCGACTGGGGGGCTTGATGATGTACCCTCCGAACAGGTCGAGGGACACCCCTTCGAACTGTGTCGAAGCCCTTCGGTACGAAGGCCCAAGTTAGTTCTCCCAAATGTTCATTGGCGTCAAACCATTCGTACACATGAAGGTTACCTACGGGGAATTCGCCACTCGAAGCCCTAAGCCTTTCAGGGTACGGTTGACAAAGGAACAAAGGATAGAGGATCATCCTGACTTGGTCAAACCCACGATCTCCCTATGTTTCCTGGATTTCCCGCCAAGTTTGAGAACGTGGGTCACTAAGCCCTAGAGGTTACCCAAAAACATGGGATGCCCCCATGTCTCTGATATATGCGCAGAGGTGCCCTCAAGCCTATTTTCTCTACTATAAATAGGTGGGACGGGCAGAAGATTATGGTAAGCTCACTTAACACTTTACTCTTTACTCACACTCATTTACATAACCATAACTCATACTTACTCTCACACTGGAGGTGGTTCGCAGGGTCCAACCCCTGCATAATCACTTAACTTAGTGTCTTCATATTTCTTATCCTTAGGTGAAAGACAATCTTGGCTGGAACACACACCCCTCTTACCTTCGATCACCTTCGAAGCCTGGTAGTGCAATTTATTGTACAATCAATTCTGTTCCCCCAAATCAAAGGTCTTAAAACAAACGGACCCTAAAACATCCTCATCATTCAAAGAAAGAGTTACTTATAATTTTTTTTTTCTTTTTTAGGTCATTAAGTAGTAAATAACTTTTTCCAATGCCATTATTTGATATGTGAACTACAAAATTATATAAACTTAACATCTAAACAAAGCCATTGACGTTATTCCACATAATCATAATTATCATTTATCAATTACTTCATATGATTATATATTATAATGGCTCAACATATTCGTTTGGCTTATTTCACCAAATATTGGTTCTTTTTCATAACTATCGACGTTATACTAGATTGAGTATACTGGGTTTGGGGTTATATACTCCACTACCAGTTATTTAGAGGTTGTTTTTGCGATTAATTGGTACTTAAATGGTTGGTCCTAATCCGGATATAATCTAATTATATATAAACCATCGATAATAAAATACAACACCAATTTTATATATAATTAATTAATTAAATAGAAATTTGATTGTACCTAAATCAAGTAAAGTTTTTCTTTTTTTGGACGATTAATTCACAGAGTTTGAGCTCGTCATTACAAATCTAATAAATCTCTTCTCTTTTTGAAAAGATTGGCGCTGCTACATCATGATTGTTTGAACATAAATACCTCTCAAATTTAAGTGATGATAATGAAAAACCTTTTATCCCATTTTATTGGTTATCATGTCTTTTTCAATAAGTTAAGTTTTCAAGCCAACTTCCAATAATATTAGTAAACTTTAAAGTGTGTTTATACATTTTGTGAAAAAAAAATATTAAATCAAGATTATACACGAATATTTAAAGGAGCCAATACGCTGTATTCAAAGCCGGTTCGTACTTATTCTAATATATTTTAATCGGAGCCCCCTCTATTAGAGCCCGATATGCCGTATCGACCAAATTCCAGAGACTATAAATACAAAACCTAAATTACGAATTTGGAATCAATTTACCCCCAAGCTCGACTCCTCGACAATTTTAAGAGCCAAGAAAGTCCTGCAAGCTCAGTCATTCATTATGGGAACTCTTTGTAACCTAATTACTTCATTTAATTATTGGGTTAGCAAATCAATTTTATTATGTTTCATACTTTATTCGATTTGATTATGTTTAAACACTTTGTTACTGAGAGTATGGGCTAACACCCTTAGGTGTTAGGTGTTAGCCAAGTTTATGAAGATCATTTGTTTTTTATATGTTTTACATCGTCTATTAGTTTATCTCATTGGATATTATTAATGTTTATCGCCTATACTCGTTTACTTGTTTGATTGAGTTCTTATTTATTTTCTAGATCTTTTGGTATATTGATTGATTTATGTAATTTAACTATATGTAATTGTGATTACTTGAATTAATTGGTAAAATTAAATATCCGTATCATAATAGTAGAACGTAGAAAAACCATCTGAAATGGCCCCTAGCTTACGAAAATACCTGGAACGGTCCCTTTGCAAATTCCACTATTATGACTAGTGGGCTTAATGCCTCTAGGTTAGATAACTACAAGATTAAAGCAAGTGAGTTAGTAAAACTCGTAGAGGTTTAGGTTGCACTTGTGACACCTTGATAGATTATAAATAATAGTTACAGGACTTTATGTGGGCTTTGTTAACTGTGACAACGTTAACCTCTTGTTAGCCGCAGATTAAGAGAGAAGACCCACTTTGTTTACATTTGTTAATCACCAACGGGAATAAGTTAGTAGACATTGCACTAGTAAGACATATGGTTGGATGAACTTCTTCCTATGATTGATTTAGACCTTTCCTAGTATTGTTTGCTTTATGTTAATTGGTTTAATTAGTTTATTTGCTTTATTAGTTAATTAGTAATTCAAACTTGTGCCAGTCTCTCAGGCTGAACCCCATTATCGCGTTAGTTTAGGTCATTTAGTAGTTAGAATACATTTAGATTAGTATTTAAGTAATTCACTCTTGCGAACGACTCATACTTACCAATCACTAGCTATAATTGATCGTGTATATTGTCTATTAGCATTAGTCTATAGGTTAGTTTGACAAAATATAAATAGTAAAACTTGGTAAAATAATATAGACCTATTAGAACACATCAAGTTTTTTGCGCCGCTACTGAGGAGTGATTTTAGCTTTAGCTTACTTAGTGGTATTTTTCTCTTTTTAGTTTGTTTTTGCGTGCTTGGTTAGTTTGTTTGCATTCTGTGTTTCTGTCTCAGGTCAGCAATATGGCATATTCTTGTCTGTGAATATGACGTATCTGTCTGATTTTAATACGGCGTATGCAAAACTGTTGTATACGGCGTATTGACGTTATGTGGAAACTTTTTTATTTTTGAATTTTAGTGTTATATATTCGAAAAATTAGTTACAGGAAGCTAATACGGCGTATCCATTATCTGTTGGATATGGCGTATCGACCTTCTGTGACCCAAAAATATTTTTCATTTTTCATTTTTTGTGTTTAGTTAGTATTTTGTTTTTTTAAGTCAGTGAATTTCCAAACTTCCTGAAACAAGGATTTGAAGATAAAATATCCTAAGTGTTTAATAACCTTAAACATACGCAAGTCACTGAATGAATAGTTGTTCAATGAGTCATCTTTAAGAAGCTCATGACAAGCCTAAGAAGAAGGGTTTTCAATTAAGTAAGGCGGGAATCAGTGAATGATACCTGAGCCAAAGAAGAAGATGATGGATTCAATGAGTAATGACACTGAATCCCCAGACTCCTCACCAACTATGAAGACTGAAGACGTAAAGCCTGAAGACTTGAAGACTGAAGTAAAGGAGGGATGAAGCGGGATAAGTTTGAAGGATAAGAGTATGTCCTTATCTGCAAAGGTCAACTTACCCTAAATAGATAAAAGACTAAGAGTGTGTCAACACTGACACTAAGAAAGTGAACCTGTCCCTTACTAGAAATAGTGTTGTGTAACATAGACAAAATACGTGAAGTATTTTGTCATATAAAGTTTGTGTCAGTCTTGTCTTTTAGAAAATGGTTGTATTTCACACTTGTATAAATAGCAGTCATAAGGTGGAGTAAAAGGGTTAAGCTTGTGCACTAAATGCTTAGACATTCACAAGCCCTTTTACTCCTTCAAATACGACTAAGTCCCTGAGGTTAGCTCAATTGGTTAGCATAGTTGTACTTAATCTTAGCTTAAGTTTAGTGAGGAGTACACCATACCTTGTCATCCAATCTCTAGTGTTGTTCCGCAAACACTTGGGTAATATTCTTTGATTAACTTTTAATAAGAATATAAACATTGAAAAACTTGTTTATTTTACTTTACGTTATTAAATTGTTGAACTGTTTTTCAAACAACATTGCTAAGCCATGGAGTTTGGGTAAATTAGCTTTGTGGTTAATTCTAACCAATTTAAAGGGAACAACAAGTGGTATCAGAGCCTCTATTTTATAAAACTTTTAATCACAGAGTCTCAAGTTTTTAAAATCAAGATCCTACCATGGTTGATAGTGATGTGCCCCACCTAGTCAAAAAAAGGGAGGAAGCTATTCAGCTGTTGCTCCCTAACTGGAAGTTGGAATATTCAATAAGTGGAAAAAGCACATGCTTTGATACTTAACTGGAATGGAACCCATTAAATGTATTAATGGTGATCCATTTGTCCCTAAAACTGCTGAAGGTTTACCCAAGCCTGAAGCTCAATAGACTCCTGATGAGAGAAGGGTGGTCAATCAGGACCAATGCCTCAAAAGCATTATTATATCATGTCTCCCTGATGATACAATAGAATCAGTCATTAACTGTAAAACAGCCAAACAAACTTGTTCTGTCTTGGTTCATAGCTATGAAGGTCCCTCAGATACCAAGGAAAGCAGGATAACCTTCAGAGCCAAAGATTCTGAAAGTCTCTCAGAAGCCTATACCCGTTATAAGACACTACTCAATGAGTTGTCCAATGATTGTGTCACCATGTCTAAGCACAGATGGTGTTAAGGTTATTTACCGTGTCGGGTTTATGAAAGGTAATAAGAAAAATTGAAAACCGTTGAATATAATGTCACTTCGGATATTTTTGTTACTTGTTCGTATGCAAGGTTTGAAACTTCTGGAATCTTGTGCAAACATATTCTCTACATCATGAGACGAGAGTCTTTAACAATCATTAGAGACCATTACATAATACCAAGGTGGACTATGAAGGCAACATATAAGGTGGGAGGTATTGAAAATCGATGGCAAGATAAAAATGATATTGCTACAAAAGAAGTTACTTTATTAACTATATGGTCCATTAGAGCAAAATTCAACAAAATACTATAAGATGGACGAGATTCCTTCGATGAAATTAATAAAATTGATGTGATTCTTAATGGTATTTTGGAAGAACAAAGTAGAAGAAAGAAGACTACAGTCGAGTTAAACAATAATATTGAGGATGATATACCATCTACGCAACAAGATAACATGTCACAACAACGCCTTTAAAAAAAGGAACATGTCACAACCTCTATTAGTTTCTGATCCCATAGTTTGAGTGAAGACAAAAGGTCACCCAAAAGCTGCTATAAGAGTAAAGCCTGGTTTTGAGGCCTCTTTGGACTTGAAAAAAAAATTCTTGTGGTTATTGTGGAAAAAAAGGTCATAAAAGGACTACATGTCCAAAGAAAAACGTTTGTTTATGCTTCATACACAACATTGCATCTTTTAGGTTTTGACTCTCATTTATTTGTTTTACTATTTCAGAAGGATGATGTAGAAATAAAGCAATCGAACGAGGTGAAGCTGATAATTAAGTGAAGCATATTTCGAGCGATTTTAGAAGGATGAGTTGTTGGGGTCTGATGCGTTCCGTTGTTGGGGTTTCTATTTTTGCTCCCTTTATATGATATGTTGGTTCTTGATATGTGTCTAAAAACACATATATTTTACCTTGTTTAAACCCACAAAAACAGTCAAAAACACACAAATGACTATATAAATGTTAAAAATATCATTGAAATGTGTTTTTATGTGATTCAGGTACAAAAAGATTGAAAACAAGTGAAAAATAATCAAAGTTCACAAAATTGTCATTTTCAGTCCCTGGAGTTTCACAAATTGGCAAAACTAGTCCCTGAAAGTATAAAATGTATGAAAAGTCAACTTTAGTCCTTGGATAATCAAATATGTTCACAAATAATCCTTGGATAAAAGTTTTCACAAATTGGCAACTTTTACCCCTCAAGTTACAAAAATGGCAAAATTAGTCCTTGGGTATTTAAAAAGTATAATTTATCAAATAATACCCTTGTACTATTCATAACTTACAATTTGGAACCTTTTGATAACTTTTGGGAAATTTACAATTTCACCCCCTCAAAATCCAAAATTGACACAAATGGTCCTTGTGATAACTACAAACCAAACCAGACCCTTTGTATTATAAAAACCAAGCCCAAATCCACCTCCCTAGTATTCCACCTCCACTTTCTCACCCACTCTCCACCCTCTCCTACACACCTATACCAGCCCACAACTACCATTAATGCATTCCCACAACTTTACCTTCCCCTGTACCATCACATACACTGCTTTTGCTATCAACTCCACCACTTGACCTCTAAACCTACCAAACATGTCCCCTCCACCTCTACATGTGAACAAAAAGCATTAATTGCAGCAGAACTGCCTCAATCAACTAGTACCACTTTTGGCGCCAAAAGTGAATTCAAAGGCTAGGATCATCTCTGCTCAATCAATGGTCAAGATTGCAAGTGGGATTTGACTGGAATGCTAGTGGGAATTCAGTATGCTATAAAAGAGAAGAGGAGGAAGAGAAGAAGACGACCTTTGGATTAGCCTAGGTCACGTAGTTAATTAAGTTTACTGCTTTCTTTAATTTCAAGTCATTTTAATGCTTTAATGTTGTAATTTTCTTTAAAATTAGTGTAATGGAACATCATTTTCAGTTTAATTTCAAGTATCTTTTCAGTTTTAAGCTTTCGCTTAATTACCTTTAATTTTCATGTCACTTTAATTTCTTGTTAAGTAGTTGTTTAAAGGACTCAATAAGCTCACATAAGCTCCTGACAAAGCTTTAAAGCTTTTAGAGACCTTAAAACAGGTTTAGTCTTTAAAATTCAGAAAACACCAAAAACAAAGAAAAAACAATGAAAATCCAAAAATAATCATGTGATCTTGGTGAAACTGCATGGAGCAAGGTTAATTGTGGATTTACTTGGGTTTAGAAGCTTTGTGGAAAGCCTTAGGATGTGTTCTGTGACCATGGTTCTCAGTTTCAAGCTTGGATTCACTTGTAAGCTCATTCTTTACCATTTTTGCATTTTACTGTTTTAGTGCTTTAGATGCTTTAATTTTCATGTTTCTGTGTTCCTTTGGTGTTTGTTTATGATATTAGAGCTTAATCTTAGGTTGTTATGTTTTGAATTTGGTTGTGGTTTGATATTGCATTTAGACTGCCAATATGCCAATTTTTGATGTTCATAGGCTTAGACTTGTTTGACATCTTGTTTGTGCTGAAAAAGGTCCATTTTGACACTTTGGTACCTCTGGATTTGATGGAATTGGTAAACACTCTCTTTTGCTTTGAAAACCTCAAAACAGTCCATTTTTAAGGTTGTTTGGATTTGATAATGAAACTGTGTTTAAGGCTGTGTTTGTGGTTGTTCTTGTTTGATATACTCTTTATATGGCCTAAGTAACTCAGTGGAATACTAACCAAAGGGTGTAGCATGGTAGAAAGTCAATTTGACACTTGACAATCTCATTATGAGCACTGTGAGGTTGTTAGATCCTAGAATCTTGCATATGTGTTCAATTCTTGTGTACCTGTGTTTATTTCATGTTCTTATAGCTTATAATAACATATTAAATCAGTAGTTTAAGATCTAAATTCAGTTTAGTCAACTTTTTAGTTTTACTCAAAAAGTCAAATCTTTAGTTTTCCTGTTTTTGATTTGATTGTTTATTTTTCCTGTGTCTTTGTTATTTAATTTCATAATTTGTACTTTTAGGGTATTGTAGTTTTGTTGCTAATCTTGCTTATTGTATTATTGTTTATTTTTGTTTTTAATGTTTAAGTGCTTATTCTATAGCTTCTTTGTGCCCATTTTTGCCCTGCACCATGGTTAGGCTGTTAAAACCATGAGCTTGCAAAAGCTTGTGGAGTAGGCCCTATCCAGTGCATTTGGCTTATTTATGTTGCTCTTGTAGCTTATGTGTTATGTTTATGTTTTATTTTTCAGTTTGTAGCTTAAATTAGATAGCTTTTTCACCCCTTATTTTGTTCCAACTAAACTCCTTCCACTGAAGCAAACAGTGGAGGTTGAGTGATTTTCTTAAGCTTATGAAAAGTTCCTCATTGAACTTGAGCCTGTGATCTTTAGTTTCCTGTGAGGCTAACCAATCATACTCAATGTTCCAGTGTTTGTTGAGCTCTCATAAGTTCATTTGATAAGTTAATTTAGAGCTTGTTGTTTGCCCATTCTTAACAGTTCACTGAGAACTCAGTGAACTTACACCATTACCAACAGCTCTTAAAAAGCTCCTTAGTGATCATGAGCTTAAGTGTTTATGTTTATGTGGAGCTCATCCACCCAATTTCTTGATCCAGCACTTAATTTTCCCATTGTAGCCTATTTACTAGGGCTGCAAGTAGCTTATACTTATCAGCAGTACCTTGAAATGGTTCAGCAGTATTCTGGATTCTGCTGAAATACTTATTAGCTTATTTGATGAAATCCAGTACACATGCTTGTTTATACTTGTTCATATCACTTGTACACATTTTATTTTTCTTTTACTTTTCAGTGTGGAGCTTATACCAAGCTTTTGCAAGCTTTCACTCCATCCAAGTTAAGCCCAAAAAGCTTAACTGTCTAAACCTTAAGCTCACACTTCTCAGTCCATTTTCTTGTTTATATTGATCCATTGGACTTGCGTATATCTTATTTTATCTTTTGTTTCCTGTATAAAGCTTTTTCCAAGCTTATTTCAAGCTTAAACTCCACTGTGAAGCCAAAAGCTTAACTGTTGGACTCATAAGCTCACAATTTGCTTATTTTTAGGTTTGTAAAGTTTTGTTTTCATTATACATGTATAATATTATTACATATTGAGTTTCAGAAAAAGAAAAACCAAAAAGCTCCACTTTAAAGCTAAGTGATAGCTTCTATTTAGAAGCTTAATTGCTTATTAGCTTATTTCTGTTAATAACATATAGTTTTTATATTTTTCCTAGCTTCTTTTATTTATTTATGTAAAAAGTTTCAGATTTTTCTTTATTCATTTATGATGAGTGTGTAAATACTCATCATTTTTGGGTCAAATCTGAACTGCAAAACGTTTAAAAATGCTCAGAAATGCATCAAAATACTGAAAATATCTCAAAATTGCATTTTATATGTTTCAGATGCAAAATGTTTAAAATCAGATGAAAAATGAGCTAAGTTTGCATAATTGGCAGTTTCAGTCCCCCAAGTTTCAAAAGTTGTCAGAGATAGTCCCTGAGCACTTAATTTCAAAAGAAAAATCACCAAAGGTCCTTTTAAAATCATAAGTTGTCAAAATTAGTCCTTTGGTGAAAAATATCAAAAGTTTTGAGAAATTACAAGTTTAGTCCTCCAAGTTTCAAAATTGTCAAAAATAGTCCTTGGAAATTTGAAAATGTCCATTTTGGTCCTTGTACTATTGAACCTTGTCACTTTTGGTCCCTTGGAACAACTTTGCAAAATTGGCAGCATTGGTCCTTGTATTTTCAGAAATTACAAAAAAGGTCCTTGTTTATTAAAGCCCCTAAGCCTTTGAACCCTTGTCATAACCCTTTGGACCCTGCCATTCCCTTTTTGACCCCCTCAATTTGACCCCTCTTTCAATAATATTACCCAAGTCAAATATCTGGTCAAACAAACACACCCGCCCTTTTTCTTCGTCTTCACCTGTTTCTCTGCAACACCAGGCATCCCATCCCCCCAGCTCACCTTTCACCTCTTTTATCACTCCATCTCAACAACCCAACAAAATGCATTAAAAGCTTCTTCAACCTAACACTCAAACCTCCCCAACTGGCTAAAACCATTTTGGCGCCAAAACTGATCCAATGGCCAATATGCACTCATGCCATCCAAAGGTCCAGATTAAAGGTGGGATTCACTCAGATTGGAGAGAGAAATCTTTTGGTGTATAAAAGGAAGAAGAAGAAGCAAGAGAAAGAAGAGATTTTAGTTTTTAATTTTCACTTATGTCGTTTTTAATATTAAAGTTTTAGTTAAGTGTAAAAGCTGTAATCTTTTGTTTCTATGTATCAAACTAAAGTTATTTTATCATTATAAACTATTTCCAAGTATCAATTCAAGTTTGTGTTAAGATTTCATGTTTCATGTTCACTGTAGCAAAATTCAGTTTCGAATTCTTATGTCCAAGTTTCTAGTGGCTTATTTTTAAACTCAAATAAGTTTATATAAGCTACTTATAGCTTTTTGCGAGCTTATAAATCAATCTCAAGCAACTTGGGTCCTTGGTCAACGAAAGTCAAACAGTGAAGCATTTTTGGTCAAGCAGGCATGGAAGTGATATGGGTTGATGCAGTGTTGGATTTGGGATGATTCTAAGTGAGAATTGGGGTTGATATGATTTAGGATAGTGGTACTTTAATCAGTTGCAAGCCATAGTGGCTGTGGACACAAGTGAGTTTGCACAATGATCTCTGTCTTGATTTGTTGTTAAGTTTTAGTTTACACTTGCTTATTTAACTGTCATTAGGTCTTAGTTATTCAAGTTTCAGCAGTAGCATAAGCAGTTAGTCATTTAAGTAATTTATCAGTTAATCAAATAGCTTAAGTTGTGTTTGGATCAGTTGGATTAATTGAGATTGAGTTTTGGTTTGTACTTGAACTTTGCACATTTAGACTTAATATATGTCATTTGACTCATATCTGTCTTAAACTTTGCACCTTATTGCTCAAAAAGTCAAAATCACCTCTTAACTGTCCTAAATTCACAACTGTTAGGATTTTGTAAAAGCAAAAGCTTGTTTCATGTTTAGAAATCAGTAGAGTAGTTTAATATAGCTTTATGTTATCTTAAAACATCATAATCAGCTCATGGTTTAAGATCAAAACTCAAATTGGTCAACTTCTTAAAACTGTTTCAAAAGTCAAAAACTGAAAAATCCAGTTTTCACCCAACTGGGATGATTTTTCATGGGTTCAGTTTTGGGCCAAATCAAGTGAAACTTGGGGTTTAAAAACTTCAGTTGGTCTATTTTATTATTATCATTTTTGTAGATTTTTGTAAATTTTTTATAAGCTCCAAATGAGCTTGTCCATCTGGTCAAAAATGCCCTGTGACAGGGCATTGTCACCAGTGCTGATTTCTAAGCTTCTTGCAGAGCTTGTCCAGGTCTGGTTTTTGGTTTATAGATACCTAGCCAGGTCTTCTTTAAGTTTCAACTTCTGTTTTTTAGTTTCAGCTTATTAGGTAGCTTGTGCTTTAGCTTAAAAGTAGTAGCATAAAACTGTTTTAGCACTTAACTTCAAATCATTCAAATCTGTGTAGTGTGTATTTTAGAGGCTTAAGATAGTTGTAACTAATTGCATTTGGGTACTTTTAGCTTATTATATCTTCTGTAACAGTTTGGTAGCTTGTTGTGTTTATTTGCTTATTGTAAGTGCTTATTTATAAGCACTTTACACTGCAGTTTCATATTCCTCCACATAAGCCACTGTTTTTATAATTTTCCTAGACTTAGAACATTATTTTAGACTTTTCCTGAAATTTTCATAATTTTTCATCACTGTTTGCTATTTTTCTTAATTTAAAACAGTTTTTAGGCTATTTTAATTAGCTTTTATTGCAATTAAATCAGAAAAGTTTCAAAAAAATAAGTTTTCATTTTTCCTAGGTTAAGATAAATATAAAAAGTCAGAAAAATATTTTTCCATATTTTTCTTAGTTAAATTTGTATTTTTAAGCAATTTAAGTAGTTTTAAATAGTTTTTAATTCCTAGAAAATAGAAAAATAATCATAAAAATACAAAATCAGTTTTGAAAATTCTTTTTAGTTATTTTAGATTTTTCTAAGTCATAATTTCATTTTTCTAGCTTTATTTCATATTTTCTTGTATTTTAGGCTATTATTAAATAAGTAAAAATAGTTTTTAATTAATAATAATTAGATAAATAGTTTTAAAAATAATTTTCTTTTTCTAAAAATTTTCTCTTATCATTAGGATTGTAAAAATGTCATTTTCATATTTTTAGGATTAATATTGTTTCAGTTTTACATTTTCTTTTGTACGTCACGTAGTTTTTAATTTAAGTTTTATAAAAGAAAAGTCAAAAACATCATTTTGCAAATAGTGATAGCGTTTATTTAATATATTTTATCTTTTTAATTCTCTTTAATTTGCATTTAAGCCCCTGTAATTTATATACTTTTTCTGTAGTTATAATAAATCAAAACTCTTTTCCGTTCAAATCCTCTCGATCACTATTCGTTTGGTGATTCATCGCACAGCTCGTTGGGACATAACGACCTGGGGAAACCCTATACTCTCCTGATCTTCATTGCATTTGTGTCTGAACTGTTTTAAGTTTCTTACGGTTAGCCATTCACAAGTGGCTAGCTTGTGTGAGAAAACTTGACGGTTCGGCATCGATCAAATTTTTGTCGCCGCTGCCGGGGAGCTGTGCTGATTATCTTCCGTTTAGCAGATTAGTGATTTGAATATTCACTCTTTGTTCATACCATCTATCTATATCTATATATTTTCTTATAAAAAATCCAAAAACCCAAAAACGTATAAAACACAAAAATATTTTTCTTTTGTTTCTATATATGTATCAAAGATAAAAATACAAAAAGATTTGTCGTTTTCTTTGTTTAATAAAAACAACATAAAAGATTACCACCGCAAACCAAGGCAGTGTACTACCTAACTGGGGGTACGACCATAATAAGTTCCCGAACCAAAGATTAAAACTTGCCTTTGTGTCCTCGTGAGTGGTGTACCTTTTTCAAAGAAGCCATTCATCTTGTGATTATTGGTTTAAGTTCACTGTTGTTTTGCCTCGATTTTGTTTTAATTGGATTTGTTGTTATATCTACTTTTCAAAACCAGAAAACTCAAAAAGATTCTTCTTTCCCCATTTTCATAATTCCCTTCATAATTCCCATTCCTTTCCTTAACTCTGAGATTCCTTAGAGTTAACTCTAGTGTATGCGCACCCGCTCTTCTAGATCTGTGAGCCCATTTCGTGAGCTTGTCAAGATTCCAAGAAGGCGTGTCCGTAGACTTTCTGCTCCATCAGTCGGATCTGAGATCCGGACTGCTCACACTACTTCCGTTATCATGGCGGAGGAACGTCCTATGTGTGAGCTTCTCCAGGCACCCATCGACGGGTATGGAGATGCTATTGTTATCCCAACCATTGTGGCTGAAAATTTTGAACTCAAAACCGGGTTACTAAATCTTGTAACCTCAAGTCAGTTATATGGTTTTGAGCGGGATGATCCTCATGCTCATATTCGATGGTTTAACAAGATTGCATCTACCATCAAATACAAAAATGTCCCTACTGATGCTGTTAAGCTTCTTCTGTTCCCATTTTCTCTTGAGGGGCAAGCCCGGATTTGGCTTGAAAAACAACCCCCTCAATCAATTGAGACATGGGAAGACCTGGTGAAGAAATTTGTGAATGAATTCTATCCACCTTCCAAAACCACGAGTCTTAAAAATGAAATCATCAAGTTCACACAAAAATTTGATGAATCCTTCAGTGAATCGTAGGATCGTTTTAAGGAGTTGCTCCGCAAATGTCCTCACCACGGTTTCTCCGAGTTGATGCAACTCGATACTTTCTATAATAGAGTGAGTCAATCTGATCAAGATTCTCTCAATTCCTCCGCTGGAGGAAATTTCTTAAGCAAAAATGTCAAAGAAGCTTTAGCGATCATTGAAAACAAGTCTAAAGTCCGCACTGCACGAAGCAAGCCTGTTGTTTCCCAAGTCAGTGTTGGTCCTTCTTCTTCATCGCCCGTGAGTCAATCTAGCACCGATGCTAAGATTGACAAACTCACGGAAGCAATTCAAGCTTTGGTTCTCTCCAACCAAAAGAAAGTCTCTTTTCCACAAACTTTACCTCCTGCTGAAGTTAAGAAAGTGGAAGTCTGTGTTACTTGCAGTGGCCCCCATGCTTATTACAACTGCATGGCCACCGATGGTAACCCTTTTGAAGCAAACGCTGCGGGCGGGATTTCTAATCCAGGAGGCAACCAATACCGTGCTCCTATAGACCCGAACCACCGTCCTAACCACTACCCTGGACCTCCTGGTTTCAACCAAAACCGTAATCAAAATCAGAATAGACCAAACCAAGGTTTTCAAAACCAAGGTAATTTTAGTCCAAACAACGGTTTTCAAAATCAAAATCAAAACTTCCAACACCAAGGAAATTTCAATAGAAACCAAGGTCAGGGAAATTTCAACCCAGGGTATTTTCATGGCAATAATCAAGGAAATTTTCAGAATCAAGGCCCTAATCCTAACAATAGAGGCCAGAATTTTCCTGTGCAAACTCAAGCCATTGTTCCAACTGGACCATCATCTGATGAGTTGTTGAAACAATTCATGAAATCCCAAGAGGAAATGAACAGGTTGTTGGTTAGCCAGATTTCTGACATTAAGAAGTCTTTAAATGATCGACCCTCGGGCTCAGGTACTTTACCTAGCAACACGATCGCTAATCCGAGGGGCGATGCAAAGGTGATCAAAACCAGAAGTGGTGCTTCGTATGATGGACCCGCTATTCCTACTACATCTTCTTCTTCTCTCCCGAAGGTAGTGGAAAGTGAACCTGAGGCAACAAAGGACAAGGAACTTCCTACTAATAACGGAAGTACCAACAATGTCCATCCTCAGGTTGTCCCGAAACCCAAAACCAAACCTGGAGTTGTTTTTGAACCTCCAGTTGACAACCCCAAATCCAAAACTTCTATTCCTTACCCCTCACGTTTAAATGAGCAAAAACTCCGCGAAAAAGCCAGTCATCAAATGGAAAAATTCTTTCAAATTTTCCAAGAGCTACATTTTGACATAAGCTTTGCGGATGCCATCATGCTGATGCCCAAGTTTGCATCAACTCTCAAACACATGTTAAGCAACAAGGAAAAACTGTTTGAAATGGCCAAAACTCCTTTGAACGAGAACTGCTCAGTAGTTATGTTAAAGAAGCTTCCCGAGAAGCTAGGAGATCCTGGAAAATTTCTCCTTCCTTGTGTTTTTCCAGGGATGATTGAATGCTTTGCCCTTGCCGATCTTGGTGCAAGCATCAATCTGATGCCTTATTCAGTTTGGAAGAAACTTTCTCTTCCGGAACTTATTCCTACCTGCATGACTCTTGAGCTTGCAGATCGTTCTATATCGCGTCCTCTTGGCATTGCCGAGGATGTATTCGTGAAAGTAGGAAAGTTCCATTTTCCAGCTGACTTTGTGGTTGTTGATTTCGATGCCGATCATCGGGTTCCCCTCATTGTTGGAAGAGGATTCCTAAGAACGGGCCGTGCTCTTATTGATGTATTTGAGCAAGAAATCACGTTACGTGTGGGTAATGAAGCTGTTACGTTTAACCTTGATCAAACTTCGAGGTACTCCTCAAATTATGATACGGAATCAGTTAATCGAGTCGATTTAATTGATATTGCTTCAGAGGAGTACTCTCAAGAGTTTCTTGGTTATCTTCATAATTCTGTGAGTGGGGATTCCACCACATCTTCTAAACCAATCATTGCAGACTCTTCCCCCTCTCTCACTCCGTTTGAGGGAGGTGACTTCTTTCTTGAAGAGATCGATGAATTTCTTGCTAGTGATGAATCAATTCCGCCTGGAATTGATGGTGTTTATGATTCGGAGGGGGATATTCTTTATCTTGAGCAATTGTTAAATGAAGATCCATTACCTTCACTCCCTCCGAAAGAGATCACAATTGAGGAAATCAAATCAGTACAAACATCTACTGAAGAATTTCCCGAGGTTGAACTTAAGGACCTACCTCCTCATCTCGAGTATGCATTCTTGGAGGGTGATGATAAATTACCCGTCATAATTGCTAAAGACTTAACTGAGGAGGAGAAAACTGCTCTCATAAAGGTCTTGAAGTCACACAAGCAAGCAATTGCTTGGAAACTCTCCGACATTAAGGGTATCAACCCTGAGTTTTGTACTCACAAAATCTTAGTGGAGGATGACTTCAAACCAGCAGTCCAACATCAGAGAAGGGTGAATCCTAAGATTCATGAGGTTATCAAACAAGAGGTTCTCAAACTTCTTGATGCCGGTTTAATTTACCCTATCTCTGATAGTCCTTGGGTCAGTCCCATTCACTGTGTTCCAAAAAAGGGTGGCATAAATGTTGTCACAAATGAAGAAAACGAGTTAATTCCGACTCGATTGGTTACGGGATGGCGTGTGTGTATTGACTATCGATAGTTAAACGAAGCCACCCGTAAAGACCATTTTCCTCTACCCTTCATGTACCAGATGCTTGAGAGATTAGCAGGGAACGGATACTATTGTTTCCTTGATGGTTTCTCGGGTTACTTTCAGATCCCCATTGATCCGCTGGATCAAGAAAAGACCACATTCACCTGCCCATACGGAACTTTTGCCTACAGACGTATTCCTTTTGGCCTATGTAATGCTCCTGGCACGTTCCAACGATGTATGATGGCAATTTTCCATGACATGATCGGGGAAACAATGGAGGTGTTTATGGATGACTTCTCGGTCATTGGGGACTCGTTTCAAACATGTCTCTCCCATTTAGAAAAAATGCTTCAACGGTGTGAAGACACCAATCTTTGTCTAAATTGGGAGAAGAGCCACTTTATGGTCAAAGAAGGCATAGTCCTTGGCCATAAGATTTCAAAAAATGGGATTGAGGTAGATAGAGCAAAAGTTTATGTTATTGCTAAATTACCTCATCCTACTACCGTCAAAGGTATTGGGAGTTTTCTAGGTCATGCCGGGTTTTATCGTAGATTCATACAAGATTTTTCTAAAATCTCTCGGCCTATGACCCATCTTCTTGAAAAAGATGCTCCTTTTATCTTCTCACCTGAGTGCATCGAAGCTTTTGAAACATTAAAGAAAAAGCTTATGGAAGCACCCATTCTAGTTGCCCCCGACTGGGATTTACCCTTTGAGCTCATGTGCGATGCAAGTGATTTTGCTATCGGCGCAGTCTTGGGGCAACGAAAAACCAAGCACTTTCAGCCTATCCACTACGCAAGTAAAACTATGACTGAAGCTCAAACCCACTACACCACTACAGAAAAAGAATTATTAGCTGTGGTGTATGCGTTTGAAAAGTTTCGGCCATACCTTATCTTGACCAAATGCGTGGTGTATACGGATCACTCGGCTCTCAAATATCTCTTTGGAAAACAAGATGCAAAGCCGAGATTACTCCGTTGGGTTCTCCTCCTACAAGAATTTGATATCATTATACGTGATAAAAAAGGAGCTGAGAACCTGGCTGCTGATCATCTGTCCCGTCTAGAAAACCCTCACCAAGATATGTTCGAGAAAAAAGAAATTAACGAAACATTTCCTCTCGAAACAATCAATGTGGTTTCTTTTCGTGGAGACTCTTCTACCCCATGGTTTGCTGACTTTGCAAATTACCATGCGGGTAACTTTGTGGTGAAAGGGATGTCGTCCCAACAGAAAAACAAATTCTTTAAAGATGTGAAACATTATTTCTGGGACGACCCCTACTTGTTCAAAATTTGCGCGGATCAAGTCATCCGGCGATGTGTGTATGGTCAGGAAGCCAATGACATTCTCAAGGCTTGCCATTCTGGACCTACTGGGGGACATCATAGCCCCAACTACACTGCCAAGAAGGTGTTTGATTCCGGATTCTATTGGCCCACAATTTACAAGGATGCCCATGAATTTTTCAAAACCTGTGACGCTTGTCAACGTCACGGGAATATCTCACAAAGAAATGAAATGCCGCAAAACGAAATTCAAGTGTGTGAGATTTTTGACATCTGGGGCATTGACTTTATGGGGCCATTTCCTTCTTCTCGTGGTAATAAATACATACTCGTGGCCGTTGACTATTTGTCAAAATGGGTTGAAGCGAAAGCTTTGCCTACCAACTATGCCCGGGTTGTTGTGAAATTCTTAAAATCTCTTTTTGCTAGGTTTGGAACTCCACGAGCTATAATCAGTGATCGTGGTACGCATTTTTGCAATGACCAATTTGATCGAGTCATGCAAAAGTATGGTGTAACTCACCGTCTCTCTACTGCGTACCACCCCCAAACAAGTGGGCAAGTGGAAGTTTCCAACCGAGGGATAAAAAGAATTCTGGAAAGGACAGTAGGCGAAAACCGTGCCTCTTGGTCGGATAAGCTAGATGACACACTCTGGGCATTCCGTACAGCTTATAAAACACCCATCGGGTGCACTCCATACAAGCTTGTATACGGGAAGGCATGTCATCTACCGGTTGAGCTTGAGCACAAGGCATACTGGGCCTTGAAACATGCCAACTTCGATATTCAGACAGCTGGTGATCACCGGAAAGTTCAAATGAATGAATTAAATGAACTCTGTGATCAAGCATACGAGAACTCTTTGATCTACAAAGAAAAGACAAAGAAGATTCATGACTCAAAAATCAAAAACCGCGTTTTCAACGTCGGTGATCGAGTCCTTCTTTTCAACTCAAGATTGAAGATTTTCTCGGGAAAACTAAAAACCCGTTGGTCTGGACCATTTACCATCACTAAAGTATTTCCATATGGAACCATTGAGTTATCTCAACCCGATGGTCCAAACTTTAAAGTGAATGGTCATCAGTTGAAGCATTATTTTGGAGAGGACATTCCTCCTGTGGTTGTCCCGGATTTACAAACTTTCCCCATGAACCAATGAATGCGGGGATCGAGTCAAGCTAGCGACTCGGGAATCAAAACCAGTAGCATACCATATGGGTTTTCACCCATATTTCTGACTTCTTTCTATTTTCTACCACCCTAGTGTGGGGGAGTTGCCCCCCGCTGTTGTATATAAGTTTTCTAAAAAAAAAAAAAAAAAAAAAAAAAAAAAAAAAAAAAAAAAAAAAATCTTGCTAAATAATGGCAGTAGTATTTCCCTTTTACGTTCTCAGTTTCGGCATAACAGCCGGTACTTTGAATATTGAGGGCAATATTCATTTCTAGTATGGGGGGGAATTCTCACGAATTTTATCATGTAATTATACCACCCAATTCCCCCATTTTTGGCCAAAATTTTTTTTGGAGTAAGTGTTTTGCACTTACTCGGCTTATAGTTATCAGTCCGCCATGTCTAATAAACAAAAGGATTGGCTAATCCAGGAGCAAACGGCTCTTGGTAAAGGTATCTCAAATCCGTTGACGGCTTGCAATTTGCCCAAAATTGTATGGTGTTCAGCTCACCATATCTTTAATTAGTGAAGAGTTGGCTAGCCCGCAAGTTTATGGCTTGTGGTAAAGGCAGTTGGAAAACCATAATTGGTAATCGACTCACCAAAGATATATTATCTAAGAGTTGGCTAGTCCAGAAGCAAACGGCTTCTGGTAAAGACAAATCAAATCCGTTGGAAGCTGGTGGTTTGCTCAAAATCACATGGTTATCAGTGTACCATGGTTCTTACTTGAACTAAAACATTTGGCTACTCCAGAAGTAATGGCTTTTGGTAAAGAGATTCAAATCCATTAAGTTTTTCTCAAAAGATTGCTAGGGACTAGCAATAGTTTAGTGTGGGGGATTGATGAGTGTGTAAATACTCATCATTTTTGGGTCAAATCTGAACTGCAAAACGTTTAAAAATGCTCAGAAATGCATCAAAATACTGAAAATATCTCAAAATTGCATTTTATATGTTTCAGATGCAAAATGTTTAAAATCAGATGAAAAATGAGCTAAGTTTGCATAATTGGCAGTTTCAGTCCCCCAAGTTTCAAAAATTGTCAGAAATAGTCCTTGAGCACTTAATTTCAAAAGAAAAATCACCAAAGGTCCTTTTAAAATCATAAGTTGTCAAAATTAGTCCTTTGGTGAAAAATATAAAAAGTTTTAAGAAATTACAAATTTAGTCCTCCAAGTTTCAAAATTGTCAAAAATAGTCCTTGGAAATTTGAAAATGTCCATTTTGGTCCTTGTACTATTGAAACTTTTCACTTTTGGTCCTTTGGAACAACTTTGCAAAATTGGCAGCATTGGTCCTTGTATTTTCAAAAATTACAAAAAAGGTCCTTGTTTATTAAAGCCCCTAAGCCTTTGGACCCTTGTCATAACCCTTTGGACCCTGCCATTCCCTTTTTGACCCCCTTTCAATAATATTACCCAAGTCAAATATCTGGTCAAACAAACACACCCGCCCTTTTTCTTCGTCTTCACCTGTTTCTCTGCAACACCAGGCATCCCATCCCCCCAGCTCACCTTTCACCTCTTTTATCACTCCATCTCAACAACCCAACAAAATGCATTAAAAGCTTCTTCAACCTAACACTCAAACCCCCCAACTGGCTAAAACCATTTTGGCGCCAAAACTGATCCAATGGCCAATATGCACTCATGCCATCCAAAGGTCCAGATTAAAGGTGGGATTCACTCAGATTGGAGCGAGAAATCTTTTGGTGTATAAAAGGAAGAAGAAGAAGCAAGAGAAAGAAGAGATTTTAGTTTTTAATTTTCACTTATGTCGTTTTTAATATTAAAGTTTTAGTTAAGTGTAAAAGCTGTAATCTTTTGTTTCTATGTATCAAACTAAAGTTATTTTATCATTATAAACTATTTCCAAGTATCAATTCAAGTTTGTGTTAAGATTTCATGTTTCATGTTCACTGTAGCAAAATTCAGTTTCGAATTCTTATGTCCAAGTTTCTAGTGGCTTATTTTTAAACTCAAATAAGTTTATATAAGCTACTTATAGCTTTTTGTGAGCTTATAAATCAATCTCAAGCAACTTGGGTCCTTGGTCAACGAAAGTCAAACAGTGAAGCATTTTTGGTCAAGCAGGCATGTAAGTGATATGGGTTGATGCAGTGTTGGATTTGGGATGATTCTAAGTGAGAATTGGGGTTGATATGATTTAGGATAGTGGTACTTTAATCAGTTGCAAGCCATAGTGG
Source organism: Chrysanthemum seticuspe (assembly GCA_019973895.1). NCBI lineage: Eukaryota > Viridiplantae > Streptophyta > Magnoliopsida > Asterales > Asteraceae > Chrysanthemum > Chrysanthemum seticuspe. Next base: position 190,195,751 of record BPTQ01000007.1, read on the forward strand.
TTGTGGACACAAGTGAGTTTGCACAATGATCTCTGTCTTGATTTGTTGTTAAGTTTTAGTTTACACTTGCTTATTTAACTGTCATTAGGTCTTAGTTATTCAAGTTTCAGCAGTAGCATAAGCAGTTAGTCATTTAAGTAATTTATCAGTTAATCAAATAGCTTAAGTTGTGTTTGGATCAGTTGGATTAATTGAGATTGAGTTTTGGTTTGTACTTGAACTTTGCACATTTAGACTTAATATATGTCATTTGACTCATATCTGTCTTAAACTTTCAACCTTATTGCTCAAAAAGTCAAAATCACCTCTTAACTGTCCTAAATTCACAACTGTTAGGATTTTGTAAAAGCAAAAGCTTGTTTCATGTTTAGAAATCAGTAGAGTAGTTTAATATAGCTTTATTTTATCTTAAAACATCATAATCAGCTCATGGTTTAAGATCAAAACTCAAATTGGTCAACTTCTTAAAACTGTTTCAAAAGTCAAAAACTGAAAAATCCAGTTTTCACCCAACTGGGATGATTTTTCATGGGTTCATTTTTGGGCCAAATCAAGTGAAACTTGGGGTTTAAAAACTTCAGTTGGTCTATTTTCTTATTATCATTTTTGTAGATTTTTGTAAATTTTTTATAAGCTCCAAATGAGCTTGTCCATCTGGTCAAAAATGCCCTGTGACAGGGCATTGTCACCAGTGCTGATTTCTAAGCTTCTTGCAGAGCTTGTCCAGGTCTGGTTTTTGGTTTATAGATACCTAGCCAGGTCTTCTTTAAGTTTCAACTTCTGTTTTTTAGTTTCAGCTTATTAGGTAGCTTGTGCTTTAGCTTAAAAGTAGTAGCATAAAACTGTTTTAGCACTTAACTTCAAATCATTCAAATCTGTGTAGTGTGTATTTTAGAGGCTTAAGATAGTTGTAACTAATTGCATTTGGGTACTTTTAGCTTATTATAGCTTCTGTAACAGTTTGGTAGCTTGTTGTGTTTATTTGCTTATTGTTAGTGCTTATTTATAAGCACTTTACACTGCAGTTTCATATTCCTCCACATAAGTCACTGTTTTTATAATTTTCCTAGACTTAGAACATTATTTTAGACTTTTCCTGAAATTTTCATAATTTTTCATCACTGTTTGCTATTATTCTTAATTTAAAACAGTTTTTAGGCTATTTTAATTAGCTTTTATTGCAATTAAATCAGAAAAGTTTCAAAAAAATAAGTTTTCATTTTTTCTAGGTTAAGATAAATATAAAAAGTCAGAAAAATATTTTTCCATATTTTTCTTAGTTAAATTTGTATTTTTAAGCAATTTAAGTAGTTTTAAATAGTTTTTAATTCCTAGAAAATAGAAAAATAATCATAAAAATACAAAATCAGTTTTGAAAATTCTTTTTAGTTATTTTAAATTTTTCTAAGTCATAATTTCGTTTTTCTAGCTTTATTTCATATTTCTTGTATTTTAGGCTATTATTAAATAAGTAAAAATAGTTTTTGATTAATAATAATTAGATAAATAGTTTTAAAAATAATTTTCTTTTTCTAAAAATTTTCTCTTATCATTAGGATTGTAAAAATGTCATTTTCATATTTTTAGGATTAATATTGTTTCAGTTTTACATTTTCTTTTGTACGTCACGTAGTTTTTAATTTAAGTTTTATAAAAGAAAAGTCAAAAACATCATTTTGCAAATAGTGATAGCGTTTATTTAATATATTTTATCTTTTTAATTCTCTTTAATTTGCATTTAAGCCCCTGTAATTTATATACTTTTTCTGTAGTTATAATAAATCAAAACTCTTTTCCGTTCAAATCCTCTCGATCACTATTCGTTTGGTGATTCATCGCACAGCTCGTTGGGACATAACGACCTGGGGAAACCCTATACTCTCCTGATCTTCATTGCATTTGTGTCTGAACTGTTTTAAGTTTCTTACGGTTAGCCATTCACAAGTGGCTAGCTTGTGTGAGAAAACTTGACGGTTCGGCATCGATCAATTTATTATTTATAATAAATCAATAATAGTTTTTAGTAATTAATAATAGTAAATAATTAATAATAAATAGTATAATTGTGTAAAAATTACATTTTCAGTTTCAAAAATTATTTTATAATTTTTTAGATTCTTTAGATTCTTTATTTCATTTATTTAAGTTAATTTAGATTTTCTTATTATTTAATTCATTATTAAATACATTTAATTCATTTTTAATTTATATTAATTAATTTAATAGTGTAAAAATTTATTTTAATTTTCCAATAATTTTCTTATCTTTTTAGGATTCCAAAAATATGATTTTCACATTTGTGGGACTTATATTAGACTGAATTCCCTTTTTATTTTGGTACGCTTACGTAATTGTTACGTAAACGTACATGTTTTAGGTTTTTAAGTTTTCTTAGCTTTTTATATAAATTTGTAAATTATAAATAAAAATTTTAAGTTTGTTTAATTTGCATTTAAGCCCCTAAGGCATGCAAATCCCTACTATAGTTATAATCGTTTTGTTTTTATACGTTTACGTTTAATTTAAGTTAAACGTACGTTTGTATATCTTTTACGTTTTTAGGTTTCTGATTGCACGTTTTTAACGACATAGCTGTGACAGAGCTATCACTATTCACATTCCTAGTGTTAGTCAATCAGATTCCTGTTTTTGTATATTCTGTATCATTTCAGCACACACAGTCGTTGTATTACAGTTTACACACCTCGTTGGGACTTAACGACCCGGGGATACACTATATATTCTCCAGATCTTCATTGCATTTGGTTCCAGACTGTTTGAAGTTTGTTACGGTTGACCATTCACAAGTGGTTGATTTGTGTGATAAAACCTGACCGTCTGGAAACGGATCAAATTTTGGCGCCGCTGCCGGGGAGGTGTGTTGTGTAACGTACTTGTGTTTTGTTGAAATATCTATCCCTTGTATATATATTATATATCATATCATATTTCATTTCCAAAAACAATATAAAACACAAAAATATTTTTCTTTTCTTTCCATATATATAAAAGATAAAAATACAAAAACATTTTCACTTTTCTGTTATAAAATCAAAAACCAAAAATATTCTCCTTACCTTACTATTCATAATTCTGTGAGTGGTAACCCCACTTCAATTTCTCATCTAGTCATTTCCCCATGAACAAATTAATTCGGGGTCGAGTCAAGCTAGCGACTCGGTAATCAAAAACAGTAGTTAAACATGGGTTTTCACCCGTGTGTACCACCTTAGTGTGGGGGAGATGCCCCACATGTTGTATATAGGTCTTAAAAATGAATGAAAATTGTAAATATTAAAAAAGAGAATAATTGTTGTGTTTCTACACTTAGCTAGTAATGTTATCTTTTCACATTCAAGGATTCGGCATAACAGCCGGGACTTTGAATATTGAGGACAATATTCATCTCTAAGTGTGGGGGGGAAATTCTGGCGAATTTGATCATAAATGTACCCTTTTAGTCCCTTTTTCCCCCAAAATGGCCAAATTTAAAATTTTTTTTTTTGGAAGTACTATGTACTAAACACAACAAATGGTAATCAGTCCACCATGTCTAACACACATAAGGATTGGCTAATCCAGGAGCAAACGGCTCTTGGTAAAGATATCTCAAATCCGTTGACGGCTTGCAATTTGCCCAAAATTGTATGGTGTTCAGCTCACCATATCTTTAATTAGTGAAGAGTTGGCTAGCCCGCAAGTTTATGGCTTGTGGTAAAGGCAGTTGGAAAACCATAATTGGTAATCAACTCACCAAAGATAATATTGATAATTTATCTAAGAGTTGGCTAGTCCAGAAGCAAACGGCTTCTGGTAAAGACAAATCAAATCTGTTTACAGCTTATGATTTGCTCAAAATCATTTGGTTATCATTGTACCAAGGTTCTTACTTGAACTAAAACAATTGGCTACTCCAGAAGTAATGGCTTTTGGTAAAGAGATGAAATCCATTAATTTTTCTTAAAAGATTGCTAGGGACTAGCAATAGTTTAGTGTGGGGGATTTGATATGTGTCTAAAAACACATATATTTTACCTTGTTTAAACCCACAAAAACAGTCAAAAACACACAAATGACTATATAAATGTTACAAATATCATTGAAATGTGATTTTATGTGATTCAGGTACAAAAAGATTGAAAACAAGTGAAAAATGATCAAAGTTCACAAAATTGTCATTTTCAGTCCCTGGAGTTTCACAAATTGGCAAAACTAGTCCCTGAAAGTTTAAAATGTATGAAAAGTCAACTTTAGTCCTTGGATAATCAAATATGTTCACAAATAATCCTTGGATAAAAGTTTTCACAAATTGGCAACTTTTACCCCTCAAGTTACAAAAATGGCAAAATTAGTCCTTGGGTATTTAAAAAGTATAATTTATCAAATAATACCCTTGTACTATTCATAACTTACAATTTGGAACCTTTTGATAACTTTTGGGAAATTTACAATTTCACCCCCTCAAAATCCAAAATTGACACAAATGGTCCTTGTGATAACTACAAACCAAACCAGACCCTTTGTATTATAAAAACCAAGCCCAAATCCAACCCTGTCCAACATCCTTATTAATAAATACCGAGTTGACCTCAGTCAAACCCACCCTTCTGCTTCCCCTTCCTCACAACCCCGCCAAAACCAGAAACCACTCTTCCACCTCCCTGGTATTCCACCTCCACTTGCTCACCCACTCTCCACCCTCTCCTACACACCTATACTAGCCCACAACTACCATTTATGCATTCCCACAACTTTACCTTCCCCTGTACCATCACATACACTGCTTTTGCTATCAACTCCACCACTTGACCTCTAAACCTACCAAACATGTCCCCTCCACCTCTACATGTGAACAAGAAGCATTAATTGCAGCAGAACTGCCTCAATCAACTAGTACCACTTTCAGCGCCAAAAGTGAATTCAAAGGCTAGGATCATCTCTGCTCAATCAATGGTCAAGATTGCAAGTGGGATTTGACTGGAATGCTAGTGGGAATTCAGTATGCTATAAAAGAGAAGAGGAGGAAGAGAAGAAGACGACCTTTGGATTAGCCTAGGTCACGTAGTTAATTAAGTTTACTGCTTTCTTTAATTTCAAGTCATTTTAATGCTTTAATGTTGTAATTTTCTTTAAAATTAGTGTAATGGAACATCATTTTCAGTTTAATTTCAAGTATCTTTTCAGTTTTAAGCTTTCGCTTAATTACCTTTAACTTTCATGTCACTTTAATTTCTTGTTAAGTAGTTGTTTAAAGGACTCAATAAGCTCACATAAGCTCCTGACAAAGCTTTAAAGCTTTTAGAGACCTTAAAACAGGTTTAGTCTTTAAAATTCAGAAAACACCAAAAATAAAGAAAAAACAATGAAAATCCAAAAATAATCATGTGATCTTGGTGAAACTGCATGGAGTAAGGTTAATTGTGGATTGCCTTGGGTTTAGAAGCTTTGTGGAAAGCCTTAGGATGTGTTCTGTGACCATGGTTCTCTGTTTCAAGCTTAGATTCACTTGTAAGCTCATTCTTTACCATTTTTGCATTTTACTGTTTTAGTGCTTTAGATGCTTTAATTTTCATGTTTCTGTGTTCCTTTGGTGTTTGTTTATGATATTAGAGCTTAATCTTAGGTTGTTATGTTTTGGATTTGGTTGTGGTTTGATATTGCATTTAGACTGCCAATATGCCAATTTTTGATGTTCATAGGCTTAGACTTGTTTGACATCTTGTTTGTGCTGAAAAAGGTCCATTTTGACACTTTGGTACCTCTGGATTTGATGGAATTGGTAAACACTCTCTTTTGCTTTGAAAATCTCAAAACAGTCCATTTTTAAGGTTGTTTGGATTTGATAATGAAACTGTGTTTAAGGCTGTGTTTGTGGTTGTTCTTGTTAGATATACTCTTTATATGGCTTAAGTAACTCAGTGGAATACTAACCAAAGGGTGTAGCATGGTAGAAAGTCAATTTGACACTTGACAATCTCATTATGAGCACTGTGAGGTTGTTAGATCCTAGAATCTTGCATATGTGTTCAATTCTTGTGTACCTGTGTTTATTTCATGTTCTTATAGCTTATAATAACATATTAAATCAGTAGTTTAAAATCTAAATTCAGTTTAGTCAACTTTTTAGTTTTACTCAAAAAGTCAAATCTTTAGTTTTCCTGTTTTTGATTTGATTGTTTATTTTTCCTGTGTCTTTGTTATTTAATTTCATAATTTGTACTTTTAGGGTATTGTAGTTTTGTTGCTAATCTTGCTTATTGTATTTTTGTTTATTTTTGTTTTTAATGTTTAAGTGCTTATTCTATAGCTTCTTTGTGCCCATTTTTGCCCTGCACCATGGTTAGGCTGTTAAAACCATGAGCTTGCAAAAGCTTGTGGAGTAGGCCCTATCCAGTGCATTTGGCTTATTTATGTTGCTCTTGTAGCTTATGTGTTATGTTTATGTTTTATTTTTCAGTTTGTAGCTTAAATTAGATAGCTTTTTCACCCCTTATTTTGTTCCAACTAAACTCCTTCCACTCAAGCAAACAGTGGAGGTTGAGTGATTTTCTTAAGCTTATGAAAAGTTCCTCATTGAACTTGAGCCTGTGATGTTTAGTTTCCTGTGAGGCTAACCAATCATACTCAATGTTCCAGTGTTTGTTGAGCTCTCATAAGTTCATTTGATAAGTTAATTTAGAGCTTGTTGTTTGCCCATTCTTAACAGTTCACTGAGAACTCAGTGAACTTACACCATTACCAACAGCTCTCAAAAAGCTCCTTAGTGATCATGAGCTTAAGTGTTTTAGCTTTATGTGGAGCTCATCCACCCAACTTCTTGATCCAGCATTTAATTTTCCCATTGTAGCCTATTTACTAGGGCTGCAAGTAGCTTATACTTATCAGCAGTACCTTGCAATGGTTCAGCAGTATTCTGGATTCTGCTAAAATACTTATTAGCTTATTTGATGAAATCCAGTACACATGCTTGTTTATACTTGTTCATATCACTTGTACACATTTTCTTTTTCTTTTACTTTTCAGTGTCGAGCTTATACCAAGCTTTTGCAAGCTTTCACTCCATCCAAGTTAAGCCCAAAAAGCTTAACTGTCTAAACCTTAAGCTCACACTTCTCAGTCCATTTTCTTGTTTATATTGATCCATTGGACTTGCGTATATCTTATTTTATCTTTTGTTTCCTGTATAAAGCTTTTTCCAAGCTTATTTCAAGCTTAAACTCCACTGTGAAGCCAAAAGCTTAACTGTTGGACTCATAAGCTCACAATTTGCTTATTTTTAGGTTTGTAAAGTTTTGTTTTCATTAAACATGCATAATATTAGTACATATTGAGTTTCAGAAAAAAAAAAAACCAAAAAGCTCCACTTTAAAGCTAAGTGATAGCTTCTATTTAGAAGCTTAATTGCTTATTAGCTTATTTCTGTTAATAACATATAGTTTTTATATTTTTCCTAGCTTCTTTTATTTATTTATGTATAAAGTTTCAGATTTTTCTTTATTCATTTATTATTTATAATAAATCAATAATAGTTTTTAGTAATTAATAATAGTAAATAATTAATAATAAATAGTATAATTGTGTAAAAATTACATTTTCAGTTTCAAAAATTATTTTATAATTTTTTAGATTTTTTAGATTCTTTATTTCATTTATTTAAGTTAATTTTAGATTTTCTTATTATTTAATTCATTATTAAATACATTTAATTCATTTTTAATTTATATTAATTAATTTAATAGTGTAAAAATTTATTTTAATTTTCCAATAATTTTCTTATCTTTTTAGGATTCCAAAAATATGATTTTCAAATTTGTGGGACTTATATTAGACTGAATTCCCTTTTTATTTTGGTACGCTTACGTAATTGTTACGTAAACGTACATGTTTTAGGTTTTTAAGTTTTCTTAGCTTTTTATATAAATTTGTAAATTATAAATAAAATTTTAAGTTTGTTTAATTTGCATTTAAGCCCCTAAGGCATGCAAATCCCTACTATAGTTATAATCGTTTTGTTTTTATACGTTTACGTTTAATTTAAGTTAAACGTACGTTTGTATATCTTTTACGTTTTTAGGTTTCTGATTGCACGTTTTTAACGACATAGCTGTGACAGAGCTATCACTATTCACATTCCTAGTGTTAGTCAATCAGATTCCTTTTTTTGTATATTCTGTATCATTTCAGCACACACAGTCGTTGTATTACAGTTTACACACATCGTTGGGACTTAACGACCCGGGGATACACTATATATTCTCCAGATCTTCATTGCATTTGGTTCCAGACTGTTTGAAGTTTGTTACGGTTGACCATTCACAAGTGGTTGATTTGTGTGATAAAACCTGACCGTCTGGGAACGGATCAGTTCTTTTGTTTATTTTGATGTTCATTCTAGGAAAGTTGGTGTTTGGACATTATCTCTGTTAAAATAAAGATGTGTGATGTTACTGCAATTTTTGTTTCTATTAGTTAGAAAGTCTTACAGCAAAGAGCCTGCAACATGGTCTACATATGCATATGTGTAATTCCATTTTTCACCTGTGGGTATGCACTAGTGTCTTGTTTGTACATGGTATGACTATTGTTTCATGGAATGATTTGTGGGTCTGGAATTTAAGGTTGGGTTGGTGGGTCTGCGCTTGAAGTTTGTTGTTTGTGTTGATATGGCAAAATGTGCAGGTTTCATTTTAATTGGTTTGTGGGTCTACACTAATGTATTTTCTATACCTAGTAAAAGTATTGCTTCATGGATTGTTTGTGGGTCTGTCTTTTAAGGTTGGGTTTATGGGTCTGCACTTTTATGTTTTTGAGGATGCTGATATGTGGGAATTTTGTGTAGTGTCTGATATTGGGTCTGCACTTTTAGCTATTTCTTTGTTGGTGTGTTGTTGGGTACTTTTAGATTACAAATAAAAGGTTAATATCTGGTTGTTTAGGATGTTTAAGCTTTGTCAAAAATGGTTTGATGGTGTTATTTTTTGTTATATGATTGTTACTATTAATGTAGTGAGTATAATCTACAATATTTATGAGTAAAGTGGAGTTTCTAACAGGTATTTTACTGATAATTACTGTTTATGTTGCATAAAGGGTGTTTGGGATATGTGTGCATAGTTAATATGGAGCATATGGGGTGTTTGGGAAATGGCGTGGAGAGTGGGACTATTGGGTCTTTTTTTTTTCTTTTGGTAATTGACAATATTGTTACTAAACATGGTGGTCTTATTGTTATTCTTGATATGGATATGAGGACTGGTGGGTCGAGTATGGATTTCGATGACATTTAGAGTTTTAGATTAATGGCTGGAGTGCATACAACATGAGCCCTTTGAAGACAAAGTGTTATTTTTTGTTGTGGTATTGTTAGATTTGTATTGTAATTTGGTTTTTAGACGTATAATTGTGTAACATATTGGATTTCATAAACACATCAAACTATGACAAATATGGGGCGTATGAATATATGGTTTTAGAGAGAGAAAGTGGAGTGTTCTAGAGAGATAAAACAAATGGAAGGTTAGATTCCTCAATGAACATCCAACCCTCTCCCTTATGGGGAGAGGGCTATTTATACAAAGTACTACGCCCTCCTTTGGGCTGTGGATCAGGCATACAATGGGTAAAGACCCGTCCGTCCTCCACGGTGTTGCACTAAGCTAAACTATTAACTAAACAACTAACTAATAAAAGTAAATAACGATATGTCTACGAGCTAACATATGCTAGAGTATATTTGGGGTGACCGACACTTCACACTGGAATTTTCTAATTCCTAACAATCTCCCCCTAAGGGAGGTCACCCCATATTTTACATTTTGAATCCTAGCATTCTATTTTATCTTCAGCCTTGAGCTCGTAGACTTTAATTCATCAACATTTTCAATCTTTGTGCTTTAGTAGTGAATTCTTCACAGTCCAAACACTTTGTACATTTAGTGGAGGTCATAGAGCTCATCCACTTCTTGATGATCTTCGAGCTTTAATTGAGATCATCAGCTACAATAAATCTCTATATCACCCTTCAATATGTGGCCTTCATGTGATGTTGTGACATATGGACCGACATGCTCACATTCTGGATCATGATTTCTTCTCATCAGAGTAGCGAAAGCTTTGGTTGATTCATGATATTTTCAGCAGCGTAGCAGAAGCATGGAGTGTAAATATCAGAGTCGTTGGTGCACTTATCATGATTTCTTTAGAAATGAATGTGTTGTGTGAGCATGCCGCTATGGATTGGCCTCTCAATTCTAATCAGCTGCAAACGTTGGGTGTACCTGCATACAACAGTTAGCAACAAAGCGCACAAAAGTGTCTTTGATCATTTTCGTTGAATTGAGGTACACGGCCCACGGTTCCCCGTTGATCAGTACAAGTACTGCCTGTGATCAGGTATAAATCCGAAGAATCTCCTTGACAGGGTTTCGCAGCCGCTCTAGCCGTTCTCAAACCGGAACGTCTCAAAGAAGACAACACGGAGTGAGTGAACCAGCAAATTGAGATTTACTGATTGATTAAAATTGATTTGAAAAACAATCGTGTATTGCTTATCAGAAAGAGTTTTTGCAATACAACGAAGGTTTTATATGAGAAATCAATTTTCAATCATAAAAACCTTTTGATGTTTGAAAATGTAATACACAGTCGATGTGCTATAGAAAGTAATTTTTGTGCACACCGACTGGTTTTTCAAAGGTATCCGTCAATCCATTTCCTGGACCAAGGATGATTCAATCTTGAATCGCCCCATTGTTTCTATCCAGTTGTCACAAGCTTGACCTATTGTATAGATGTCACATGTCACCCACCAATAGCTTGTTTGATGTTGGCTCTAGAAGGTTTTCCATCTTCATTGTGAATACTTAACATATCACTCGGATGTTCTGGCAATACCACAAGGATAATGCATAGGACTCTTAAGATATATTCTCACTTTCCACATTGTGTGGAACAGTGAGTCTTCAAGATTAATGTGTCCTAATGAGATTTATTGATGATCTCATGGCTTTAGACTCAATAGTACACATTTGGTTCCTATGCCGGAGACTAGGGAGAGGGTCTCCTTCTTCAATATCAACAATCTCTAATAGAAAGTCGATAGATAATGTAGGTTCCCCGTGAGAATGAAACAAGTCCTTTTAAGAGGAACTTGAGTAGCTTGGGAATTTTAGTGCAGTGCGTCACTGGGTCCATGACGTCTTGTCTTCAATACCGGTGTTACCTTAGTAACCACCAATAACATATGTATTGAACCCGGTTTCTGCCCTAAGGTTGAATTATTGGAGGGAAATTTCTTTTCACCCTTTTCACATTCAATTCTTTTTCATTCTTCAACCCCTTCAGTGCTTACCGAGACTTCATAACTAGAACCTTGTTGCGTTTATTCCAGTTCTAGCTCTATCTCAGTCCGCACTCTTCCCACTTCTCACTTTTCTCCCTTTTTTTCATCATACCTAAGGACTTCTACACTATCTAGTGGCTTGTCCCTGGGTAGATCCCTCCGGCTCTGGCGGGATCGTGGGAACGAATACCTAACCTAACCATCCTTATATCTCCATGCATAAAATAAATTTGGTCGGTCTTTTTGGTATTGTTCTTCTTCCATTGAAACCATTTGAAAACCGTTTGAATAATCAACTCAGGTGCTTGTGATCTATGATCAAAGCATTTTGTACCTGAATTATTTTTGATATTTCAGAAAAAGCTCCCCCTTAACATGTGCATCGTATGTTTGAAATCGTTTTGGCACATGGAGGCAAGAGGAAGAATTCACTTCTTTAATCAACATTTTCTAAGAATATCGACATCACTTTCCCGATCAAAATTAGTATTTTAAATACTTTGTAAAAGATAATTTTGGGAAAGGATGTGGTTTTCTAAATGTTTCTCCCCCTCAATATGTGCATCGAGATTCAAAAGAGTTTTGCACATAGAGGAAAGAGATCTTAGAAGTACTTTCACCATCATATAGCTATACAGAAACCGTTAGAAATTCAATCAAGGTATTTTATGTTGAAACATGGAAATTTTGTACCTTGAAGGTTTATTTTCTTTTTGAAATGCTCCCCCTCAATATGTGCTTCGAGATTCGAAAGCGTTTAGCACATATTGTAGAGCAGTATGCACGATTGAATTAAAATGATCACTGATGATGTACCCTCCGAGTAGCTCAGAGGACACTCCTCCGAAACGTGTCGAAGCCCTTCCATACGAAGGCCCAGGTTAGGATTCCAAAATATCCATAGGCGTCAAACCATTCGTTGGCACAAAGGTTACCTTAGGGGAATTCGCCATTCGCAGTCCTAAGCCCTTCCGGGTATACTGGACGAAGGAACAATGGATAAGGAACCTCCTGACTTAGTCAAACACACGATCTCCCTCTCTCTCTTGGCTTCCCCGTCAAGTCTGAGAACGTGGGTCACTAACCCCTAGCGGTTACCCACAAACATGGGACGCCCCCATGATCTCCGACATTCATGCAAGAGTGCCTCTAACCGTATTTCTTCCACTATAAATAGGTTAGACGGACAATGGTTTATGGTATGCTCATTCTACACTCATCTTTTTACTTAAACACACTTATACAACCATAACTCATACTTACTCTCACGCCGGAGGTGGTTTGCAGGGTCCTACCCCTGCGCAATCACTTAACGTAGTGTCTTAGTATTTCTTATTCTCAGGTTACAAGCGAGTCTTGGCTGGAACATACTCCCCTCATTACTTTGATCCTCATTGAAGCCTGGTAGTGCAATCTTTTGTACAATCAGTGGCGCCATCCGTGGGACCACAACTATTAGTCCCGTAATCACCCAGTCCTAATACCCTAACCAACTACACTACTTTTCCGGCATGGAACTAGGAAGAGAAGAGTCACCTCCACCAGGTTTCTCTACTCTGGTCCCACTTACCACAACTAACACCGACAATCTCGCCCCCATAACAGCCTCAACATTTACCACACGATCTCGTTTGGAAACTACTCCCGTGCATCACGCCTCAACATCCGCTAACCCTATTCCAGACATTAGCCCCGCCTTCGTTGAGGCAAACTTTGAGGCCTTAGATTCTTTGCTAAGGGCTCGCAAGAGACAGGTTCGCAATACTGAAATGCAGAGGGAGTTGGAATACTCCAGTGAGGAGTATAACGAGGAGATCGAAGCAGAGGGCAGACCTCAATCTGTAGGCATGGGGCGCACGGCCCTGCGAAATGGTTCTCCTTCCATTAGAAGGTCAAATGGAAGAACGGTGGGTTTTGAAGAAGGACCCAGAGGTAATTCGGGAAGAAGGGAAAGAATGCATGGTGAAAGGAGGAGCGAGAAATCCAACGGAGGAAGCAACCCGGTAGGAAGCGGAGGGGTAAACCTGCCCCCTCTTCTTGCCGCTCACTTGGGAAGAGAAGGGACAGGGGCTCCAATACCCCCCTCTTATGTTTCGAGTGTCGGAGATCCACCTCCATACTCCAACATGAATCAATTACCCCCTCCGGGAATGAATCCCTACCTACCTGCTCAAACCTACAACACTTACCCTCCAAATGGTTCACTCCCCAACCAGAATTACCAGCAAATGCCCTATGGACAGGTTCCTATGCAATCAATGGGGGTATAACCTTCGTATCAACCCTCTACTGTTTACCCTACCTACTCACAACCATTTCCTAACCCGTATAACCCTACACCTGTTTATCCGCCTCCATACAACCCTTACTGTACCGAAGCCTCTGGAGCTTGCACACCTTTCGTGAGGTGGATCGAGGACTACCCCTTACCTGACGGTGTGAAGATGCCTATTCATAGGCACCTACAATGGGAAAGGCGATCCTGATAACTTTCTCCACTTATTCGAAGGCGCTATCAAAATGGAAAAGTGGGTCATGCCTGTAGCATGCCACATGTTCACTTACACGCTCAGAGACTCCGCACGAATATGGTGGAACGGATAGAAGTTAGGGAGCATTATGAGTCTAGATGATCTTATGGCTAAGTTCCGGTTACACTTTAGCCAGCAGAAGAAGTACACCAAAACTTACCTAACCGTGCACACCATCAAACAAAGGGACAACGAAAGTACGAGGGCCTTCGTTACCAGGTACACTGATGAAACCTTGCAAATTCTAGGTTTACACGAAGATCAGAGGATCTCTGGCTTCGTACATGGCCTTCGGACTCGAAGCTTGGTGGAATTCCTGTCCACCGACCTTCCCAACACCTACAAAGCCTTGATCGAGAAGGCTTACACCTGGATTGAGTCTAAGGAGGTAGCAGCAAACGGGGCTCCGATAGAGCAAAAGGAAGCGTCTGACAAGTTCTCTAGAGGGTCCTCCTGGGAAGGATCCAAAAACAAGAAGAAGAACAGAGACTGCTTCACTCCCTACAACAAAGGTCCGAACCATGGACTCTTGGCAAACTTGGTTAAATCTCCTCGAGAGATCTTAGCCACCGAGAAAGCCGCAAAGTCTTTCGATCCCCCGCCTCGGATGATAGCACGGAACAAGGCCAGAGACATGTCCAAGTATTGCCATTTCCATGAAGATCATGGACATGACACGAATAACTGCAGAGAATTAAAGAAGCAAATCGAAGAGGCGGTACGATCCGGGCAGTTAGCACATCTGGTCAAAGGCATCAAGAAGGGAAAGGAAAAGTTCTCCGATACCCAACTAGGAGAATGGAAAGGGAACAAGAAGGAAACTACACCAGCAGAAGCTCCAATACTAATGGTACGCAGACATAATACCACCTTGAAAAGGAAGGAAGCAGAGGGAGAGCTGGGAAGCGTAGGGGAAATAACTTTCCCTTACATACTGGGGAAGACACCTTCGACTAATCCCGTTATCATCAAGGTACAAATCTCAAATAGGGAGGTAAACCGAGCATATATGGATTGTGGAAGCTCCTGCGAGATCATCTATGAGCATTGTTTCCTAAAGCTCAAGACATCCATACGTTCACGGAGGGTAGACTCAAAAGCACCACTAGTAGGGTTCTCCGATGAACACTCATGGCCCCTGGGAGAAGTACCGTTGGAAATCACCATAGGCAAAGGCCCCTTATCCCGCACGGAAACACTCATTTTTGTCATCGTAAGGTCAGATTCTCCTTATAATTTGTTAATAGGGAGAACAACTATGCAAAGAATGGGAATTGTTGTTTCCACCATACATGCTGCTATTAAGTTCCAAACTCCCTTCGGAGTAGGAACTGTTCATTCTAGTTATGGAACAGATAAGGGTGTATATGGTGTCAAAAAGATCAGAGAGGAATCGGAGGAGTCTCCGATGGCAATTCTTAGCTGCACAGTTGCAGAGGAACGAGTTGTAATAAACTCTAGCTACCCTGAACAAACGGTGGTAGTAGGAAAACAACTCCCGACAAATTTTAAGGCGAAGCTCGTCGAACTGTTGCAGACTAACCTTGATGTTTTTGCTTGGAAATATTCTGACATGACAGGGGTTCCGAGAACTTTGCTGATAGATGGACAGTCCTTCGGAACGGAGCATAAACTCAATGAGTACAAGCACATTGAGCCAACAAAGCAGAAAAGGAGAAGCCTTGCCCCCGAGAGAAATGCCGCAGCCTGCAAAGAAGTTGATGAACTCACACAAGCATGCATCTTGAGGGAGGTCAAATACCAAACTTGGGTGGCCAACCCAGTGCTGGTGAAAAAGGGCGACGGAGGGTGGCGCATGTGCGTAGATTTCACTGACATCAACAAAGCATGCCCGAAGGATTGCTACCCCCTACCAGAAATTGACTGGAAGGTAGAATCCTTGGCAGGTTTCCGGTTAAAATGCTTCTTAGATGCCTATAAAGGGTATCATCAGATCCAGATGGCAAAGGAGGACGAGGAAAAGACAGCCTTCTACACAAGCAAAGGTGTCTACTATTACAGAAAAATGCCCTTCGGTTTGAAGAATGCAGGGGCGACTTATCAACGTGTCGTAGATAAAGCCTTCAACAAACAGATAGGCAGAAATCTCGAGGCCTATGTTGATGACATGGTTATCAAGAGCAAGACGGAGGAGGACCTTCTCCTCGATGTACAGGAAACGTTTGACCAGCTTCGGGCGATTAACATGAAGCTGAACCCTAAGAAATGCTCCTTCGGTGTCGAAGAGGGACAATTCCTAGGGCATTTAATCACCAAACAGGGGATAAAAGCTAATCCCTCCAAAGTCAAGGATGTGCAGAGCCTGAATGGAAAGCTGGCAGCCTTAAGCCGATTTTTATCAAGAGGAGCTGACAGGTCCCTACCATTCTTCAAAACACTCAAAGGATGCATGGACAAGAAAACTTTTCAATGGAGCCAGGATGCGGAGGCTGCTTTTTAGAAGATGAAGGAGTTTATCGAAATCATTCCAACACTCACAGCCCCAATCAAAGGCGAGGTGTTGTTCATGTACTTAGCATCCTCAATGGAGAGTGTTAGCACAGTCCTTATGGCGGAACGGGACAAACGACAAATCCCCATTTACTTTGTTAGCAGGGTCCTACAAGGAGCAGAGATCAACTATCCAGCATTGGAGAAGTTAATACTCGCCTTAGTCTACACATCAAGGAGGCTCCGACGCTATTTTCAGGCCCATCCAGTTACAGTCTTAACCGACAAGCCACTAAAACAGATCATGTCGAAACCTGAAAAATCAGGGAGAGTGGCTAAATGGGCTATTGAGCTTGGGGAACATGAAATCGAGTTCAAAGGACGAAACTCTATTAAAGGACAGATTCTCGCAGACTTATTAGCAGAAACACCTTCCGAACCTGATACAGGAAAGGAAGAGCCCAAAACTAACCTCTCTCAAGTACAGGTTGAATAGAAGCTTTATACAGACGGAGCATCCAGCTCCGAAGGTTCTGGAGCAAGTCTAATGTTGGTTAGTCCTAAAGGGAAGGAGCATACATATGCTCTTCGGTTTGAGTTCGCAGCCACGAACAACGAAGCGGAATATGAAGCGCTGCTAGCACGACTCCGATTAGCTAAAGATATGGAGGTCAAAGCTCTCGCTGTTTTCGTAGACTCCCAGTTGGTCGCAAACCAAGTAACAGGCTCCTATGAAGCAAGGCAGCCTGTCATCAAACAGTACTTGGAGAAAACGAAAGAGATACTAGAAAACTTCGATTCCTACACCATCCAGCATGTTCATAGGAATCAGAATAAGAAGGCAGACGAACTAAGTAAGCTAGCTTCAATGGCCTTCGCTCA
Organism: Chrysanthemum seticuspe; assembly: GCA_019973895.1. Lineage (NCBI taxonomy): Eukaryota > Viridiplantae > Streptophyta > Magnoliopsida > Asterales > Asteraceae > Chrysanthemum > Chrysanthemum seticuspe. The sequence continues at coordinate 190,212,956 of BPTQ01000007.1, forward strand.
TCTCACTAAAGAAGTGCTCGTGGAAGTCCTTCCTGAAAGATCCATTGTTCTCAAAGAAGTTACTGATGTGATTCACGAAGAAGGAGAGACATGGATGACTCCCATAAGGGAATATTTGATAAGTGGTCTTCTCCCCGAAGATCCCAAGCTAGCAAGGAAAATTCGGGTTAAGTCTCCACAGTACCGGCTAATAGGGGAAACCCTATATAGGAGGTTATTTTTGTCACCCTGGTTACGATGTGTAGGCCCCAAGCAAGCTTCCAGCATCATCTCCGAAGTCCATGAAGGATCCTGCGGTCTTCATGCAGGACCCCGCTCAGTCGTCTCGAAGATAATGAAGTTGGGCTACTATTGGCCTTCGATGCACAGGGACGCAGCCGAAATCATTCTCAAATGTGAAGCTTGTCAGATACACTCAAACGTTCCAAAAATGCCAAAGCAAGACATGACAAGTGTGACATCTGCATGGCCCTTCTCTCAATGGGGCATCGATATTGTAGGGCCTATGACTGTAGTGCCCGGAGGAGTCAAATTCTTGCTGGTAGCGATCGATTACTTCACTAAGTGGGTGGAAGCTAAACCACTAGCCTCTGTAACAGGGAGACAGATCGAGAAGTTTGTGTGGGAGCACATTGTGTGCAGATTCGGAGTGCCCCACATAATCATATCTGACAACGAGAAGCAGTTCGCCAAAGGAGTCTTCTACGACTTCTGTCAAGGGCTCAACATAAAGCAATCCTGGACATCCGTCTACCACCCGCAAGGTAACGGACAAGTGGAGGTTACAAACCGAGACATCGTCAAAGGGATCGAGAAAAGGCTAGGGCGAACTCATCACGGATGGGTGGACGAGCTCCCTCAAGTTTTATGGGCTCACAGGACGCATCCTAAGTCAAGAAATGGTGAAACCCCCTTCAGCCTAACATACGGAACAGAAGCGATCATCCCTTCGGAACTAATTGTACACACGGAGCGTGTGGCGACGTATGATGCCTCCCAAAATGACGAAAGAATCAGGGAAAACCTTGACCTGCTAGAAGAAAGGCGAGAAATAGCCTCCATCCGAGAAGCAATGCACAAACATAAGATCGAAGGCTACTATAACAAGAGGGTCAGACCTTCCACTTTAAAACCTGGAGAATATGTGCTACGCCTCAACAGCACGAGCAAAGCAGAGTATCAGGGAAAGCTGGGACCAACTTGGGAAGGACCCTACATGGTAGCTGAGGCCTACGGCAACGGAGCCTACAAATTGGCCACTCTTCTCGGAGAACCCATCGACAGGACATGGAATGGTACGAACCTTCGAAAGTTCTATGTTTAAGAAGTACTTTTTATCTTTTGCTTGTAATTAGAAGCTTCTCAAGGGAAAGCACACATTATTGGTAGTTGTCTTAGTTTTCATTTCAAGAATGATGTAATCCTCCCTACCAATTCAATGATAAATAAGACATTTCCCACAAATCTCTTGCTTCGTTTCTTAAACACAAAGATTTGTTCTGCCAAGTCGTTAATGAGTTTCAATGTCGAATGGCTTGAGGTGTTATACACGCCTTATCATTTAAGCCAATATAAACATTCACATTAACTCTCCTAGTAGTTTTTGGCGCTTGTAATTTTTTTTTACAAAGTCATACTATGTAAAGGATTGGAGATAGAGTGGGTCGCGACCCTCTGTCAATGATCAAGTTGGTCATTATATTCCTGGTGTTGTAATTTACACACAATGAGGTTGTTTAACCTTAGGTTGTAAAACTTAAGCGTCGGAAAAATGGCGTACGAGAAGTTAACGAATATAAACTAAGTGTGTAGGGGTACATCCCCAACACTGTCACATTCAAAATAAGGACTATTGCCCTTATACCTACAGGAGGAGCCTATGCTCCAGTTAAATTGTTCTTGGCTCATGGCCATACATCAAAAGCATTTAAATTGTTTGGAAGACAAGACACACATTGTCACATAAAATAAATTGTCTTAAGGGTACATGCCACCCTTTGGAACGAAATTACTGCTAACAGAGCAGCCTTCATTCTTTCTTTTTTGCAGATGGAGTGGGGGATGGTTGCACTGAGACTGGCTTGGTAGACATAGTCTTCTTGGTTGGAGTGGTAGGCTTTAACTTCTGAGGTTTCTTGGAAAGGAGGTCTTCGAGGGGCGCCATAGGATCTTTGGTAGCCTCAGCAAGGAAGCAGTACTCTACAGTTGCAAATGCATTTCCTGCCTCATCATACTCAGCCTTCGAAGTGGGACGGTAGCATTCAATCTTGGAGAGGTCCACGGGCTTACCTGTTTTGGCAGCCTCCTCCAGCGCCAAGCACCGTCCACGAAATATGGCTGATTTGATGACCTTCCACATCTGAGCTCCCAATTCATCACTGTGATAAAGCTCCATGGCAATGTAAGGCACCACCTTCGAAACAACCTCCGCATGATCCTTTTGCAGCATCTTATACCTCATCTGCAAGCCATCGATCTCCTCCCTCAACTTCACCTCTACCTCTCCGAGCCGAGCCTTCTCACTTTCCAACCCAGCACATTTTGCCTCAAGTGTTGCATTCTGACCTGTGAGAGTAACAACCTTGGCTTCCTCCAACTTCAGATTACCACGATCAACAGTTAGCTGGGCCACCTTTTCTCGAAGGTCTTGGACGATGGGGTTTTTCTCAACATTTCCCTCAATCTCGTCACACTTGGCTTCCAGCTTGGCCACAGTTCGGAGCAACTCTATGGTTTGGGCATTCAAGTGGTTATCCATTACTGCCTGCCTCAGAACCCCATTATCATGCATGTCACAGAACTTTTCAATAGACATGTTTTCCAGCATACTCTTCCATTGCGAAGGGGTCACATGGTCCACAATCCGGTGACAGGCCAAGGCATTTGGGAGTTCCTTTGTCTCTGGAAGACCTGTGAGCAACACAATGTATTATAGTTAACATAATTGTGCAATTTATAATTTCGCATGATTCGTAAGGAAAAACTACTTACCATGAACCTCAACGGATTCATCGGGTAATTCGAAGGCAGACTTCACAAACTTTCTGCCCTCGACACTCCTTTGCTTCACAACTCTACTCCCAGAGGTAGGCAGGGGATTCTTCTTTTTGTTGGAAGATTTTACAGCTTTGGCTGCTGTTCCTTTCCTACTCTTCAGCCTATCAGCTTGTTGGATATTAGTTTTCACATACTTATCAAACCATAACAACAAGGTGGCGTATAAGTAGATTTCTAGAGAGAGAAAGTTAGAGGTTTAGGGAACTTTAGTGAGAGAAAGAAAATTCTTATTATGAGCTCCAACTCTCTACCTTGGAAGGTAGAGAGTATTTATAGTCTTACATAAATCGCCACACAACGGGCTGTGGATCAGGCATACAGTGGGTAAAGACCCGTCCGTCCTCCACGGTGTTACTTAACTAAATACTACTTAACATAAAATAACTACGACTACGAGCTTTCAAATGATTACATATACTTGAGGTGACCGACTCTTTAATACCTGGAATTTCTAATTCCTAACAATCTCCCCCTAAGGGAGGTCACCTCAATCATGTACTAAAATTACATTGAATACAGATAGATATTACATTAACAATTGATCTTGCATTCTTGATGTAGTACTTTGCTCCTAAGCTCGTAGTCATTGATTCTTCACATTGCATGTTTGGTTACTCCAAGTGGAGGTCTTTTACTGATCCACGTGATAATAAATGTGAGCCAGCTCTTGAGATCATCAGCTAACAAAAATCTCTGAGACCTCCATTGTGATGTTGTGACTTTAGGACCGACATGCTCACATTCTGGATCATGATATCTTCTCATCAGAGTTGCGGAAGCTTTAGTTGATTCATGATATTGGCAGCAGCGTAGCAGAAGCATGGAGTGAAAATATCAGAGTCATTGATGCACTAATCATGATTTCTTTTGAGATGAATGTGTTAAGTGAGCATGTGGCTATGGATTGACCGCTTCATTCTGATCAGCTGCAAACGTCGGGCGTACCTGCATACAACAGTTAGCAATAAATCGCACGAAAGTGTCTTTGATCACTTTCGTTGAATTGAGGTACACGGCCCACGGTTCCCCGTTGATCAGTACATGTACTGCCTGTGATCAGGTATAATTCCGAAGAATTTCCTTGACAGGGTTTCGCAGCTGCTCTAGCTGTTCTCAAACCGGAACATCTCAAAGAAGACAACACAGAGTGAGTGAACCAGCGAATAATAAGTCCACTGATTGATGAAAAGAGATTTGAAAAACAATCGTGTATTGCTCAATAGAAATTGTTTTTGCAATACAACGAAGGTTTTATTGAAAATCAATTATCAATCATAAAAACACCTTTTGGTTTGAAAAATGAGTACACGGTCGATGTGCTACAGAAAAGAGTTGTTAAGCACAAAGACCGGTTTTTCAAAGGTATCCGTCAATCCATATCCTGAACCAGGATTGATTCAAGAGATTGAATCGCCCCATTGTTTCTGTTCAGTTGTCACATGGTTGATCTATATAATAGATCTCACATGCCACCTACCAGGAGCTTGTTTGATGATGGCTCCAGAAGGCTTTCCATCTTCATTGTGAATATGATAACACATCACTCAGATGTTCTGGCAATACCACAAGGATAATGCGTAGGACTCAAGATATAATCTCTCTTTCCACATTGTGTGAAACAGAGAGTCTTCATTGAAAGTGTCCTAATGAGATTTATTGATGATCTCGTGGCTCTAGACTCAATTTGTGCATATTTGGATCCTGTGCCGGAGACTAGGGAGAGGGTCTCCTTCTTCAATATCAACAATCTCTAAGAGAAAGTCGATAGATAATGTCGGTTCCCCGTGAGAATGAAACAAGTCCTTTTAAGAGGAACTTGAGTGGTTTGGAAAGTTGAAGTGCAGTGCGTCACTGGGTCCATGACGTCTTGTCTTCAATACCGATGTTACCATCAGTAGCATATGAATTGAACCCGGTTTATGCCCTAAGGTTGAATAAATGGAGGGCTATTTGTTTTCACCCTTTTCTCATTCAATTCTTTTTAATTCTTCAACCCCTTCAGTGCTTACCGAGACTTTATAACTAGAACCTTGTTGGGTTTATCCCAGTACTAGCTCAGTCTCAGTCTGCACTCTTCCCATTCCTCATTTTTCTCCTTTTATCATCATACCTAAGAACTCTACACTAACTAGTGGATAGTCCCTGGGTAGATCCCTCCGGTTCTGGCGGATCATGGGAACAAAAACCTAACCTTATCATCCTTATATCACCGTACATAAAGTAAAGTTGGTCGGTCTATTTGGTATTGTTCATCTGCCGTTGGAACCAATTGAGAACCATTTGAAAATAAATTCAGATACTTATGATATATTATCAAAGCATTTTGTACCTGACATTGTTTTTGCTATTTTTAGAACGAGAACTCCCCCTCAACATGTGCATCAAGTATTAGAAAATGTTTTGCACACGGAGGCAAGGGAAAGAATTAACTTCTTTGATTACCATTTTCTAAAAGATATCAACATCACTTCCTTGATCAAATCAGGTAGATAACGCATTTCCGGGAAGGATGAGGTTTCCACAAGTTTGCTCCCCCTCAATATGTCCCTCGAGGTTTGAAAAGAGTTTTGTACATACTAGAGGGAACCTGCACATTGAGATAAATGATCACGTTTCAAATCATAGGTTTAAGATAGATGCTCCCCCTCAACATGTGCAATTTGAAAAATTGAAATCGTTTGTCACATGTGGGAAGGACGGCGTGAACATCCTTATAAATCCAATTACCGAATTATCAGTTTAAATCCAATTTAAATCACACATTCTCCCCCGATCACAATTATCAAATCATTTGAGATTTGGGATCTCTTATGGATTTAAATTTATTTTGAAGGCTTTTAAGGAGAATTGCGACTTGATTATGAAAGCGTTTTAACTGATAAGGATCGGTTTTTAAGACTTTAAACTCCATTAAAAAAACATGCAAGTACATCTTTTGAAAACAATTTAATGCCAAATAACTTTTTAATTTAATTGAAATCATTCTCCCCCTCAATCAATGACATAGGTTGTTGATTGAGAGATAGAGATTTTGACAAATAAGTCCTGATGATTATAAAAAATAGAGACCGAGTTATTTTTCAAAGCATTTAGTTTTCAGCAGATGAATGTTAATAGAATCAGAGCATGGAATATTGAAAGCATGATAAAACATGGCTCTGTTCTTTCTTTTAAAACTGGGTTATTGCCTGAAAATGACAATAAACCATTGTTTCTCTTTCTCCCAAAACAATTTTTTTTTTTTTTTTTAAATAATAAAAATTCGAACAATATCTAAAGTCCCGTGTCATTCTTTGAATGACAACAATCAAGACCGTAGATATAATCGAATCGAGAGAAACATGACAAAATGACAATAATTTTTGAAGATTTTTCGAATTTTTCAAATTTTTTTATGGATTTTGAAAGTTTTATATTTTTCTATTTGATTTTTTAAGGTTTTATAATTTTGTATTTTGATTTTCGAATAGATATATACAAGAGACAGATGAAGATAGACCTTTACTCCTCGTCTTCCTCCTGAAGACGTTTGTGAGTTTCTGGTTGAAGGCTTTTTAAGCCAAGACGTGGAAGAATAAACTCAAAATGTTCTCTTGGAAGAGCTTTGGTGAAGATGTCTTCTAACTGGTATTCAGACCTCACAAAATAGAGTTCCACCACACCTTTTTCAACTTGTTCCCTGATGAAATGATGTCGAATGTCGATATGCTTTGCTCTTGAGTGTTGAACATTGTTGCATGAGAGAGCAATAGCACTTTTATTATCACAGTAAAAAGGGATTTTGTTGAATACAAAGCCATAGTCAGATAATTGAGATCTCATCCATAAGATTTGAGCACAACAGGATGACATGGCTATGTATTCAGCCTCTGTACAGGAAATAGAAGTACTCATTTGCTTCTTTGAAGACCAGCTCACAAGCTTATCACCCAAAAACTGAGCACCTCCAGACGTACTTCGACGTGTATCTTGACAACCTGCATGATCAGCATCTGCATAGGCCGTTAGTGACATACCGGTGTCCTTCGGGTACCAAAGACCCATATTTATGGTTCCTTGGAGATACCGAAAGACCCGTTTAACTGCTTCAAGGTGCTTTTTAGTAGGCTTAGCCTGGTATCTAGCACACATGCAAACAGCGAACAAGATGTCTGGTCTACTAGCAGTGAGGTACATCAGGGATCCAATCATACTACGATATTTCGTTTGGTCAATCATGATCCCTGAGTGGTCCTCATCTAGTTTGGTTCGGTCAATCATGGGGGTGTCAACAGGGTCACTTGAATCAAATCCAAATTTCTTTAAGATCTCTGTTGCATATTTAGATTGATTTATGAAAATGCCTCCGGGACTTTGTGAAATTTGTAATCCCAAGAAAAATGACATTTGTCCCATCATTGACATTTGAAATTTTGAACTCATTTCATTCGAAAAATGATCACATTCTATTGGGTCAGTCGAGGCAAAAATAATATCATCAACATAAATTTGAACATGAATTAAATGTTTGCCTGACTTCCTGGTGAACAATGTAGGATCAACTGCTCCTTTGCTGAATCCGGTTGATAGAAGAAACTTTGACAGTGTATCATACCATGCCCTTGGAGCTTGCTTTAAACCGTAAAGAGCCTTCTTCAAACGATAAACGTGAGTAGGATGCTCTTGATTCACAAATCCTTCAGGTTGGCTGACGTAGACGATTTCTTTAAGATCTCCGTTCAGAAATGCCGTCTTCACATCCATCTGATAGACTACCATGTTCTTACTAGCAGCATTAGCCAGAAAGATTCTGATTGCCTCGATTCGAGCAACTGGAGCAAAAGATTCTTCAAAGTCAATACCCTCCTCTTGACGGTATCCTTTAGCAACTAATCGAGCCTTGTTCTTCAACACATCACCATGCTCATCAAGTTTCACTTTGAAGATCCATTTAAGAGCAATAATCATAGCACAGTCTGGAGCAGGTACTAACTCCCATACATCAAGTCGATCAAACTCATGAATTTCATCTTGCATGGCATTGAACCAGCTATCTTCATTCATGGCGGTTTTAACATCTTTTGGTTCGATCTTAGATAGTACGGAGTTGAAGAAGCACCATAAGGCATCGGTTGCAAGTTGTTTCCGGGTTGATACAGGACGAGAGGGATTTCCAATGATGTTTTCTAATGGATGATCGTGAGTCCATTTTCTGAGGTGTTCATGTGGCAGTTGTTGAGGGACTGAGGTAGCTGAGTCGATGTCTCCTGAAGAAGATGGTTCTGATGATGATTCAGGATCAAATATGTTTTCAAATGGAGCATCTTCAGGAGTAGCAAAGGGATTAACTTCATCATTGATGCCAGAAACATTTCCATGATTTACATTTGAAGAATGATGATTTGTTGATGAGACTGAAGGATCAGCAGCAGGTGCTTCTTGACTTAAAGATATTGAGACTGAGGGATTGACTTCATTCACAGGAATATGAGCATCCTCTATTGTAGGGATCAACACCTCATTAGTAATTGAATCATACAGTTCATCAAACATAGGATCAAACAATTTCTTTAAATCATTTTCAGATGGAGGTACATATGGAGTTTCTTGAGACGAGTTTGGGACAAGGGATGAACCAATGGGACTGTTTTGAAGTGCGGGTCCTGAGCTGGAGTGTCCAGGAGCCATTTGACCGGTCAGCTCATCAAACGTAACGTGAATTGTTTCCATGATATTTCGGGTTCTTTTGTTGTAGATTCGGTATCCCTTTTTGTTTGAAGCATACCCTACAAATACTCCAATGTCTGCTTTAGCTCTAAGTTTGCCTAAGTCTTGTCCCTCATTAGTTGGACAACACAATGCACCAAACACACGAAGGAAAGAGAGATTAGGTTTTCTATTGTGGACAAGTTCATACGGAGTTTTTCCATGAACAGTGTGAATCAGAGAACGATTTTGTGTGTAGCATGCAGTGGCAATAGCTTCAGCCCAGAGAAACATTGGGACCTTTGAGTAAATCAGCATTGTTCTAGCGGCTTCTACAAGAGTTCGATTTCGTCTTTCAACTACACCGTTCTGTTGAGGAGTTCGAGGAACACTTCTTTGATGGCTGATTCCAATGCTTTCATAGAAGTCACTAAGTTGTTTGTTAACAAACTCAGTTCCATTGTCTGTTCGGATAATTCTGACTGTTTTGTTGAGTCGAACCTGCAGCTGTTTGATGAGTTTGATGATGATATCAGGAGTTTCATCCTTTGTCCTTAAGAACTTGACCCAGGTGAATCTAGAGTAATCATCAACCACAACCAACACATATTTCTTACCAAAGATGTTCTGCACTCTCATTGGTCCACACAAATCCATATGAAGGGTATGAAGAACTTCTATAATTGAGATTGTAGGTTTGAGTTTGTGGGCAAACTTTTTGCTTTTACCCAATTGGCATGCTGAACAAAGATGATCCTTTTCATATTTAGTCTAGGTAAACCTACTACTAAGTCCTTTCTGGAAAGATCGTTGATGGTGCCGAAGTTCAAGTGATTGAGACGACGATGCCATAACCATGACTTAGTTTTAGAAGCCTTTGATAACAAGCAGATTGGAGAAGCCCTCATCATGTCATCGATAGAGATGGTGTAAAGATTTGAGCCACGAGTTCCTTTTAGCAGTTCCTTACCATTAAGATCTCTAACAAAGCAGGTATGTTTTCTGAAGGCTACTTCTAGATCAGAATCACAGAATTGACCAACAGAAAACAGATTATGACCCAAACCTTCCACATAGTAAACTCTAGAGATGACACTATCACCAACAACGTAATCTCCATAACCCATTATAGCACCGAAATGATCATTACCGAATCTAACAGTCCCGATGAATTTGCTCACGAAGTTCATGAGCCGCGACCGGTCTCCAGTCATATGCTTGGAACAGCCTGAGTCCAGGTACCACAGAACGATTTGAACGATCTGCAGTTGAACACAGACAAGAATGGATAACTGGATAATTGGGATCCCCATGCATAAATGGGTTCCATTTGGTTAGTTACAATGGTTGGAACACCCACATCAGAAATAGAAGCATTCATATCAGAAAGTGAGGCAATGGAATCATTGTGAATGGATGCAGTACTAGTGTCTGTATTAGCCCTGTTCACAGTGTGATCACTTCTTAAGGGAATAGTTCTACCAGTAGGCATCCATTTTCTAGTGGGTATTATCTTATTAGTCTTATGACCAACAGGTATCCAATAAAAGCCTATTTTACTGAATGTTCTTCCTGTGGGTTTCCACTGTTTTCTAACTTTCTTTCGTTTTGCCTTTTTTCCTTCTTAGCATGAATTTTAGCATTAACAATATTAACTGGACAATTAACATCATTAGGCAGAACATTAACACCACATTCATGATTAGAAACAGAATTCAAGCAGACATCAGTACAAGGTTTGCAAATAGTATCGGAATTCGAATTAATTACAGTACGCCTATGGCTAATACTAGAATCAACACGATTCGTTTTATTCAATTCAAGCTTAAAGTTCCTAGATTGTTCTTCTACTTTCTTCCAGTGCACATTCTTAGCTTGAGAGGTCCTATCATTCCTTGTATTGTCTTGAGACTTTGACCTGCTCCGTTTACTGTCACTGATTACTCCTGTAGAGGGAATGGGAACATTAGTTGGTTTAACTACTCTTTGCATCACCTGTTTAGATGTGCTGGGATCTGAACTACATGCAGGTGCACTAAGGTTCACTATCTTAAAACTAGAGGTACTGAGATTTGTACTCCTAGAAGGCACACTTGAGTTCTCTTTCTTAGCATTGACAGATCTGGAATCTGAACTACTTAAAGGCACACTACGGTTCACATTTAAAACATTGGGCATCGAATGCATATCATACTTGGCATTAGGCATCGAGCATGGAATCAAAGGATTAACTCTCTCACCTAATGACTTTGGGCATATTGTGATCAAGCATTCTAAGATTTCTTGAGATCGTTTGGTATATAAGCATGCATGTCCAATTGCATTATCATGAGGTTTCTCTAGCTTATCCTCTTCAACAATCTCACGCAGACATTCTAAGCAATCCTTGTTGTTCCTTAGATGAGGAGGGACATATGTCACAGACAAAGCATATTTATTACAAGAGTGAACCTTTGATACACCATTCTCCCCATTGGTCATTGGCATTTTCCATTTTACCTGACTCTTCAGATTCTCAATTTCCTTTTGCAATGAAGCTATTTGTTCGTTATTTTTGTTACGAGTGACCTTAATTGATTCAAATAACTCATTGAAATGACGTTTAACCTTTTCATTTTCTTCTAGAAAACTTTCGTTTTCTTTTTGTAAAGCATTTACTAGGTTTTGAAGATGAAACGTTTGAGAATTCTGAGAATCTAAAGGAGGAGGCATTTGGGAGCCTGTCATATTGTTCGTTTGACCCTTTAATTGAGAGATTTGGGCTTTCAACTTTCTGATCGTGTTGCACTGAGCTTGAATCTGTTCATCACGTTTGTTAATTTGAAAAACTGCATCAAACTCTGGAGCATCTGATGATGTCTTGAAATTTGAAGTTTTGACATTTTCTTTAAGATGTTGATATTTTAGTTGTAAATTAAAATGTTCAACTTCTAGTTTAGAAACATGTTTAACCAAATTGTCGTGATCATCCAGTTCAATTTTCTCGTTTAGTTTTGAATTAGTTTTTTCAAGCTCAATGACACGATCATGGGAGACTTTCAGGGCAACAGATAGTTCATGAAATTTGGAAGCATTAATAGACAAATTTGAAGCAGTAAAAAACATATCTTGAGCAACACATTCAGTAATAAGAGTCTCATTCAATGTATGCAAGTTCTTCCTCTCAATCTCATTATATTTTAGTGCACGCTCATAGTCACTAACTTCACCTATCATTGCATCAAATTCCTTTTCCATTCCCTTGATATCAGTTTCTATCCCCGTTTTAAGACTCTCAAAGTGATCTTTTAGAAGTTTAAAGAAAGGCATGACCTCAGTTAAATAACATTCTTTCATTTGCTCAAAACCCCTTTCTCCTTCAGTTATACCAGTGGGTGTGATCCTTTTCTTGCAAGTTTTCTCAAAATCAACAAATAGTTGAAATATAACATATTGGCTAATTAAGGTCTTGCTTTTAGTGGCAATTGTTCTAGGAACAAGATGCATTGGTGTATTAGGAGGATACACAGTTGCTCTAGGCATTTTCCAAAGGGGTGGGTTTGTTTCAATAATATTTTCCGCTTTCTGCTTATCTAAATCCATTTTCCAAAAGACTTGTTCGGGAGTCAACAATGTCTGAGCCTTAAACTTGTTTAAGGAAATCCAGTTTTCCTTCTTGTAGTCATGAGGAGTGATAATTATTTTTTTCTCTTTGCATTTAGGATCATTTAGTTTCATATTCATCTTTTCCCTAGTGATTCCATCTAGTTTCTTATCATCCTCTGTGCACTCAACGCAACTAGGTTTTTGTCTAGGTTTAAGAATCTCATTGCCATCATAGATCACACTTTGAGCTGCTTTTGCTTTCTTTCCGTATGCAGGATTGGGTTTATCAATAATGGGAACACTATGCTTATCACTTAGAACTCTATGTTTAGTGACTATGTGAGCAGTCTGAATGGTGTTTCCTTGTATGTACAACTTGTTTTCAAGTTTGTTTTTCAAATTTTTCAGATTAGAAAAGTCTCTCAAGAGTTTTGATTCCTTTGCATTAAATTCTTGCTTAAGCATTTTCACATTTTCTTGAAGTTCTTGTTTTTGCTTAGCTGTTTTTGAAAGTTTTTCTTGCAAGGAATTTAATTCTTGTTTCAATACTTCTTCTCTAAAATTACTTTTTCTAATGACTGTACGCACTTGGTCATCCATTTCCTGCTCACGAGTGGTCAATTCAAATTTTGCACGTTGTTCATAAATAGCAACACGTTCTTTATAGGCATTTAGTTCAGAAATTACAGAATCATCAGGGGCACATGCAGTGTATTCATCAAAAACATAGTCATTGTTGACTGCAGAAGATGCATCACTTGGTACAACTTCACTTTCACTTTGTTTCACATATTGATCATATGGGACAATGTCGGTATTACCCATATTTTCAATATTTGATTCAATAGTTTCAGTTGATAGTACTTTGTCATGCATCTTTTGCACATCAGCATCATCGTATAGTTTTAGTACCTCTGAGATGAGTTTGTCTTTGGAAGGGCCAGCTTGTGGTGAAGAAGAGACCTTGGGAGAAACCATTGGAGAAATTCTAGCCATAAAAATTGTGTGTGCCGTAGGTCCATCATCCACATCAGAGTCGTATGCATCACAATCAGCGACTTGAAAGGCATTCTGATGATTGTGACCTATCTCCTGAATAGGCTGCTCATCCACATCTGCATCATAGGTCTTGGCATTGCCCTCAGCTAGAAACAGCAATTCCTCTTCATCCAAAGCAGCACCATTGTCCTGAGCTTGTACAAGCAGCATCTTATCTCTGAAGTAATCAGCATTCTGTGGCCGCTTTGGAGATGTGCAATTTCTTGCAATGTGTCCCTCACCACCACAGTTATAACATTTGATCGGCTTAGCTTGACCTTGGTTACCATTCCTTCCTCGATTCTGGTTGCCAACATAACCTCTACCAGCTCCACCTCTTCCCTGATCATACTGTCTGTCCTGAACTGGTTGCACCACGATCCTTCCATCTTTAATAGTAGCTTGATTGTGTGTGTTAGATGTTGTTCTGAGGTTGTTGTTGGTTTGTGGGAGAGAATTCATGTTTTGACTAATCAGAAGAGCTAGTTGATTAATCAAGTTACCCACTTGAGCATCAGCATCAGCTTGTTTGAACATAGGATCAGGAATGAGTTTGTGATTACCATTACCCAAGGGTATGACTTGTGAAGCTTTGGTTGTGATTCCGATGTTTGAGTAGAAGGCAGTTGAGTCATTAGACGAGCTTGTCTCTCCCTGGTTGGTTTTGAACTGATTGAGAATCAATTTTTCAAACATAGCATGTCTCTCATTCTGAAGGAGGAAGGCATAGAGTTGCTCATAGTTTGTATTCTTCAATCCTTTAGTGAGCTTCACAGCGGTGACAAACTTGTGCCATTCGGGATTCATGTTGTTCACAAATTTTGAGTTCAGTTGAATGTTAGGCATAGTCATTCTGATGTTCCTCATGTCATTCACCAACTTATGAAATCTCACATAGTACTCATAGACATTCTCATCTGGCTTCATCTTGAAGTGTTCAAATTCGTCATAGAGTTGTGATTCTCTGTCTTCCATAGTTAATTCTGAACCTGAGAGAAGCATCTTGACATTATCCCAAACTGCCTTTGCATCGGTGTTGTGATGGATCAGCTTGTAGATGTCTTTAGGAAGACCTTGAAGAACAATGTTAGAAGCCCTGATATCTGCATCGAATCTCTTTTTCTCCTTATCATCAAGCTCATCATACATTTTAGGTCTGTCCATTCCGTAAATAGGAGTTCCATCTTCATTAGTATCAAGTATGTCTCTAGTCGTCTCAACTCGATATGGTCCTTCATCAATGGATTTGAGAATGTTGACACCATTTTCCTTTCCAAGGCAGTACAATCTGATTCGTTGAGCCCAAGAATCGTAGTCAGTTCTGTCAAGCATGGGTGGACGAGTATCTGACCCAGCTGCTTAAACATCCTCGGCAACAGTGGAGATGATAGTAGGAACGTTGGTAGACATGTTAACAGATAATACGGGATTTTATAACTCTATGATTAAACCGAGAAATAGATTCTTTCACGGGATTTTACTAAATCAAGAGAAAACCGTAAACAATCACCCAAGTCGCTAGAAGATAATGCACCAAGTCGCTAACACCTAATTCACTACACCACTAAGTCGCTAGAGTCCCAAGTCGCTAGACAAATGCAAGTCGCTAAGTAGTAACTCGCTAAGGCTCAAGTCGCTAGCAAAATTTTGGCAGCAATTCGCTACTCAAGTCGCTAAAGATACAAGTCGCTAAAGAGCAACTCGCTACAGACCAAGTCGCTACTACCAAGTCGCTACCCGTAGTGGAGAGTCCACTACTTGTACTTTTAATCGCTAGATCTAAGTCGCTAGCTCCAAAACTGTAACTCGCCACGAAATTGCAAAGCAAGTCGCTACGAAGAATGAAGTCCGAATGTCAAGTCGCTAGCAAGAAAACCACAAAAACATCACTTTTCAATCTAAAAACTACCCAACCACGATGATTCAAGCTTACCAAATCAAAACCTAAACACTTGTGATGATTCTAAACATAAAAGTACACTCAAAATCCAAACTTTAACACTAGAAATCACCCAAATGATGCAAAAACCAATAAACTTTTTCAAACTCAAAAACCACCTAAAAACCACTAGAAATCCAAAGATGTGCAAGATATGATCTAACCATGGCTCTTGATACCAATTGTTGGATATTAGTTTTCACATACTCATCAAACCATAACAACAAGGTGGCGTATAAGTAGATTTCTAGAGAGAGAAAGTTAGAGGTTTAGGGAACTTTAGTGAGAGAAAGAAAATTCTTATTATGAGCTCCAACTCTCTACCTTGGAAGGTAGAGAGTATTTATAGTCTTACATAAATCGCCACACAACGGGCTGTGGATCAGGCATACAGTGGGTAAAGACCCGTCCGTCCTCCACGGTGTTACTTAACTAAATACTACTTAACATAAAATAACTACGACTACGAGCTTTCAAATGATTACATATACTTGAGGTGACCGACTCTTTAATACCTGGAATTTCTAATTCCTAACACAGCTATTCCTGTTGATCCAACGACGGGGACATCCTCATCCGCAGGATCATCCGAGTCAGCAATGTTCTCCACCAGTTGGGATGGACCCTCCAAAGCAAGTTGTGGGGGTGCTGATGAGAGAGGCTCTGGCTTAGAAATGTCTACCTCGTTATTGTTTACAGATGTTGAAGGAGAGCCAACACCATAAGACTCCTCAGCTTTCTCCGCAGGCATGAAACTTAAATCTTCATCCAAGTCTTGGAACATAAAGTTTCTGAACGACATCTCTGCAAACTAGAAACAAGGAGAAATAAATATCAATGCTACATTGGTCCTACTTAAATAAAAGTAGATAAACATACTTTGTCCTTGGTATATGATCATAGGCTTCTTGGGAGACCCCTCCCAACTCTGAGCAATCCCAGCCATGTATAAAATGGCTTCAGGGAATACTTGCACATCCACAGGGTATTTGACCAAACGCTGATAACAGGGATCACTTCGAACCTCGTAGGGTAGGGGGTCATTATACCGTTTAGCATTATACCTATTTTCCTTGTTCAGCAGCTCTGAATATTTGGGGGGAACAATAGTGTCTTGCACGTAGAAAAAACTACCCTTCCAACCTGTTATGTTTGTGTACACCTTCCCAAATAGGTTGGGTACATCTGCCTCAGGTCTTTTTGCTAATGTCAACCAATTGCCCCCAGGGTACAAGTTCAAGAATCCTCTTAAAACTGTCAATGTTGGT
This sequence comes from Chrysanthemum seticuspe, assembly GCA_019973895.1. Lineage (NCBI taxonomy): Eukaryota > Viridiplantae > Streptophyta > Magnoliopsida > Asterales > Asteraceae > Chrysanthemum > Chrysanthemum seticuspe. The sequence goes on from BPTQ01000007.1 coordinate 190,229,528, forward strand.
TCATATCCGTAGGCTTTGCACATCACTATGAATGTGGTTAATTTGGCAAAACCAAAGGGATTAAACCTAGAGATATAAACTTTGTAGTACTGCATAAACTCTAATATCAGTGGGTGCAACGGAATCCTAAGGTTTGAGTGACTAAATGCATGTGTATACACCCCTACGAAACCTGGAGGGGCATCAAAGATACCCTGAGTAGGTTTGGGTAACATCACTTTATGTTCTAGTGGGATGGGATAATCGGCTAATTGATCATGTAAATCTTTCGCAGACAAAGTACACTTTTGTTGTTTTATAATAAACTTGGAATCCATGTTCTTATTTTTAAAACTACAAGAAAAAGAGAAGCGTTTACCTTTGTTTTCGAAGATGGTGTACACTGGAAAAGGTTACTGCGTGTAAAAGAAGACGGAGAGAGTGAAAATGTTTTAGGGTTTCAACAACTTCCCCTTAAATACCCTTTTTACCGTCTTTAAAACCACACACGTGTCCATCTTTTTAACTCTTATCCGAGTCAAACAACTTTTTAAATTTTAAATAAAGTCTTTTGGTCTCCGGGTAATATGGGGATAAGTAATCACTGTAGCGGGCAGCGGTAGTGATTATTTCGCATTTAATGCGCTTAGTTAGGTAAGTAATTATCTCTAACTAACGCAATTGGCAGTAAGATGTAATTTTTTCGAAGCAAGAAGTCGAATGCAATGCCTCTTCGCTCATATGCATCACTTTCGACTGGGGGGCTTGATGATGTACCCTCCGAGTAGCTCGGAGGACACTCCTCCGAAACGTGTCGAAGCCCTTCCATACGAAGGCCCAGGTTAGGATTCCAAAATATCCATAGGCGTCAAACCATTCGTTGGCACGAAGGTTACCTTAGGGGAATTCGCCATTCGCAGTCCTAAGCCCTTCGGGGTATACTGGACGAAGGAACAATGGATAAGGAGCCTCCTGACTTAGTCAAACCCACAATCTCCCTCTGTCTCTTGGCTTCCCCGTCAAGTCTGAGAACGTGGGTTACTAACCCCTAGCGGTTACCCACAATCATGGGAAGCCCCCATGATCTCCGACATTCATGCAAGAGTGCCTCTAACCGTATTTCTTCCACTATAAATAGGTTAGACGGAAAATGGTTTATGGTATGCTCATTCTACACTCATCTTTTTACTTAAACACACTTATACAACCATAACTCATACTTACTCTCACGCCGGAGGTGGTTCGCAGGGTCCTACCCCTGCGCAATCACTTAACGTAGTGTCTTAGTATTTCTTATTCTCAGGTTACAGGCGAGTCTTGGCTGGAACATACACTCCTCATTACTTTGATCCTCATCGAAGCCTGGTAGTGCAATCTTTTGTACAATCAATCACCTTTTATCAGATTACATATTTATATCACATTTTCTCCCCCGATCAAAAATTTCAAATCCTTTGAGATTTTGGATCTCAAGTGATTTAAATATGTAAGAAAAAAACTTGTTGGAGAAAAATGTGTCCGGTTTTATTTGATCTGAAATGGAACACTCCTAAGTTCCCCTTTTAGAACAAAAGGGAAACTACAAGCCATAACCTATCATTACTATATACATCATAGTTATAGTTGTTCATAGTAAAATCACCACATTACACATAATATTAAACATAACAAAGCTACTAAAGGAAGATGTCTTCATTCAGTTCTTTGAAGTAGCTTGTAATGTCCTTCACGTAATCTCCCACCCACAAAACTTTCAAGACTGCGGAAGATCTTTCTTGTCTTAAGTCTTCGTCCAATTGCAGCAATGAACTCTTCACACCTCTTCACATTCTGTTCAGTCCAGAACCTCGTGTTGTCTCCCGGCTTCAGGTTTAGCTTGAACTCCTTCACCCTTGAATTCAATTCTTCTTCAACAATCTTGAGCGTTCCATCACTGAACTTGTATAGCTCACACAGCCTCATTAGCATTCTTGACCCGTATTTGTCGGTAAAGATAACTGCTCTAGGAGAGTCAATCACTGTGCAGTCGCGTCGGAATTCATGCCATGTGGCTTTGGTCTCGTTAGATTGACCTGAGTCTGGTAGCTTTCCACACCTAGTTGAAAATCACCAACTCTTTGTTGAATTACTAAGCCTCTTATCCAGAGATTGACTGCAGCAGAGAGTGTTAGGTTCCCATTTATGTAACACAAGTATCAATATGAAGAAATAGAGATAAGAAAGATCGGTTGAACAAGATCAAACAATATATGAATGATATGAAGAAATGTTATGCGTGAGTATTGAGAGAAAATGAACAACCAACCTTCAAGTGAAGGTTTACAAGATTATTTATAGGGAGGGAACTAGGGCAACATCCAAGTTCCCTTCCTTTCCTTATTGGGCTTGGGCCAAGGCTTATGGGCTTTCTACATAAGCCTTGCCATAATTACTAACATAAAAGCCTAATTAAGCTAACTATTACATATTAATTACTAACACTTGTAATATAGTTTTGGAGTGATTCCAACAATCTCCCCATAAGTGTTGGTGAAAACGTTGTAGGTGCTGATGTAATAGTAGTTTTGACGTCTTCTGACATTCTTCTTTCTTGTGAGAAGAAGTTTCTTGATTCCAACAATCTCCATAGTGTAGGGATCTTGTTTACTTTGAAGTTTTTCAGCTTTGACGTCTTCATTATCTTTGTTCTTTGATCTTTGTTCTTTGTGGTGGTAGTGATAGTATGTTGTGCTTATCTGCATCAGGTTCACTTCGTTGCTCCAGTGTCTCCACGTCTTTCTCCAACATGCTCACACGCTCTTTAATGTTGGATTTCAGTACTGATGTAGTTCTCTTAGTCTTTAAACTTTGTAGATTCTTTGACTTTGACGAAGAATCATTATGACTTTGTGTTGCCTTTTGAGAGAACTTCAATTAGTGTTGTTGTAGGTATGAGCATGTAAAGAATCTGCACGATCTTTTCCTCCCGCGAGCATCCATAAGAAGAAAACATAAAACATGGGTTAGAAATAATCCAGCACTTACAAGTTTGAACTTCGAGTGTGTTAACAGCATAGTGTGAAAACACGCTCTAATTCTCACTAAGGCTGTTCCTGAACTGGAGTCCCACAAGTGAGATAACGCGATGTACCGAAGTACACCTACAGTTCAGGTGAGTCGCTGAGGTACACCAAAGCATCACCCCACGACTGTAGACCGTTTGAGACACACTAAGCGTAACCCACAAGGAGTTACCGAAGGCCCCTGCTGTCAGGGCTGTTTGATGTTGACCCTGGCAGGAGTTTCCATTCAATCACTGAGGATTACAAGTGTGAACCTCTCATAAATGTTCTCGACAGATTGCTAAGATCTGTGTAGGACTCGATAATGTATCACTTGCGTCCTTAATGTTGAACGACAAGTGATGAAATGTCAAGTGTACCTAAGAGATCTTTTGATGAATCTCGTGGCTCTAGACTTAATGGTGCGCTTTGGTTTTCCTGAGCGGAGACTAGAGAGAGAGTCTCCTTCCTCAATACCAGCAATCTCTAAGAGAAAGCCGATAGTTTACGTAGGGTTCCCTGTGAGAATGAAACAAGCTTCTGTTGAGAGAAACTTGAGTGGCTAAGAAGGTTTAGTACATGCGTAACTTGGTCCATGACGACTTTGATCTTCAATACCGGTGTCATCAAGTGACAACCAGTAGCATATGAATTGAACCCGGTGTCTGCCCTAAGTTGAAAAATCTGGAGGGCTATATCTTTTCACCCTTTTCTTTACTTTTCTTTTTAATTCTTCAACCCCTTCTTTCTCCGATTCTCATTTTTTCATTTTTATAATCATACCTAAGGACTTCTAAATTCTAACTATTGGTGGTGTCCTTGGGTAGATCCCTCTGGCTCTGGCGGATCATAGGACGGTTATTCCTAACCTTAGTCACCTTATATCTCCATTGCCATAAAACCATTTTTCATGAAAATCTCTCAAAGTGGTTATGATTAAAACATTTTGTACCACTGAAACAGTTTTATATTTTGTAGAAATACTCCCCCTCCACACGTTCTTAAGTTTTTTTGACAAAAATCTGCACGGTGAGAGAAGAGCGCGCACTTTTGAATTGATCAACTCAAGATAGACAATTCCCCGCTAGACACGGTTACGTTGTATAGTTAAAGAGTTGCATTGTCAGCTTTTAGGTGACAACTAGCTCTAATAACTACCTTGAAGGTGTGGACAAACCTCAAAAGGTTGTCAAACCCGTCAAAGTTCATGTCTATCAAGAGCTTCTCGAATAGGTACGATCTACTCGGATAAGTCTTGGAAGACAGATCTTTTTGATGTATGACAGTTTAGTTCTCGTCAATTCAAGAGTTAAGTCTTTAGCACGAAGATTCAATAGCAATTCACAACATATTTCTTATGACCTAATTTTTCTCCCCCTAAAAAATGGCATATAAATGTTATTTTTGACGAAATTTTGATATCGAATATGTCCATTTCGAGTTTTGTGGGAAGATTACCACGAAGAACAATTTTGTGAACAAAGTTTTAATCAAATTCTCCCCCTGAACAAGTGATATAAACTTTTGAGGTTTTGAAAATAATAAGGGGAAGTACTTGTTCTTTTGAGCAAAACTTTTGAAAGTGAAAGTTTTGATTAGTTTTACTCAAAAGTAAGAAGCTTTCGCTCCTTTTATAGGATTGTGGCACTGAAGCGTACCACAGGGTCCTTTCATGACAAGTACGGGTTGTACACTGTTATGTGTGCACAAGCCATAGTCAGATATAAATCACACATCCAATTAATGAGAAGAGAAACAAATCAAGGAGAATCAGGAGTACCAGGTATTCCGGCAATAACACCAGGAATTATGTCAGGGCGTTGGTAGCCTGTTAGAGATATGCTTGGACGCCCACCAACAAAGCTCTCCAGTGTCCTCATCTGATCCCATCTGAACAACCTTTCATTAATCCTAGTGATGATCTTCCTCACATCCCTCCTATCCCTCGAATTCCATCTCTTTGGTGACCCTATGCCGTCATGTATCTCCTTTAACCGATAAGCTAAACCGTCCCTGACTTTCTTCAATGTATGATCCCCAAACTTGTGAAGCTCTTTGCACGCCATGAACCAATTGTGGTGTAGTTCACTTCGGTAGACTACCCCAAATGTTTTCCTGATAAGGGTGTACTGATCAACTTGGTTTATGTCGGGAAGGTCGAGCTGTGGTTTTGTGAGATTAACGCACTTCTGGTATGATTCCACGGCAAGTTGAATATCTTCTACACGTTCTTGGATCACGATGCTTCTGATGAAGATTAACAAGGACTTGATGTACTCGCGTTGGATAGTTGTAGAGAAGTGTCGCATTCGTCCTTGTACCATTGCAAGATACATATCTTCAATGTCGTTTAGTGACAATCTCAGAAAATCCGCTTCACAGAAGTCATATTCCTCTTCATCTTGTCGTTTGACCACTATTTTCTTAAGGAATGTGTAGTCCCACTTCGACGACAAGGAAACATGCTGAATGGCAACGATCCGTTTATCACTGAACACTTCCTTTTTGGACTTTAGAACCTGGCAGCTTTTGTAGTAGATTCTTCGGTGTTCAGGCCAATGATGAATCCCATATAATGCATCGAGGTCATACTTTTCCACTTTGTCAGCAAACATGTGTGTGGCTTCTTCCTCGACGGCTGGATTGATAGAGTAGATTGCTATCGGGAAAGGGAGTGTGAGTGATGTAGCGTATTTCTTGAGACATCGCTACCATGTAGAATAAATTCTAGGTCGTTGTTGAAGAAATAGCGGTATGGAATCTTGGGTTGATCCGGTCGGCCAATGGTAGGTAGTGGTCTGGTCCAGTCAGTGTAGTATGGAGCTTTGTCTGGTCTGGTGAAGTCAGTGTTGGATTCAGGATTGAGCCAATCAATGTTCTTAGACATGGCTCGTGAATTGTTGTCGAGATGATATTCGACTTCAATGGCACTGTCTGAGTTGTCCTTAAGTAGTTGAAAGGCGTCGTTCTTGATTCGCCTCAACTCTACCTTAGTCATTTTCTTCACTATGCACTTTTCTTGTATAAGCTTCACATGCTCCATTGTGAGACCATCTACCGGTTCTTGTCCTTCCGGTAACGGAGGTGTAGGATCAACAAGTTTAGAAAACCAGTCATATTCTTCTGTGTCATCTTCATCTAGCCATGAGACAACAACGGTTTTCTTCTTCTTCTTCGTTGGCTTCGATGATGATTCTAGTTTCTTTGTTGTGGTAGGAGAAGTAGGTTGTTGTTGGGGCTCAGGGACATCTTCATCATCACCACCAATGTATTCAAAATGATCACCGGTTTTCTTTGTTTGTGGTGGTAACTCAGAGTCCTGAGGTTTATCAGCAGTAGTTGAACGTGGAGGAGATCTTCTATCGGTGGAGGTCCTTTGGGGTGGTGGTGGCATAGAGGATGAATCATCATTTTTCTTCTTTCGTTTTGGCTCAGAGTCTTTATCCGCATCATCATCGTCTCTTGGACGCTTAGCCTTTTCCGCTGTCTATTTACATGAGGTTTTGAGTTAATATTCCATCAATGCCTTAAATAGTTTACTTTCGTCAGAAGTAAACATTTCAGATCGTTTAGACATTTGTAATACCAGCCTGAAAATCAACTCTGCATCAGAGACAATTGCAGGCTCAATTGGATTGATCTTCATAGCTACCGGAGTAGATTGCATTGTTTGCTTGACCAATTGCATGAGATTTGGATAAAGTTGTCTGGTGAACATCTCTCTTGTCACTCCAGGAACAGTGTCGAGAAGGAACTTATGAGTGTAGTCCCTGATCATCTTGTTCATTTCACCCTGGATATCTCGATCGAGAAATTTCTGGATCTATTCCCGTTCTCTCAACATCTCGTTTATCCCTTGTTGAAGAAGATTGACTCTGTCAGCGAGTTGATTGAGTTTCTTGTTGACTAAGTTTTTCTTCCTTACTTGTTTGACAGCTTTAACAACCTTTGTCTTTGCTCGGGATGCCCAAGTGTCGGTTGGTTTCTTTACCGATCTAGATGCTGATCTGGTGGTGCCTTTGGATGGTGGTGTGATAACGCTACACGCGTTGTTCGGGGTCAAATGAACTTCCTTTTCGTCGAGCAAGTTTTTCAACACCCTAGGCAGTGAACCTAATCGTTGTAGTGTAGTATTAGGGTAAGCCACGGGAATTGATATCGTTCTCTAGGGGAATAGGAATGCTAGTGAGAAGTTACTACGCTAAGGTTGGGGTTAAGGAAGATTATTTTTTATCTTTTTATGTTTTTAGGAAATGGAAAGGTACGAATCTCGGTGTTTGGATTTGGGGGTTTGGTATTTCTACCGATTACTTCTACTTATCTAATTATCTAAACTAAGGTGTATGTAGTCTATGTCTATTGTTGTGTGCTCGTATGATAGTTAAAAATGTATTTGCTTAGGCTTTATTACTCCCTAATTATCTCCTATTGGTAGTTGAATTGTCACGTCCTTATTCTTAATTGCGTTGTGTCTCTAAGGTTGTAGGGTATGCGTTTATCCCTAACTCTTTGAAGCTACCAAAGGTTAATGACTACAAAATCTCTAGGATTCATAAACTTTAACTCTAAGGTATTCTTTGAATGACTTGTCTACAATTACTCTAGGCGATTATAAGATAAGGTTCATCAAAGATCAATCAAACATTACAAACACAACGAATGACCTATCGCAATACTAGGTCAATCACAATTAAGATAAAAGACAACCAATCAATATTCAATAACTAAGTTTCATATTACGTAAGCAAACACACAAGTAAATTAGCTGGACATGGGGACCATGCAAGCATACACACAATCAAAGGAAGACATAATTGAATTAATGAAGTAAAACACTTATTGTGATGTAAGATAGGGTATGGAACCCTAAAATACTGTACAAGACAGCCTTGGTTCGGTTTAGGTTTTTACTCCAAAAGACTACACACCGAAAACTAAAAAATTCGGATTATATATATAAGATTACACATGCGACGGCGTCACCCTTTAATTTGTGACGCCGTCGGTTCGCCGTTCTTAGGGTTTCGTCTTGGCCACGTTATCATTATGACGGCGTCACCTTATGACCGTAACGCCGTCGTCTTGAGTCTCTGACGCCGTCTGGATCAAATCTAGGCCGTCTGAGCTGCGACGCCCTACTCTTTTAAAACCTGATGCCGTCACTTGAAAATAAGCAATTTGGCTACTGTATCGTCACAAAACATCTTCCAACGGCGTCGCTAGTTATGCCTGACGCCGTCCCCTTCAGTTCCAGCAGCCTGAGTGTCTCGATTCTTGACTTTGGCCATTTTCTTCGCATATTCGCGCCTTTTTGTCCGAATAAGTGTCATTCTAGCATTTTGCCTTCAAGATACCTAAAAAGTGAAAAGGAACGATATTAAGTAATAACGGATACAAAAGTTATCAAATAAGGGCTTAAACAACCCCTCAAAAGGGTACATTTTAAAACCTTATCATATATCCCTACACTTGGTATTTGCTTGTCCTCAAGCAAATGTGCTTTTAGCCAATCAATTTATAAGTTAGAGGTCATGAAGTATTAGTTTAGAACGATTCACAACACATATAAGCCCCGCAAAAGTCATAACAAGCACGGAAATTACATACTAGCACCTCACATGGGGTGTTTGGATACTCACATCTCTCGGGTGTATATGAAATATAACAAGTTAGAAATGGGAGATAAACACTCATTAACCGGTCCTAGTACATAGATTACCATAGGCTTGAGACTAGATCAAACCTCCATCGCTTTGGCGTAAGCACCTAGGAAAGACTATCCAAGAGGTCTTTTAAAGGGTTGTAATGATAGGCTTACGGTAGGGAAACAAAGGGTTTGGTGGGATAGGCTATTTAGTGGTGGCAAGTCAAAAATCTTTATGTTACAAGCATGCGAAGAATGACGTTGCTAAGCCAAGACTCGACACTCTAGACTCTAGATAACTGAAACAAACAAACATAAATTAAAGATAGATGTAGGATGGTAGCCCGTATATATATATATATATATATATATATATATATATATATATATATATTAACAATTTATTTTTTTTCTTTTTCTCTTTTTTTCTATTTTTTTTTATTTTTTTTTCATACACTTTTACTCTACCATCCTCTACGATAACATCAAAATGAAAGGGATTTATAGGCACATCCCTACACTTGAGTTTTTATTACTCTAACACTAATTTGACCCGAATTGAAAAGATCAAAACACTTGGAGTACATTATTATGCAAATAAAGGGAATTTGAATTTAACATTCCCTTCCCGTCATCTCATAAAATTTAACTTTCTCATAAGTTCCAATCGTCCCAAAACTGTGTACAAAGGATATGACTCGACTTAGCAACTTATGCAAGCAACTAGATAATTGAACTAAGGGTTTAGTGTGAAAACAATAATGCACTAAAAGTGAGTGCATACAAGGTAGGCTAAGGCGATTTCGGTGTACATTTGGGGGTGGATTGTAAACAATGCTCTTCATTGATATTCCAGAAAACCAAAACATCACGAGAACCGCGAAAAGGATAGGCTCTGAGGGGTTAACTAGGGGTATCGTGTACTAAAGATGAGTACAACGCAAAGGTGTGGGGGAATTACTCAACCGATGTGGAAGAAGTAATTATATTACGGGTATCAAAAAAGGGTTATCCTAATGCCTCTTATCATTTAGTTATTCCTAACTACACAAGTGTAGTCTGACTAGCGATCTCGGAATGCATCACAAAACAAGTTCTAGAATCTATTATACTACCGGTTCACACTCTAAGCATTAAAAATGAATGCTTTAATTCCTAGTAATCTAAGGGCGATCCTCACATTTTGGGTAGAATTTAAGTGGTAAAGGGTTTTTGTGCTAGTCATATAACTTCCTATCCATGAGATGCTTTATTAAGACTAATGGCCCACTCCTATATGTCATGAAAAATTTTAAATTTGGTTTATTACATAAATGCAATTGGACAAAGCAAATATTCAAGGATAAGCATAGTTTCAAAGTTCCCGTTTTATTTTCCCTCCCTACACTTAAACTGAACATTGTCCCCAATGTTCCCCGAAAGTATCAAAGTTATGATAACGGAAGGTAATAAACGATGAAAAAAAACTAATACTCCCCTGATTAGCTCAGTAGGATCCATGTAAAGTGGTGGTTACATCTTTCTTCAAGAAGAACATTTGCGTGAAAAGCTCCTTCTCATCTTATGTATCTTCTTCTTGCTAAATTAAACCAGCACACTTGAAGAAAACAAACGAAACCTTCGCGTAAAATCGGCGATAATAATATATATAGGACTCTACTAAACTAGGATATAATGCTTGTGGAATGGATGTTTACAGAATTTCTAGAAAAATTAAGACCTGGAAAATTTCAAAAATTTATAAGTAGCTCAGAAAACGAGAAAAAGTAATCAGTTGTTTCTGCTCCTTCCTGACGCTGTCAGGTTGCGATCCTGATGCCGTCAGGTTATTCTGACAAAAACTGGTCTGCGATTTTCTGGAAAATTTACATCTTTATAATCTGGAAAAATTTCCTGCAAAACATCCATTATGACTCGATACAAGCATTTGACTCGAACAAACACACATGTATATCTTTTAATTAATTATAATTCTCATGTTTACGTTTCTTTTGAAAACGTGTGTAATCCTCCCTACACTTATCCCTTATGTAAAATACCTTTATATGTAATTAAGACGAGGTTAAAGACAAAATAAAGCATTTTTACAAATTTAAACATGAGAATACACAATCAATAAAAGATACACGACACACAAATAAGCAAACAATTAAGCATGGGTGTCCTCCCACGAAGCGCTTTTCTTTTTTTATGAGTCTTGTAGCTAGACTCGAAGTCGTGCCCCTACGTGGTCTCGTTTTGCATTCTCAATGAGAATTCTATCATGTTGACAAAATTTTCATCGACTTTATACCTAGGCCCTAGGGTCAAGCAATCCTTATAATAAAGCCTCCTTCTTTCCCACATGAATTAAAAACCTTTCTCAACATCGTCCTTGCTTTTGTCCTCAAAAGCTCTAATGTTGTCTCGTTCAAAAAGGGATAGATGGCCATATTCATTCATCTTCCAAGGCATCCTATAAGTGATCTCCTCCTTCCCTTCCTTAAACCTAACCGTTCCATCATATTTGTTATGGCTCATTTTAGATGTTTCAACAAACGGTTTTCCTAGCACTACTTGGGATAAGCTATAGTCAATGACACATCCAATGTCTTCTAGGACTACAAAATCAACTAGGTAGGTGAAATTTCCTATAAAGACGTGTACATCCTTGACCCTTCCCACAAAGTTGCAAACCCCACCTGGATACTTAAGGTCTCTCCTAATCTTAAGTCGCTCATTCATAATGTCATTGTATACAGCTGATGACATCACATTAATGGGAGATTCCGTATCGATGTAAGCATGTTCGACATTCCTATATCCAATTGTACAAGGAATTTTGAGGTTCTAAGGATTTCCTCTCCTAATATTTGGACATATCCTAATGATGGGTGATCAGGGATTATCGATTATGTATTGATGGTAAGCAACCTCTTCCTTAGTGGGGTAAAGATTGAAATAAGGACTATCCTCCTCATTCATGTTTCTATTCACCGAGCCATTTTCCGAATTGCTATCGATCATGGAGCCAATTACAGAGGCGTTGACCACTTTCTCAACAACATCCCTAATTGTACTATCAAATATCTTTTGCAAGTCTTGAAGGTTGGTGTTTCTACTCACATAACGGTTTTGGCGGTTGTGTTGGTTATCGGGTTGGTTTTTGATTGAAAGTGGTTTATTTGGTGGTGGGTTGTTGGTTGATGAGAATCACCTTTCATGATGAAAAGTGATGGGATTACTAACAAAGGTCACGAAGAAGGGGGATAGACTAAGAGGAAGCTAAAAATGAGAAAAAATCTTACTTGATAGGAATCAAGCAAGGAAACCTAAACGAGGTGGACTCCTAACTAGCTATTCTATTCCCCGGCAGCGGCGCCAAAAACTTGATAACACTACACGCGTCGTTCAGGGTGAAAGGAACTTTCTTTTCGTCGAGAAAGTTTTTCAACACCCTAGGCAGTGAACCTAATCGTTGTAGTGTAGTATTAGGGTAAGCCATGGGAATTGATATCGTTCTCTAGGGGAATAGGAATGCTAGTGAGAAGTTACTACGCTAAGGTTGGGGTTGAGGAAGATTATTTTTTATCTTTTTATGTTTTTAGGGAATGGAAAGGTACGAATCTCGGCGTTTGGATTTGGGGGTTTGGTATTTCTACCGATTACTTCTACTTATCTAATTATCTAAACTAAGGTGTATGTAGTCTATGTCTATTGTTGTGTGCTCGTATGATAGTTAAAAATGTATTTGCTTAGGCTTTATTTCTCCCTAATTATCTCCTATTGGTAGTTGAATTGTCACGTCCTTATTCTTAATTGCGTTGTGTCTCTAAGGTCGTAGGGTATGCGTTTATCCCTAACTCTTTGAAGCTACCAAAGGTTAATGACTACAAAATCTCTAGGATTCATAAACTTTAACTCTAAGGTATTCTTTGAGTGACTTGTCTACAATTACTCTAGGCGATTATAAGCTAAGGTTCATCAAAGATCAATCAAGCATTACAAACACAACGAATGACCTATCGCAATACTAGGTCAATCATAATTAAGATAAGAGACAACCAATCAATATTCAATAACTAAGTTTCATATTACCTAAGCAAACACACATATAAATTAGCCGGGCATGGGGAACATGCAAGCATACAGACAATCAAAGGAAGACATAATTGAATTAATGAAGTAAAACACTTATCTTAATGTAAGATAGGGTATGGAACCCTAAAATACTATACAAGATAGCCTTGGTTCGGTTTAGGTTTCTACTCCAAAAGACTACACACCGAAAACTAAAAAATTCAGATTCTATATATAAGATTACACATACGACGGTGTCACCCTTTAATTTGTGACGCCGTCGGGTCACCGTTATTAGGGTTTCATCTTGGCCACGTTATCATTATGACGGCGTCACCTTATGACCGTGACGCCGTCTCCTTGAGTCTCTGACGCCGTCTGGATCAAATCTAGGCCGTCTGAGCTGCGACGCCCTACTCGTTTAAAACCTGATGCCGTCACTTGAAAATAAGCAATTTGGCTACTGTATCATCACAAAACATCTTCCGACGGTGTCGCTAGTTGTGCCTGACGCCGTCCCCTTCAGTTCTAGCAGCCTAAGTGTCTTGATTTTGACTTTGGCCATTTTCTTCGTATATTCGCGCCTTTTTGTACGAATAAGTGTCATTCCAGCATTTTACCCTCAAGATACCTAAAAAGTGAAAAGGAACAATATTAAGTAATAACGGATACAAAAGTGATCAAATAAGGGCTTAAACGACCCCTCAAAAAGGTACATGTTGGGAATTATAAGTTTGAGTTGATAAAGACAAAAAGGATGAAACAAGAGGGACTTAATATGACAAGAAGGAAACCTACTAAAAGATGGAAGGGCTTGCTTGCAAAGGAAGTTTTATTATTTAGTCCTTATCCTCTAGTATATAAAGAGGACATAGGTGTAGGTTTTTAATTAAGTCTTCCAATAATGTAGTCGACTAAAAGGTGTGTGTTAAGCCTAGACGTTAGGGAAGAATGTCTAGGGTTTTAGATTAGTGTGTCCTAGGCGTATGTTCATGTAAACGCCTAGGTTATTAGTTTAGTTAGTAGACGTGCTTCTATAAACGTCTAGTATTTATTAGAGTATTAGTGAATGAAAAACCTTGTTCAATAACAAAGTATTGTTTTGATTTATCCGCTGCGTATTATGGTTATTATCTTTGTTATTGATCCCTAGCTGAGCTTATAAACGATCTTATCAATTGGTATCAGAGAGGGGAGCTCTTGATATAGGGATTCGACAAGGTTTTGGAAATCGTGTTTATGAAGAAAAAGTTTTTACTGTTGTCGACTGATGCAGTTTCGGAAACATCTAATAACGAGGTAATCGATTGTTTGTATCAGATCTGTTTGTTTGATGTGGTGATAAGAAGCATTAATTCACGAGGTTTATACTGGTCCCACTCGTTTTATACATTGATGTTCTTGAATTTGATATTCACGAGGTTTGGTCAATTTGTTTGTTAAATTAAATTATGTGAGTGAATTGGGACCACATGAATTAGTCTTATGCACGTGGGATATGAATCTGATATTATTTTGATGATGGTGCGGATTCGGTGTGATGGAGTATATGTTTGTTACGGTGGTCTCGACTATTGATTGGTCAGAAGTTGCAGCATAATAGTTTGTGTTGTTCAAATCACATGGGCATATTTGTGGACTTACACATGGGGCACACACGTGGGATGATATAGTTTTCATTGATGGCTGAATAATAATCATGTGCCACGCACTAGTTCATAGTGATCGGACGGTAGATATTTGATTTTAGGTTTTAATCCTCTACATCGCACACCTATTATATATGAATGTCAGTTGTATTCACGTGGAGATGTGCTGTTCGATGATATCAAGTTTGTGTTGCTTTCACATGTATGCAAGTAATATAATGGTTTTGATTGGTCACGAGGATACTACAAGTGGGCCACCGATCGGATTTAATACTGGAATTTTGATGGTATTTTTCAAAGGAAAAGATCACGTGGGCATGAGTTTATATGGATTATTATTGGTGCGTGGATGACATGGTCTCCACTCGTTTGATTTACGATTCTTGCATGAAAGTACTGGTCTTTTTTCGAAACTACTGTTGCAAGTTTTATTAAAAAGTACTGTTATTCATTCAAAGTACATCTCGTGTTTAAATGCTACCACTGCTACATAAATCAAAAGTACCGCTGCTGCTGATTCAAAGTACTGCAGTTTACGATTTTGAAAGTACTGTTTACACAAAGTACTGCTTGCTCGAAGGTACTGCTCAACGCAAAGTACTGCTTGGTGTTTTATGAAAGTACTGCAGTTTATTTCAAAGTACTGCATATTTTGATGAAAGTACTGCTCCTTCCCAACATACTGCTCATGCTTTATTACGAGAAGATTTTTGATTTAAGGGGAAGTCGAGCATGATTTTTGGATGACACACACAGAGGTTATTGTTCACACACACAGGAAGAAATTTATGTTCTTAAAAGGATTTTAAAAAGGCTCGTTATGGAGATTTATTAAAGAATTGATTACGAAGAGGACTATTTATCACTTATTTGAAGGTGAAGTGGAATTATTTGGTTTGTGTTCTTATCATCTAGCTTGATGAATCTAGCAATGTGTGATTTTTCTTATGATGCTCTATGCACACATTGTCTATCACTTGAAGGAGTTACATTGTAGTGCTCAGTGTCTCATAACTAGTTGAGGATTCTTGTCAAGGGATTGCGGTCTACTTATATTTGGTGATACGTATAAGTATGGAGTTCCGTGGATAGTAAAAGATTTAAGACACAAGTTTGGAAATTTTACTTCTTCATCAAGTTTGTTATATTTGGTGTTCTTCACAAAGTGATCATTACAAGGAGCTTACAGATTTTGAAGAATCAAGAAGATGGTTAACATATGTTTTTTAGGGGAAGCTTATTGTTAAAAGTTTAACCATCTACATGCATCACTCAAGGGGAAGTTTTTGATTTTTTACTATTGTTGATCATTATTACTACTGCTAGTTGAAGTTTTCTACTGTTTTGGATCCATTTTTCTTATGATGCGTAATGGTGGGCGATTTGAAGCATTTGATGGCTTAGATTGGAAGTATGATATTGGTTCGTGGTGGTCAAGATCATTATTTGCATACGTTCCCTATTTAGATAATAACAAAAAGGGGAAGAGATGTTTGAGTGACGTGGCATGGATTAAGGGGAAGACAAAGGAAGACATACTTGTTTCATTTATGGCGAGATTTACTGATCTCAATTTCTCTACTTCGTCTAGGGAAGTTCGTTCAAGAATGGTTTTGTCATTATCAACTAGGGGAAGATTGTTGGGAATTATAAGTTTGAGTTGATAAAGACAAAAAGGATGAAACAAGAGGGACTTAATATGACAAGAAGGAAACCTACTAAAAGATGGAAGGGCTTGCTTGCAAAGGAAGTTTTATTATTTAGTCCTTATCCTCTAGTATATAAAGAGGACATAGGTGTAGGTTTTTAATTAAGTCTTCCAATAATGTAGTCGACTAAAAGGTGTGTGTTAAGCCTAGACGTTAGGGAAGAATGTCTAGGGTTTTAGATTAGTGTGTCCTAGGCGTATGTTCATGTAAACGCCTAGGTTATTAGTTTAGTTAGTAGACGTGCTTCTATAAACGTCTAGTATTTATTAGAGTATTAGTGAATGAAAAACCTTGTTCAATAACAAAGTATTGTTTTGATTTATCCGCTGCGTATTATGGTTATTATCTTTGTTATTGATCCCTAGCTGAGCTTATAAACGATCTTATCAATTGGTATCAGAGAGGGGAGCTCTTGATATAGGGATTCGACAAGGTTTTGGAAATCGTGTTTATGAAGAAAAAGTTTTTACTGTTGTCGACTGATGCAGTTTCGGAAACATCTAATAACGAGGTAATCGATTGTTTGTATCAGATCTGTTTGTTTGATGTGGTGATAAGAAGCATTAATTCACGAGGTTTATACTGGTCCCACTCGTTTTATACATTGATGTTCTTGAATTTGATATTCACGAGGTTTGGTCAATTTGTTTGTTAAATTAAATTATGTGAGTGAATTGGGACCACATGAATTAGTCTTATGCACGTGGGATATGAATCTGATATTATTTTGATGATGGTGCGGATTCGGTGTGATGGAGTATATGTTTGTTACGGTGGTCTCGACTATTGATTGGTCAGAAGTTGCAGCATAATAGTTTGTGTTGTTCAAATCACATGGGCATATTTGTGGACTTACACATGGGGCACACACGTGGGATGATATAGTTTTCATTGATGGCTGAATAATAATCATGTGCCACGCACTAGTTCATAGTGATCGGACGGTAGATATTTGATTTTAGGTTTTAATCCTCTACATCGCACACCTATTATATATGAATGTCAGTTGTATTCACGTGGAGATGTGCTGTTCGATGATATCAAGTTTGTGTTGCTTTCACATGTATGCAAGTAATATAATGGTTTTGATTGGTCACGAGGATACTACAAGTGGGCCACCGATCGGATTTAATACTGGAATTTTGATGGTATTTTTCAAAGGAAAAGATCACGTGGGCATGAGTTTATATGGATTATTATTGGTGCGTGGATGACATGGTCTCCACTCGTTTGATTTACGATTCTTGCATGAAAGTACTGGTCTTTTTTCGAAACTACTGTTGCAAGTTTTATTAAAAAGTACTGTTATTCATTCAAAGTACATCTCGTGTTTAAATGCTACCACTGCTACATAAATCAAAAGTACCGCTGCTGCTGATTCAAAGTACTGCAGTTTACGATTTTGAAAGTACTGTTTACACAAAGTACTGCTTGCTCGAAGGTACTGCTCAACGCAAAGTACTGCTTGGTGTTTTATGAAAGTACTGCAGTTTATTTCAAAGTACTGCATATTTTGATGAAAGTACTGCTCCTTCCCAACATACTGCTCATGCTTTATTACGAGAAGATTTTTGATTTAAGGGGAAGTCGAGCATGATTTTTGGATGACACACACAGAGGTTATTGTTCACACACACAGGAAGAAATTTATGTTCTTAAAAGGATTTTAAAAAGGCTCGTTATGGAGATTTATTAAAGAATTGATTACGAAGAGGACTATTTATCACTTATTTGAAGGTGAAGTGGAATTATTTGGTTTGTGTTCTTATCATCTAGCTTGATGAATCTAGCAATGTGTGATTTTTCTTATGATGCTCTATGCACACATTGTCTATCACTTGAAGGAGTTACATTGTAGTGCTCAGTGTCTCATAACTAGTTGAGGATTCTTGTCAAGGGATTGCGGTCTACTTATATTTGGTGATACGTATAAGTATGGAGTTCCGTGGATAGTAAAAGATTTAAGACACAAGTTTGGAAATTTTACTTCTTCATCAAGTTTGTTATATTTGGTGTTCTTCACAAAGTGATCATTACAAGGAGCTTACAGATTTTGAAGAATCAAGAAGATGGTTAACATATGTTTTTTAGGGGAAGCTTATTGTTAAAAGTTTAACCATCTACATGCATCACTCAAGGGGAAGTTTTTGATTTTTTACTATTGTTGATCATTATTACTACTGCTAGTTGAAGTTTTCTACTGTTTTGGATCCATTTTTCTTATGATGCGTAATGGTGGGCGATTTGAAGCATTTGATGGCTTAGATTGGAAGTATGATATTGGTTCGTGGTGGTCAAGATCATTATTTGCATACGTTCCCTATTTAGATAATAACAAAAAGGGGAAGAGATGTTTGAGTGACGTGGCATGGATTAAGGGGAAGACAAAGGAAGACATACTTGTTTCATTTATGGCGAGATTTACTGATCTCAATTTCTCTACTTCGTCTAGGGAAGTTCGTTCAAGAATGGTTTTGTCATTATCAACTAGGGGAAGATTGTTGGGAATTATAAGTTTGAGTTGATAAAGACAAAAAGGATGAAACAAGAGGGACTTAATATGACAAGAAGGAAACCTACTAAAAGATAGAAGGGCTTGCTTGCAAAGGAAGTTTTATTATTTAGTCCTTATCCTCTAGTATATAAAGAGGACATAGGTGTAGGTTTTTAATTAAGTCTTCCAATAATGTAGTCGACTAAAAGGTGTGTGTTAAGCCTAGACGTTAGGGAAGAACGTCTAGGGTTTTAGATTAGTGTGTCCTAGGCGTATGTTCATGTAAACGCCTAGGTTATTAGTTTAGTTAGTAGACGTGCTTCTATAAACGTCTAGTATTTATTAGAGTATTAGTGAATGAAAAACCTTGTTCAATAACAAAGTATTGTTTTGATTTATCCGCTGCGTATTATGGTTATTATCTTTGTTATTGATCCCTAGCTGAGCTTATAAATGATCTTATCAGTACATTTTAAAACCTTATCATGGTGGAGATGAGTGAGAAGATGAGTCTGATGATGATGATTCTTGAGGAGGCTCAGGGTCCTTTGGTGGCTCAGAAGTTTGTTCCTTGCTACGTGCGGGACTATCTGGAATGTAATCATTGGCTTCCTTTTTCGCTTGAGCCTGTTCTGCAGCCTTGACCCTTGCCTCTTCATCTGTTTGAGTTTGAGCTTCTTCTTGTGCTTTTTCTTTAGCTGCAGCCTCAACATCTTCATCAGAAATTTTATTTCTCTTCTCCTTCTTTTTGTCTGGTTCCTCAAAGTCAAAAATAATCTTGTCCTCCAGTTGCTTTTGTTCTGATTCGTGGGTGGTGGTACCAGTTCCCTTATCGGGTTGATTAACCGCATCAGAAGTTGGTGTGGTTAGTGTACCACTACTTGAACCCCCTGGGCCACGAGTTTGTTGTAGGTTGAATTCCTGAGCAACATGTTGGAGTCTAAGATTCTTTACCTTCTTTCTGTAGTCTTTGTCTTCATCCGGTGGCTCTTCTTCTGAGCTCTCTTCTTCCTGCTCTAGCACTGGAGTTTTCCCTTTATCAGCCTTGGGACTGAGAGGTTTTGCGACTGTTAGTGTATCATCTCTTGCAGATTCTGAGTAGATAATCTCTTCATCTGTTTCAGTGTCCTCCGAGTCCTCATCCATTAGTTTTGGTTCAGGTTTGGGAATAGGGATGGCATCCTTTAATGGAACTCTCTTTTTGAGTGTGTGAGTCCTCTTAGGATACTTTCTCGTACTCTCAGTGCTTGCAATACTTCCAGCACTGCCTCTCCTAGTCTTCCTAACAGGTGTACCGGAAGACTTTACATCCATGAACCCCACTTTGCCTGATTCAACTGCTACCAGATACCGTTGGTACGATTGAAGTCCCTTTATAACATCAGTAAGTAGACAATCTGGTAACACAGCACCTTGTTTCTTCGTTCTTGAGTCTTTGAATCTTACCACATTGAGTGTGGGCTCAAGCAACACGGAGTGATGGTTGGGGTCATCAAGTCTTAAGGGAATATCTGGATTATTCCTTAGAATCCTTTGGATCAACAACTTTGTGTATCTGATATAAGGGATCTTAGTGCCAGGCTTTATAAGATAGGACATTATGTCATCCCAGATCAGAGCTGCAAATTCGATGTGTTTCATGTTAACCATACCCTAAAATATTTGTAGCTCAATGAGATTGGGATGCTCATGACCACTGTCACGTCCATAAACAGATTTGGCAATCATGATGTAAAGTGTTCTCCATGGCTGAGGAATATTCTTTAGATCTACTGAAGAGTGTTTTGTTATAATCCCAGCAGCTTCATCATAGCCGATGTCGACCATGAACTGGAGAGTGACCTCTTCCGAAGGAGTAGCAATGTACTCAGTAGGCTCGATGGTAGGAAGAAGAAGAATAACCTTTAAATCTGCTGGTGTGATGGTGACTTGTTTGTTATTAAGTGTCACTGTCACAACATCTTGACCTTTGACCTTTTGAATGGTGTGCCAGAATTGGTGAACATAGATCTCCGGTACAGTAGCAGAATTAGTGATCATGTTCTGGTAAGGGTGAGTCTTTAGAATATCCACAACAATTTGACAAGAAGACTCAGAACACGTGAAGTTGTCAAAGTCGACTATGAGATTGTACTTCCCAATCTTCATTGTGTAACCGTTGGGGAAGATGTCTTCCATTGAGAGAACATTTGGTGCATCAACGTTTTCCATTTGGACGTCCATATCGTGATCTGAAAGGTATTTAGCCAAAAGAACCAACATATCGAAAGACATTATTGTGACAATCCGTACTTTCAGGTCATTTCTCGACACAATTCATGTCTCATTATTTCAACATTCATAGTAAACTTGGTTTACTTGTTTCAAATTCGCGTAACCTTGGAGGTTTAGCGGCGAATTCATGATCATGACATCACGTACATTTCATATGGACTATGATTAGTCTACATTTCATTGACATCATGTGCATCTCATTGATTCATTCACGACATTTCATTTTTTCACTTTCAACGCGTAATTTTTATATTTAATAATTTTTATCGCGTGAGTTTTTATTTTGATTATTTAACCCGTTACTTTCAAAAATGATCCCGAGGTATTTTTAAACTTACATCTAGTTTATAAAAACTATATTTTTAGTTTTCCTAGTGTTTCAAATTTATTTGGTATTTTAATCGTTAAAGTTTAATTATTACGTCGTTTTCTTAAAAATTTCACGATAATTATTTTAGCACTCAATTTTCACAAGGAAAGTATTTTTATAATTTTTATCATCTCAATACAATCTATTTTGATTTACTAAAAACTTACTTGTATCAAAAAGTCACAATTATCTACAATTTACTTACCTTTTCTTTACAACTTATACAAATTATACACAAAATTACACAAGTTACAATTTAAAAAAAAAAATATATATAAAATGGAGAGACAACCTCCCCTAAAACCGGCCATAGGGGAGGGTATGTATTAAATGTAGTATGGCTTGTGTTTTTTCTCATAATTCACATATACAAGTAAGTCTTGATACACTTCATTTCTCATTTCACCTCAATTATTACACAAGTGCTAGAAACTTTCTTTCTCTCTTCCTTGGGTCTTCCATAACCGGTTCTAACATCAAAGAGCAAGGGATCAACAATTTTTGCAAGTCCAAGTGATTTACAATCTAGTTATATCCTTTATTGGTTTTGAAATAAAAACCAAGGATATTTAAGTTAATCCTTGTTACTTACACCTCTTCATTTTCACTAGTAAGCATGTTTTATTCATTTTCAAGTTTCCTTGTCATTTTCATATGTTTCTTTTCATTTTTGGAGCTTATATGCAAGTTATGTGATTTATACCATTTATTTCATGATTTTTGAGTTATATATATTTATTGGTCATCCTATAATTATTCCCAAGTTATTCTTTGGTCTTGATGGTGATTAGGAACCCATGACACCCTAAGAAGGTGTATGGTAGGATTAGATTAGTTGTGGAGTTGATTTGAAGGGATTAGAATAGGTTTTGTCCGAGAAAAACTATTTTCGATAACTATATTTTAAGGTTCTGTCCTTGTTTCGAAATTCTGGAAAAACCAACAGTTGATACGACATTTTGGCCTTGATATTTAGAAAATATACTTTAAAACGAATCCGTGGCCTTTTGAACGGATAAAAACGGAGTTATAACGAAGCCGTGGTGAATTTTTAAAGTTTGACGACGAAACGTACATTTTTCAGAAAATTTCAGCTTGCTGTTTATAGTATTTTAGGGTCAAAAACGAGCCTTAAGCTTCACAAATTATTTCGACTTCTCAAAAATATATTAGTTTACTTCGATACGAAGCTAAGGACATATTTTACGTAGAAAACGGATTTAAAACGACAAATATATGCACGTTTTTATGAAGTTGCCGTAAATATTATTTTCTGAAAAACTATATTATTTTTTTACGTTACAAGTATTTCGTTAGCTGTAAGGGCTATGTTTGCGGCAGTTTTTAACTATGATGCAAAACTTTTTGGAACAAATTGTCTTCTAGTAAAATCAAGTTCACCGGCCATATTTTTCAAAACAAAAAGCCGTTTGTCAAGCGGAGTCATAGTAAATTATTTACGGATGTTCAAACTTGGCCGAAACTCATTTTCTGCACACAATTAACAAAAACCACCATCTTTAGCCATTAATATCTTTATGATCGAGACCTTTTGGACGAAAACTCCTGAACTGAAACTTCTAGATATCGATACAAACTTTCCAAAACCGTCGAGTTCGTTCTCTAACGATCGACGTACACCGTTTTACGACTACTTTTCCGGAGCCATTTTTGTTAATTACATGATATTTCCGACGACATTGTTTTGCGACGAAAAATGGTAATTTCACCAAAAATCATTATAAAACCATTGTAGGATGACATTTTGACGTAAAAACATGTAAAGTCATTTTTGAAGGGTCAAGACGTCAAAAGAGTATTTTTCGTCAACGAGTAATATTTTCAAAAACTCGTAAATGGTATAAATAACATACGTAGTGCATGCATAACATTACATTGCAACTCATGACATATCATATCATTCGTAATAGGTCAAGATTAACGTATCACATTACATCTCGGTGTACTCACTTTTGTCTTCGCATCATTCCACCAAGTGAGTTCCATAGCCCCTACCTTTACTTGCTTTCATAACTGTTTTGGGGGAGATACATGCTCATCATCTTTTATGACATTCATATCTATTTGCAAACTACATGCTTAACTGAACTTAATGTTTAGTCATATCCTACATTATAAATCATTGGACTGAATGTCTTGGGATTATCATTGTGCTGAATGTCTTGGGATTATCATTGGACTGAATGTCTTGGGATTATCATTGTGCTGAATGTCTTGGGATGATCATTGTGCTGAATGTCTTGGGATTATCATTGTGCTGAATGTCTTGGGATTATCATTGACTATACATATCTTGGCAATGGGTTGTGAACACACAGGTTGCAAGTTTTGTATGGGCGGGACTTGGAACTGAGTGGATTCACAATGCCTTTGCTGCATAAACGATTTCTAAAGGCTTTACATTTCAAAACAAACTCTATGAACTCACTCAACCTTTGTGTTGACACTTTTTAGCATGTTTTATCTCAGGTATCTAAGGTATTCACTTCATGGCATGCATTTGGACACATCATGGAGTCGCGATGACGACGCGTCTCACTTGGGTTTTACGTACTTTAAAACATCGTTTGTATTGTAACAAACTTATTTCCGCACAAGTTGATTTACAATTGGGACCTACTTTGTAAACTCTGATTATTTTATTAAATCAAACGATGTATTTTCCAAACGACACTTTAGGTCGTTCAATATAACTGTGATTGTGACGCTATGACAGTCAATCCCCAGGAATTCCATTCCGCTGCAAAACAGGTAAATTTGGGGGTGTGACAGATTGGCATCAGAGCTTCAGTTATAGAGAACTAGGTTGCATCATTGACCCTAGACTATAACTACATTATCATAGCATCTCATCATTTCATCACAAGTGCATGTTCACTTTACATGCGGTTTTTACGTACATTTTTTCGAGTTATTCACTTTCATTTCACATCGATTGTCACATGGATGCCCTTAAATGCCCATTCCATTATTCTTTCTTCATACTCTAATGTGGAGAATTCCTTGTCATTCCCTATCACAATTTCCACATCAATCGACTTGTCACCGATAACGACGAATGCCGAGATAAACTTTTAAATAGGACGAAGTCACTCTCACTCCTTTGTTTCACCACTAACATGTCGAGTTACACTTTATTCACACATTAAGTCTCTAAACCATCATTCATTGAAGCACTTACAACACCTCATAACCCACCTTTGCGGAACCCGTCGATCATTTCGAAAAATAACTTCAAACTCATCGTTTCTTATCACATTTCTTTGAAGCGCTTATTATTAACATCGGATTTTGCTACGTCTCACATTTCCTCTTGTTTTGAAGAAGATATGGCACCGAAGAAAGCTACAGTTGAAATGACCCAAGCGGCTATTCAGAAGTTAGTGAATGATAGCATTGCTAATGCTCTAAGAGTTGAAAGGGAAACGGTGGCTGCTGCTGCTGCCGAGGCCGCGACTGCTGCTGTAGCCGCTAGGCTAGCTGCTGCTACTGGAAATGCCGGAGGATCCGGAGTTAAGAAATGTTCGTACAAGGATTTCAAAAGTTGTGAGCCCACGAAATTTAGAGGTACCGAGGGAGCTACAGCAATGGTTCGATGGTTTGAAAAATTGGAATCAGTGTTTTTGCTATGTAACTGTCCGGATGATAGTAAAGTTAAATTTGCTACGAGTACTTTACTTGATGGAGCATTGTCTTGGTGGAATTCATATGCTCAACCGATTGGAATGGAGAATGCTTTCAAGCTTACTTGGGAGCAATTCAAGAGTTTGGTGACTAAGAAGTTTTGTCCTCGAACAGAAGTGAAAAAGTTGGAGACGGAGTTCTATGAACTAGAAACTATTGGGTATGATATTGACACTTACATTCGGAGATTCCAAGAATTGGCCGTGTTATGTCCATCTATGGTTTCGGATAATGAGAAGCTACTGGAGGCTTTCATTGATGGACTTCCTGAAATTATTCAAGGTGACGTGACTTCTTCTGACCCGCAAACGATTGAGGAAGCTATTCGATTGACTCAAAAGCTCATGGCCCAGGTAGTGAAGAGAGGCAAGTACACAAACACCAACCAAAACAACAACAACCCCAACAACTGCACCAACTACTACAATAACCAAAACAACAACTACAACGACGATAACCAAATCAACAACAACAAAAGAAAATGGGAAAACGACCAAGGAGATTATAACAACAACAACCAAAACCGCAACACTAACTATCATCAACAACAGAATAGAGGGCAAGAGACTGCAATGGTTTATGTTGCTGCACCAATAGAAGGCAGAGGTTATGCTGGAACCTACCCATTATGTAATCGATGTAAGTATCATCACACGGGACTTTGTCCTGTTAAGTGCTACAAGTGTCAAAAACTAGGACACCATGCCAGGAATTGTAGAGGCAAGACCATAGTTACGTGCTTCGGATGTGGGGAGCAAGGACACTATCGAAATCAATGTCCTCAAAACCAAGGTCAACAAGTCGAAGGTGCTCATGGGAATGTATATATGTTAGAAGGAGCTCGTCAAGGTATCAACGACGCGGAAGACTGAAGAAGTTCGGAAACTAACAGTCTTATTTTCTCCTTATGTACTATGTTGTACTAATTTTATGTCTTCCATCGTATCCGAAACTTTATAACTTAACGATGTATTACTTTTGCTAAACTACTCGTTGTAAAATATTCTCATCTATCGTACTTTATTTCCTTTCGATTCGATATCATTTACGAGGATTTTAATTCCTTTTTATTTTAACTATTATTTTAACGACACTTCTCCATGTCTTCTCTCCTCAGTGCTCATCACAATTTTAACATCAGTTGACTCAACACCAAACAAACATATGAGTCGATTAGTCCAAGCATTGCATAGTTACTCCTAAATTATACATAGCCTGATCACCTATGTCTAATTC
Organism: Chrysanthemum seticuspe; assembly: GCA_019973895.1. Taxonomy (NCBI): domain Eukaryota; kingdom Viridiplantae; phylum Streptophyta; class Magnoliopsida; order Asterales; family Asteraceae; genus Chrysanthemum; species Chrysanthemum seticuspe. The sequence goes on from BPTQ01000007.1 coordinate 190,255,688, forward strand.
AGGAAGAATCATGCGATGAAGGGAGTAGTAGGCTTATATGTGTAAGCAATTCCGTAATCGAGCCAAATTTTCAAAAGATTTTCTTCAAACTACTTGTTTCCAGTTTGATCCGCGTGACAGTTCTTGTTTGATGAGTTGCAAAGATCGAGCTAGAAACAAGTCGTTACCTAAACCGATTTAGCCTAATCTCATGACAGTTCTTGTTTGATGAGTTGTGAGATTAAGTAAAAATCGGTTACCAAAAAGTCTTTTGAGGGTTTTGCTCGAGAATGGGAAGGCTTGCCTCATCAAACCCTAACCCCGAGAGACCAACACGAACTGAATTCAGGGACTGAATTCCTTTTTGGATGGGCGAATGTGACAATCCGTACTTTCAGGTCATTTCTCGACACAATTCATGTCTCATTATTTCAACATTCATAGTAAACTTGGTTTACTTGTTTCAAATTCGTGTAACCTTGGAGGTTTAGCGGCGAATTCATGATCATGACATCACGTACATTTCATATGGACTATGATTAGTCTACATTTCATTGACATCATGTGCATCTCATTGATTCATTCACGACATTTCATTTTTTCACTTTCAACGCGTAATTTTTATATTTAATAATTTTTATCGCGTGAGTTTTTATTTTGATTATTTAACCCGTTACTTTCAAAAATGATCCCGAGGTATTTTTAAACTTACATCTAGTTTATAAAAACTATATTTTTAGTTTTCCTAGTGTTTCAAATTTATTTGGTATTTTAATCGTTAAAGTTTAATTATTACGTCGTTTTCTTAAAAATTTCACGATAATTATTTTAGCACTCAATTTTCACAAGGAAAGTATTTTTATAATTTTTATCATCTCAATACAATCTATTTTGATTTACTAAAAACTTACTTGTATCAAAAAGTCACAATTATCTACAATTTACTTACCTTTTCTTTACAACTTATACAAATTATACACAAAATTACACAAGTTACAATTTAAAAAAAAATATATATATAAAATGGAGAGACAACCTCCCCTAAAACCGGCCATAGGGGAGGGTATGTATTAAATGTAGTATGGCTTGTGTTTTTTCTCATAATTCACATATACAAGTAAGTCTTGATACACTTCATTTCTCATTTCACCTCAATTATTACACAAGTGCTAGAAACTTTCTTTCTCTCTTCCTTGGGTCTTCCATAACCGGTTCTAACATCAAAGAGCAAGGGATCAACAATTTTTGCAAGTCCAAGTGATTTACAATCTAGTTATATCCTTTATTGGTTTTGAAATAAAAACCAAGGATATTTAAGTTAATCCTTGTTACTTACACCTCTTCATTTTCACTAGTAAGCATGTTTTATTCATTTTCAAGTTTCCTTGTCATTTTCATATGTTTCTTTTCATTTTTGGAGCTTATATGCAAGTTATGTGATTTATACCATTTATTTCATGATTTTTGAGTTATATATATTTATTGGTCATCCTATAATTATTCCCAAGTTATTCTTTGGTCTTGATGGTGATTAGGAACCCATGACACCCTAAGAAGGTGTATGGTAGGATTAGATTAGTTGTGGAGTTGATTTGAAGGGATTAGAATAGGTTTTGTCCGAGAAAAACTATTTTCGATAAC
>BPTQ01000007.1:190258158-190338907 GCA_019973895.1 Chrysanthemum seticuspe
TGATGCTTGAAAGATTGCTAATGTATATGAACTCCACTGGCTGAGAAATTATGGACCTTAAAGATTAAGGATTGTATTGTATTAACAGTGTGGGGGTTTAAATGGACAAAACGTCGCCTTACCTTAAGGACCCCTAACTGACAGTATCGCAGTGTTAGTGTCAATATAACTTGCTGGATTTCACAGCAAACCTTTTATGTAGCAAACTAAATTATTTTATTAGTCTCAAATGTTTCATCCAGGGTTAACATTTAGTTGAACACGCCTTTATTCAAACAATGTTATGTTTGCTACAAAATTTCATGCATTTTGGGTTCACTCTGCGCAGCAGTAGCGCTGAGGTACTACACAGGTTTACGTACGGTACTTCACTTATGGAATCTATGGACTCTATTTTGTACGATTTTTCACAGTTGTGTTTCCAACTCACTCAAGTATCTCAAACAAAACTTTACATTTCGGAAATCTTTAGCAAATACGTCGTTTCCGTAACACTTAGGTGAGTCAAGGTTCAGGGCGGGTATGTTTTGAACGTTGGACACACAAGTGTTGGGTAACGGTTCTATACATATCAGTTACTATTAGGGTTCTGTAAGTCGTGTTACTATTAGGGTTCTGTAAGTCGTGTTACTAGTAGGGTTCTGTAAGTCGTGTTACTATTAGGGTTCTGTAAGTTGTATTGTAACAAACTTATTTCCGCACAAGTTGATTTACAATTGGGACCTACTTTGTAAACTCTGATTATTTTATTAAATCAAACGATGTATTTTCCAAACGACACTTTAGGTCGTTCAATATAACTGTGATTGTGACGCTATGACAGTCAATCCCCAGGAATTCCATTCCGCTGCAAAACAGGTAAATTTGGGGGTGTGACAATTATGTTATGTTAGGAATTAGAAATTCCAGGTATTAAAGAGTCGGTCACCTCAAGTATATGTAATCGTTAGAAAGTTCGTAGTCGTAGTTATTTTAAGTTAAGTAGTATTTAGTTTAGTAACACCGTGGAGGACGGACGGGTCTTTACCCACTGTATGCCTGATCCACAGCCCGTTGTGTGGCGTTTTATTGTAAGACTATAAATACTCTCTACCTTCCAAGGTAGAGAGTTGGAGCTCATAATAAGATTTTTCTTTCTCTCACTAAAGTTCCCAAACCTCTAACTTTCTCTCTCTAAACATCATTTTATACGCCACCTTGTGTTCATGGTTTGATGTGTATGTGAAATCCAATAGCTTACAATTGGTATCAAGAGCCATGGTTAGATCATCTCTTACATATCTTTGGATTTCTAGTGGTTTTTAGGTGGTTTTTGAGTTTGAAAAAGTTTAGTGGTTTTTGCATCATTTGGGTGATTTCTTGTGTTAAAGATTGGATTTTGTTAGTACTTTTGTGTTTAGAATCATCACAAGTGTTTAGGTTTTGATTTGGTAAGCTTGAATCATCATGGTTGGATTGTTTTTGGATTGAAAAGTGATGTTTGTGAGTTTTTCTAGCTAGCGACTTGACCCACGGAGTGCTTTTCTTGTTAGCGACTTGCTTTACAATTTGGTAGCGAGTTGCAGTTTCTGTTGCTAGCGATTTAGGCTTAGCGACTTGTCTAGTGAGACAAGCCGACAAACAGTACACTTAGTGGATTCTCCACTACGGGTAGCGACTTGGTGGACGTTAGCGACTTGTAATTTTGTTCGTTAGCGACTTGGTGTTAGCGATTTGGTGCATAGCGAGTTGCTATTTAGCGACTTGACATTTTAGCGACTTGGATCTTAGCGAATTGCTGTCAAAATTTTGCTAGCGACTTGAATCTTAGCGAGTTGTTATATAGCGACTTGACTGTGTGTTAGCGACTTGGGATTATAGCGACTTAGTAGTTAGCGACTTGGTTCAAGATTTCCTAGCGACTTGGGTAATTTTTTTTAATACGGTTTTTCTCTTGATTTAGTAAAATCCCGTGAAAGAATCTATTTCCCGGTTTAATCATAGAGTTATAAAATCCCGTGTAATCTGTTAACATGTCTACCAACGTTCCTACTATTATCTCCACAGTTGCCGAGGATGTTCAAGCTGCTGGCTCAGATACTCGTCCACCCATGCTTGACAGAACTGACTATGACTCTTGGGCTCAACGAATCAGATTTTACTGTCTTGGAAAAGAAAATGGGGTTAACATTCTCAAATCCATTGATGAAGGACCTTACCGAGTTGAGACTACTAGAGATGTACTTGATACTGCTGAAGATGGTACTTTGATTTACGGAATGGACAGACCAAAGATGTATGATGAGCTCGATGATAAGGAGAAGAAGAGATTTGATGCAGATATCCGAGCGTCTAACATTATACTGCAAGGTCTTCCAAAAGACATCTACAAGCTTATCAATCACAACACCGAAGCAAAAGCTGTATGGGATAATGTCAAGATGCTTCTCTCAGGTTCTGAATTAACTATGGAAGACAGAGAATCACAACTCTATGATGAATTTGAACACTTCAAGATGAAACCAGATGAGAGTGTTTATGAGTACTATGTGAGATTCCACAAGCTTGTTAATGATATGAGGAACATCAGAATGACTATGCCTAACATTCAGTTGAACTCAAAATTTGTGAACAACATGAATCCCGAATGGCAAAAGTTTGTCACTTCTGTGAAGCTCACTAAAGGATTGAAGAATACAAACTATGAGCAACTCTATGCCTTCCTCCTTCAGAATGAGAGACATGCTATGTTTGAAAAAAGGATTCTTAATCAGTTCAAAACCAACCAGGGAGAGACAAGCTCTTCAAATGATTCAACTGCCTTCTACTCAAACATCGGAATCACAACCAAAGCCTCACAAGTCATACCCATGGGTAATGGTAACTCATTCCTGATCCTATGTTCAAACAAGCTGATGCTGATGCACATGTGGGAAACTTCATTAATCAACTAGCTCTTCTGATTAGTCAAAACATGAACTCTCTTCCACACACCAACAACAATCTCAGAACTGCTTCCAATCCACATAATCAAGCCACTGTCAGGGATGGGAAGGTTATGGTGCAGCCAGTTCAAGAACGACAGTACGAACAAGTAAGAGGTGGAGCTGGTAGAGGTTATGCTGCAAATCAGAATAGAGGAAGGAATGGAAATCAGGGTCAAGCAAAGCCAATCAAATGTTACAATTGTGGAGGTGAGGGACACATTGCAAGGAACTGCACATCACCAAAATGCCCTCAGAATGCAGAGTACTTCAGGGATAAGATGTTGCTTGTGCAAGCTCATGATAATGGTGCAGCTTTGGATGAAGAGGAGTTGTTGTTCTTGGCTGAGGGAAATGCTAAGACATATGATGCAGATGTGGATGAGCAACCAATTCAGGAGATAGGCCATAATCATCAGAATGCTTTTCAAGTAGCTGATTGTGATGCATACGACTCTGATGTTGATGAAGAACCCACTGCACAAACCATCTTCATGGCTAGCATTTCTCCAATGGTCTCTCCTAAAGTCTCTTCATCTCCACAAGCTGGTCCATCCAAAGACAAACTAATTTATGAGGTATTAAAATTATACGATGAAGTTGATGAGCAAAAGATACATAACGAAGTACAATCAACTGTAATTATTGAGTCAGATATTGAAAATATGGGTAATATCAATGTTGTCCCATATGATCAATATGTGAAACAAAGTGAAAGTGAGATTGTACCAAGTAATGCATCTTCTGCAGTCAACAATGATTATGTTTTTGATGAATTCACTGCATGTGCCCCTGATGATTCTGTCATCTCTGAACTGAATGCCTATAAAGAACGTGTTGCTATTTATGAACAACGTGCCAAATTTGAGTTGACCACCCGTGAGCAGGAAATGGATGACCAAATGCGTACAACTATTAGAAAAAGTAGGTTTAAAGAAGAAGTATTAAAACAAGAGTTAAACTCCTTACAAGAAAAGCTTTCTAAAACTGCTAAGCAAAAACAAGAACTTCAAGAAAATGTTAAAATGCTTAAGCAAGAATTCAGTGCTAAGGAATCAAAACTTTTGAATGATTTTTCTAATCTAAAAACCTTGAAAAACAAGCTTGAAAATAAGTTGTACGTACAAGGAAATACCATTCAGACTGCTCAGTTAATCACTAAGCATAGAGTCTTAAGCGATAAGCATAGCATTCCCCTTGTTGAGGAACCAAATCCAGAGGTCATTAAAAAGGCTAGAAATGCTCATAAGGTTCTTTATGATGGCAATGAAATCCTTAAACCTAGACAGAAACCTAGTTGCGTTGAGTGCACTGAGGAAGATAAGAAATCAGATGAAGTCACTAGGGAAAAGATGAACAAGAAATTAGATGATCCTAAATGTAAAGAGAAGAAAATAAAGATCACACCCCATGATTACAAGAAAGAGAATTGGATTTCTTTGAACATGTTTAAGCCTCAGAAGTTGTTAACACCCGAACAAGTGTTCTGGAAAAAGGATTTAGATAAGCAAAGAAAATCTTGTTGTAACGAACCCTCCCTTTAGGAAAATGCCTTCAGCGACTGTGTATCCTCCAAATACACCAATGCATTTAGTACCTAGGACTATTGCCACTAAAAGCAAGACCTTAATCAGTCAATATGTTATTTTTCAACTATTTGTTGATTTTGAAAAAACTTGTAAGAAAAGGATCACACCCACTGGTATAACTGAAGGGGAAAGGGGTTTTGAGCAAACAAAAGAATGTTATTTAACTGAAGTCATGCCTTTCTTTAAACAATTAAAATATCATTTTGAAAGTCTTAAAAAGGGAATGAATTTAGACATTAAAGAAATGGAAAAGGAATTTGATGCAATGATAGTTGAAGTTAGTGACTATGAGCGAGCACTAAAATATAATGAGATTGAGAGGAAGAACTTGCATACATTAAATGAGACTCTTATTACTGAATGTGTTGCTCAAGATGTGTTTTCACTGCTACAAATTGTTCTATTAATGCTTCTAAATTTCATGAATTATCTGTTGCCCTGAAAGTCTCCCATGATCGTGTCATTGAGCTTGTAAAGACTAATTCTAAACTAAATGAAAAAATTGAACTGGATGATCACGACAATTTGGTTAAACATTTTTCTAAATTAGAGGCTGAGCATTTTAATTTACAACTAAAATATCAACATCTTAAAGAAAATGTAAAAACTTCAAGTATCAAGACATCCTCAGATGTTCCAAAGTTTGATGCAGTTTTTCAAATAAACAAACGTGATGAACAGATTCATGCTCATTGTAACACGATCAAAAAATTGAAAGCCTAAATCTCTCAATTAAAGAGTGAAAAGAACAATGTGACTGGCTCCCAAATGCCTCCTCCTTTAGATTCTCAGAATTCTCAAACGTTTCATCTTCAAAACTTAGTAAATGCATTACAAAAGGAAAACGAAAGTTTTCTAGAAGAAAATGAAAAGGTTAAACGTCATTTTAATGAGTTATTTGAATCAATAAAAGTCACTCGTAACAAAAACAACGAACAAATAGCTTCATTGCAAAAGGAAATTGAGAATCTGAAGAGCCAGGTAAAAGGGAAAATGCCAATGACCAATGGGGAGAATGGTGTATCAAAGGTTCACTCTTGTAATAAATATGCTTTGTCTGTGAAATATGTCCCCCCTCATCTCAGGAATAACAAACTTGCTATTCAAACATATTTCTCATCCCTTAAGGACTGTCTAGAATGTCTCCGTGAGATTGTTGAAGAGGATAAGTTAGAGAAACCACTTGACAATGCAATTGGGCATGCATGCTTATATGCCAAACGATCTCAAGAAATTCTAGAATGCTTAATCACAATATGCCCTAAGTCCTTAGGTGAGAGAGTTAATCATTTGATTCCGTGTTCTATGCCTAGTGCCAAGTATAATATCCATTCGATGCCCGATGTTTTGAATGTGAACTGTAGTATACCTTCAAGTAGTTCAGATTCCAGATCTGTTAAAGCTAAGAAAGCGAACTCTTGTGTGCCTTCTAGGAGTACAAATCCCAGCACTTCTAGTGTTAAGAAAGTGAACCTTAGTGTGCCTGCATGTAGTTCGGATCCCAACACATCTAAACAGGAGAAGCAAAGAGTAGCAAAACCAACTAATGTTCCCATTCCATCTACAGGAGTAATCAGTGACATTAAAGCGAGCAGGTCAAAGTCTCAAGACAATACAAGAAATGACAGGACCTCGCAAGCTAAGAATGTGCATTGGAAGAGAGTAGAAGACCAATCTAGGAACTTTAAGTTTGAGCCGAATAAAACGAATCGTGTTGATTCTATTATTTGCCATAGGCGTACTGTAATTAATTCGAATTCTGATACTATTTGCAAACCTTGTAATGATGTCTGCTTGAATTCTGTTGCTAATCATGAATGTGGTATGAATGCTTTATCTAATGCTGCCAAATCTCCAGTAAACATTGTTGATGCAAAATATCATGCTAAGAAGGCAAAAAGGCATAGGCGAAAGAAAGTTAGAAAACAGTGGAAATCCACAGGAAGAACATTTAGTAAGATAGGTTATCAATGGATACCTGTTGGCCATAAGAATAATCAGACAATTCCCACTAAAAAATGGATGCCTACCGGTAGAACTATTCCCTTAAGAAGTGAACATACTTTGAATAGGGCAAATACGGACACTAGTACTGCATCTATTCATAATGATTCCATTGCCTCAATTTCTGATATGAATGTTTCTATCTCTGATGTGGGTGTTCCAATCACTGTTGCTAACCAAATGGAACCCATTCTTGCATGGGGATCCCAAATATCCAGTTATCCATTCTTGTATGTGTTCAACTGCAGATCGTTCAAATCGTTCTGTGGTACCTGGACTCAGGCTGTTCCAAGAATATGACTGGAGACCGGTCGCGGCTCATGAACTTCGTGAGTAAATTCATCGGGACAGTTAGATTCGGGAACGACCATTTTGGAGCTATTATGGGCTATGGAGATTATGTGGTTGGTAAAAGTGTGATTTCCAGGGTATATTATGTGGAAGGTCTTGGTCACAATCTGTTCTCTGTTGGTCAATTCTGTGATTTCGATCTAGAAGTGGCCTTTAGAAAACATACTTGCTTCGTTAGAGAACTTGATGGTGTAGAATTATTAAGAGGAACTCGAGGTTCTAACCTATACACCATCTCTATCGATGACATGATGAAGTCCTCTCCAATCTGCTTACTATCAAAGGCTTCTAAAACAAAGTCTTGGTTATGGCATCGTCATCTCAATCACTTGAACTTCGGCACCATAAACAATCTTTCCAGAAAGGATCTTGTCAGAGGCTTACCCAGATTAAAATATGAAAAATATCATCTTTGTTCAGCTTGCCAATTGGGTAAAAGCACGAAATATGCCCACAAACCAAAACCCACAAATTCTGTAATGGAAGTTCTTCATACCCTTCATATGGATCTGTGCGGACCAATGAGAGTGCAAACGATAAATGGGAAGAAATACATTCTAGTAGTTGTTGATGACTACTCTCGATTTACTTGGGTAAAGTTTTGAGGACAAAGGATGAAACTCCAGATGTCATCATCAAACTAATCAAACAGCTTCAGGTTCGACTCAACAATACAGTCAGAATTGTTCGAACAGACAATGGCACAGAGTTTGTCAACAAAGATTTAATTCAGTTTTATGAAAGTATTGGAATCAGTCATCAAAGAAGTGTTCCACGAACTCCTCAATAGAACGGTGTAGTTGAAAGACGAAATCGAACTCTTGTAGAAGCCGCAAGAACAATGCTTATTTATTCGAAGGTTCCAATGTTTCTATGGGCTGAAGCCATTGCCACTGCATGCTACACCCAAAATCATTCCCTGATACACACCTCTCATGGAAAAACTCCATATGAACTTATTCATAAACGAAAACCTGATCTCTCCTACCTTCGTGTGTTTGGTGCTTTGTGCTATCCAACAAATGACGGTCAACACTTAGGTAAATTAAGAGCAAAGGCAGATATTGGAGTTTTTGTTGGGTATGCACCAAACAAGAAGGGTTACCGAATCTACAACAAGAGAACCCAAAATATCATGGAAATAATTCATGTTACGTTCGATGAGCTGACCGGTCAAATGGCTCCTGGACAACCTAGTTCTGGACCCGCACTTCAAAACAGTCCCATTGGTTCATCCCTTGTACCAAATTTCTTTCCAGCAATTCCATATGTACCTCCATCTGAAGATGATTTAAAGAAATTGTTTGATCCTATGTTTGATGAACTCTATGAGCCAAGTGCTAATGAACTGTCAATTCCCACAACAGAGGCTGCTCATATTCCTGAGAATGAAGTCAATCCTTCAGTCTCAATGTCATTAAGTCAAGAAGCGCCTGCTGCTGATAACTCAGTCTCATCAACAAATCATCAATCTTCGAATGGACATCATGGAACCGCTTCTGGCATCAATGATGAAGTTAATCCCTTTGCTACTCCTGAAGATGCTCCATTTGAAAACATATTTGCTCCTGAATCATCATCAGAACCATCTTCTTCAAGAGACATCGACTCTGCTACCTCAGTCCCTCAACAACTGCCACATGAACACCTTAGAAAATGGACTCACGATCATCCATTAGACAACATCATTGGAAATCCCTCTCATCCAGTATCCACACGAAAACAACTTGCAACTGATGCCTTATGGTGCTTCTTCAACTCCGTACTCTCTAAGATCGAACCAAAGGATGTTAAAACTGCCATGAATGAAGACAGCTGGTTCAATGCTATGCAAGATGAAATTCATGAGTTTGATCGACTCGATGTATGGGAGTTAGTACCTGCTCCAGATTGTGCTATGATCATTGCTCTAAAATGGATCTTCAAAGTGAAACTTGATGAGCATGGTGATGTGTTGAAGAACAAGGCTCGATTAGTTGCTAAAGGATACCGTCAAGAGGAGGGTATTGACTTTGAAGAATCTTTTGCTCCTGTTGCTCGAATCTAGGCAATCAGAATCTTTTTGGCTAATGCTGCTAGTAAGAACATGGTAGTCTATCAGATGGATGTAAAGACAGCATTTCTGAACGGAGATCTTAAAGAAGTCGTCTACGTCTGCCAACCGGAAGGATTTGTGAATCAAGAGCATCCTACTCACGTTTATCGTTTGAAGAAGGATCTTTACGGTTTAAAGCAAGCTCCAAGGGCATGGTATGATACGCTATCAAAGTTTCTTCTATCTACCGGATTTAGCAAAGGAGCAGTTGATCCAACATTGTTCACCAGAAAGTCAGGCAAACATTTAATTCATGTTCAAATTTATGTTGATGATATCATCTTTGCCTCGACTGACCCCAATGAGTGTGACCGTTTTTCAAATGAAATGGGTTCGAAATTTCAAATGTCAATGATGGGACAAATGTCATTTTTCTTGGGATTACAAATTTCACAAAGTCCCGGAGGCATCTTTATAAATCAATCTAAATATGCAAATGAGATTTTAAAGAAATTTGGATTTGATTCAAGTGACCCTGTTGACACTCCCATGATTGAACAAACTAAACTAGATGAGGACCACTCAGGGATCATGGTAGACCAAACGAAATATCGTAGTATGATTGGATCCCTGATGTACCTCACAGCTAGTAGACCAGACATCTTGTTCGCTGTTTGCATGTGTGCTAGATACCAGGCTAAGCCTACTAAAAAGCACCTTGAAGCGGTTAAACGGGTCTTTCGGTATCTCCAAGGAACCATCAATATGGGACTTTGGTACCCGAAGGACACCGGTATGTCACTAACAGCCTATGCAGATGCTGATCATGAAGGGTGTCAAGATACTCGTCGAAGTACGTCTGGAGGTGCTTAGTTTTTGGGTGATAAGCTTGTGAGCTGGTCTTCAAAGAAGCAAATGAGTACTTCTATTTCCTCTACAGATGCTGAATACATAGCCATGTCATCATGTTGTGCTCAAATCCTATGGATGAGATCCCAATTATCTGACTATGGCTTTGAATTTAACAAAATCCCTCTGTACTGTGATAATAAAAGTGCTATTGCTCTCTCATGCAACAACGTACAACACTCAAGAGCAAAGCACATCGACATTCGACATCATTTCATCAGGGAACAAGTGGAAAAAGGTGTGGTGGAACTCTATTTTGTGAGGTCTGAATACCAGTTAGCAGACATCTTCACCAAAGCTCTTCCTAGAGAACGTTTTGAGTTTATTCTTCCACGACTTGGCCTTAAAAGCCTTCAACCTGAAACACTCAAACGTCTTCAAGAGGAAGAAGAGGAGTAAAAGGTTTCCTTCATCTATCTCTTGTAAATATCTTTTCGAAAAGCAAAATACAAAATTACAAAAACCTTCAAAAAGCAAATAGAAAAATATTAAACTTTCAAAAATCCATAAAAATTGAAAAATCTTGAAAAATTCAAAAAAATATATATATTGTCTGTTTGTCATGTTTTTCTCGATTCGATAATATCTACGGTCTTTGTGTTGTCAGTCAAAGAATGACACGGGACTTTAGATATTGTTCGAATTTTTATTTTAAAAAAAAATCAAAAAAAATATTTTTGGGAGAAAGAGAATAAAATGGTTTATTGTCATTTCAGGCAGTAACTCGCTTTTTAAAGAAAGAACAGAGCCATACTTTATCATGTTTTCAAAATTCCATGCTCTGATTCTTTAAACATTTATCTGCTGAAAACTAACTGTTTTTGAAAAATAACTCGGACTCTATGTTTGATAATCATCTGGACTTATTTGTCAAAATATCTATCTCTCAAACAACAACCTATGTCATTGTTTCAGGGGGAGAATGATTTCAATTAAATTAAAAAGTTATTTGTCATTCAATTATTTTCAAAAGATATTCATGCATGTTTAATCAATGGAGTTTTAAAGTCTTAATATCCGATCCTTATCAGTTAAAACGATTTCATAATCAAGTCACAATTCTCCTTAAAAGCTTTCAAAATCAATTTAAATCTACAAGAGATCACAAATCTCAAATGATTTGATAATTGTGATCGGGGGAGAATTTGTGATTTATATTGGATTTAAACTGATAATTCGGTAAATGGTTTTATAAGGATGTACAAGCTCTCCTTCCCACATGTGCCAAACGATTTCAAATTTTCAAATTTTCCATGCACATGCTGAGGGGGAGCATTTATCTTAAACCACAAAGATCCTAAACGTAATCAATTTATATCAATGTGCATGTTCCCTCTAGTATGTGCAAAAATCTCTTCAAACCTTGATGCACATATGGAGGGGGGAGCAAAATTGTGAAAACCTCATCCTTCCCGAAAATGCCTTATCTACTTGTTTTGATTAGGGAAGTGATGATTGATATCTTTTAGAAAATAGAATTCAAAGAAGTTAAATCTTTCTCTTGCCTCCGTGTGCAAAACGATTTCAATCACTTGATGCACATGTTGAGGGGGAGCTCTTGTTCTAAAAATATCAAAAACAATTCAGGTACAAAATACTTTGATAATATATCACAAGTATCTGGATTGATTTTCAAATGGTTTTCAATTGGTTCCAATGGCAGATGAACAATACCAAATAGACCGACCAACTTTTCTTCATGTATGGTGATATAAGGATGATAAGGTTAGGTATTTGATCCCATGATCCGCCAGAACCGGAGGGATCTACCCAGGGACTATCCACTAGTTAGTGTAGAGTTCTTAGGTATGATGATAAAAGGAGAAAAATGAGATATGGGAAGAGTGCAGACTGAGACTGAGCTAGTACTGGAATAAACCCAACAAGGTTCTAGTTATGAAGTCTCGGTAAGCACTGAAGGGGTTGAAGAATTAAAAAGAATTGAATATGAAAAAGGGTGAAAAGAAATAGCCCTCTACTTATTCAACCTTAGGGCAGAAACCGGGTTCAATTCATATGCTACTGATGGTAACATCAGTATTGAAGACAAGACGTCATAGACCCAGTGACGCACTGCACTTCAACTTCCCAAACCACTCAAGTTCCTCTTAAAAGGACTTGTTTCATTCTCACGGGGAACCAAAATAATCTATCTACTTTCTCTTAGAGTTTGTTGATATTGAAGAAGGAGACCCTCTCCTTAGTCTCCAGCACAGGAACCAAATATGCACAAAATTGAGTCTAGAGCCACGAGATCATCATAAATCTCATTAGGACACATTCAATGAAGACTCTCTGTTTCACACAATGTGGAAAAAGAGATTATATCTTGAGTCCTACGCATTATCCTTGTGGTATTGCCAGAACATCCGAGTGATATGTAAAAATATTCACAATGAAGATGGAAAGCCTTCTGGAGCCAACATCAAACAAGCTCCTGGTGGGTGGCATGTGAGATCTATTCAATAGATCAACCATGTGACAACTGAACAGAAACAATGGGGCGATTCAATCTTTTGAATCAATCATGGTTCAGGTTATGGATTGACGGATACCTTTGAAAAACCGGTCGTTGTGCTTAAAAACTCTTTTCCTTAGCACATCGACCGTGTTCGAATATTTCAAATCAAAAGGTGTTTTATGATTGATAATTGATTTTCATTAAAACCTTCGTTGTAGTGCAAAAACAATTTCTATTGAGCAATACACGATTGTTTTTCAAATCTCTTTTCATCAATCAGTGAATTTCTATTCGCTGGTTCACTCACTCCGTGTTGTCTTCTTTGAGACGTTCCGGTTTGAGAACAGCTAGAGCAGCTGCGAAACCCTGTCAAGGAAATTCTTCAGAATTATACCTGATCACAGGCAGTACTTGTACTGATCAACGGGGAACCGTGGGCCGTGTACCTCAATTCAACAAAAAAAGGTCAAATACACTTTCCTACGCTTTATTGCTAACTGTTGTATGCAGGTACGCCCTACGTTTGCAGCTGATCAGAATGATGCAGTCAATCCTTAGCCGCATGCTCACACCACACATTCATCTCGAAATAAATCATGATTAGTGCATCAATGACTCTGATATTTTCACTCCATGCTTCTGCTACGCTGCTGCCAATATCATGAATCAACGAAAGCTTCCGCTACTCTGATGAGAAGATATCATGATCCAGAATGTGAGCATGTCGGTCCGAAAGTCACAACATCACAAAATTCCAACACCACAGTGGATGTCTCAGAAATTTTTGATAGCTGATGATCTCAAAAGCTGGCTCAAAATTATTATCACGTGGATCAGTAAAAGACCTCCACTTGGATTAACCAAACATGCAATGAGAAGATTCACTGACTACGAGCTTCGGAGCAATGTACTACATCATGAATGCAAGAAAAATCTTTAATGTAATATCGGTTTGTATTCTATGTAATTTTAGTACATGATTGAGGTGACCTCCCTTAGGGGGAGATTGTTAGGAATTAGAAATTCCAGGTATTAAAGAGTCGGTCACCTCAAGTATATGTAATCGTTAGAAAGCTCGTAGTCGTAGTTATTTTAAGTTAAGTAGTATTTAGTTTAGTAACACCGTGGAGGACGGACGGGTCTTTACCCACTGTATGCCTGATCCACAGCCCGTTGTGTGGCGTTTTATTGTAAGACTATAAATACTCTCTACGTTCCAAGGTAGAGAGTTGGAGCTCATAATAAGATTTTTCTTTCTCTCACTAAAGTTCCCAAACCTCTAACTTTCTCTCTCTAAACATCATTTTATACGCCACCTTGTGTTCATGGTTTGATGTGTATGTGAAATCCAATAGCTTACATGTTAGTCAAAAGTTGATTTTATTGTCTAATTATTGAATATGATATGTTAATGAATGTTACGAGTCCAATGTCACTTATTTGTCCAATAGTCCAAAGTAGTCGTGATAAGTTTCGTGAGTTGATTAATTTTGAATTTTTGAAGTCCAAATTTGCACTTATTCACATAACATTATAAACATTTAAGCATATTAGTGACGTTTTGGTTTCGTGACGTTATGAGTTATTTATTTACCAGTTTGTACGCATAACAATTCATAATAATGGTTAAGATAAGGCTTAGGCGTAAAGTTCAAAGCTTATGCGTAAACAGTTGTGGTCATACGCGTAAGCATAAGCTTATGCGTAGGATCTTATCTTATGCGTAAGAAATATTATGCGTAGAAAAAGAGAGCCTTAGGCATAGAGCTTACGCGTAAGCGTGTGGGAGCTTACGCGTAAGGTTTACTCGTAAGAGTGAACCTTATGCGTAAGACTCAATGTTTACGCATATCCTTCACAGGATAAGCGTAGTCCCCTTTGTAGAACCTTACGCGTAAGATTTCTCTTACGAATAACATATTACGGGTAAAGTGATCCTTATGCGTAGGAGCACAGTTAACCTTGATTCTGAATATTTCACGTGTAATAACCTGAAATAAATTCATCATAACACATTATTAACATATTATTCAAACCCTTTTAGTTTTTCATATGAACTAATAGTCCAAACAGTTTATGCGTAAAAATAATCTTACGCGTAAGTCTAACCCTAAGTTTTCAAATTTTTACGAGTAAAGGATTTAGCCATAGGATTGACACCAAATGATTTCTATGATATCTTAGAGGCCTAATGAGTTGTTTTAAACAAGTTTTAATATCAAAACCCTTATGAATCAATAATACCCAATTCCTACGAGTATAAACCCTAATTCACAATTACTTAAGATTTCTTGTTTCTGGGTATGTTTCAAGCATGGTTTTGGTCAATTAAACATGTAACAAACATAAAACAACCATCTAATAGTCCAGAAACACTCCCAAATGAAAACGCCCAAATCCACGCATAAACCCTAAAACATGAATAATGATTGAAAACGTTTTTTGGGTGGATTTTGATGTTGAAAATGATTATAACACTTGTTTTTAAACGTTTTGACACCAATTTTACCATCATAAACATTCACATGATGATTTTTTGTTCATACGCATACGCGTAGAACACAAGATCATCTCAAACACAAAATCTAACCGTAGGATTCGTTTGAAAATCAAAACCAATGTTTAGAAATACATAACAATCATTAAACCACTTACAAAGATGAAGATTAAAGCACGGTTTTGAAGATTAATTCTTATGCGTGGATAATGGTTGTTGGGTAATAAATGATAGTAGTAAATGAATGAGTAAAGTAGTTGAGGTGGTTATGTTAATTTAAGTTTAAGCTTTTGACAAAAATTGTCCCTCCACCTCAACCATTTTCATTCTTAGCCCATAACTTCCATTTTGGTTATGCAAGGTATGTTATTTGGAAAGAAACTTGACGACACTCCCCCCCCCCCCGACTTAAGAAATAATGAAATTTTATAATTTTGAGTTCGGGGAGTGTCAGTAAACCAGAAATGTGACCACCATTATCAAAGAAACAACCGGAATAAGGTAACATGCAAGTACAAGGTTTTATGAAACAAAAAAATATTTACTTTCTCCCCCTCAACACTTGACCGTGAAAATATTGAAGTTTTGAAAGAGTGAAGTGTTAACGGAAGATTTATACTTGCCATGTTGAAAGAAATTAAGATAGAAGAATATTTTTGAGATTTAAAAGTTTTATATTTTTGTATTTTTGTTTTTGAAAATTATTTACAAAAGGAGTTTTTGGTGTTTGACTAGTTTAAGATTGTTTTAAAAGTTCATCCAGTTCCTCTGGAGTCAAACACCTCATACCAATCCGGTGGACCAACTCAGTAAGCCTAGCAGGAGCTAAGGCTTTGGTGAGAAGGTCTGCCAATTGGTATTCAGTACCCACAAAGTATAATTCAACGGTACCCTTTTCCACATGCTCCTTGATGAAATGATATCGAAGATCAATGTGCTTTGATTTCGAATGTTGAACAGAGTTGCACAAGATCGCAATAGCACTTCGATTGTCGCAGTACATCGGGATTCTGTCAAATACATAAACATAGTCTTTGAGTTGTGTTCTCATCCAAATGACTTGAGCACAACACGCCGACATGCTTCTATTGAGGACAACGATGTACTGTTTGGTCACCATGTTTGTAACACAAGCATCAATAGAAGAAATAGATAAGAGAAAGGATCGGATGAACACTTAACTAACACACACGTATGAATGAGAATAGATATGCGTAAAGTGAAATGAGTAAAATGAACAACCAACCCTCAAGTGAGGGATTACAAGGATTATTTATAGGGCAAGGAGCTAGGGCAACACTACTAGCATCCTTCCTTTCTTATGGGCTTGGGCCAAGGCTCATGGGCTTTCTACATAAGCCTTGGCATGATAACTAACATAAAAGCCATAATTAAGCTAACTATTACATATTAATTACTAACACTTAAATTCTAGTTTAGGAGTGATTCCAACAATCTCCCCCTAAGTGTTAGTGATTGATGGTATAAACATTGAAGGTGCTGATGTAATAGTAGCTTTGACGTCTTCTGACATTCTTCTTTCTTGTGAGAAGAAGTGCCTTGATTCGAACAATCTCCCCAGTCTAGAGAAATTGTTTCCTTTGAAGTATTCTGCTTTGACGTCATCATAATCTTTGTTCTTTCTGATGGAAGTGATAGTATGTTGTTGTTATCTGCATCAGGTCTGCTTCGTTGCTCCAGTGTCTCCACGTCTTTCTCCAACATGCTCACACACTCTTTAACGTTGGATTTCAGTGATGATGTAGTTCTCTTAGTCTTTAAAATTTGTAGATTCTTTGACGTTGACGAAGAATCATTTTGACTTTGTGTTGCCTTTTGAGAGAACTTTCATTAGTGATGTTGTAGGTATGAGCATGTGGAGAATCTGCACGATCTTTTCCACCCGTAAGCATCCATAAGAAGAAAACATAAAACATGGGTTAGAAATAATCCAGCGCTTACAAGTTTGAACTTCGAGAGTGTTAACAGCATAGTGTGAAAACACAACTCTAATTCTCAAAAAGGCTGTTCCTGAACTGGAGTCCTACAAGTGAGATAACGCGATGTACCGAAATACATCTACAGTTCAGATGAGCAGCTGAGGTACACCGAAGCATCACCTCACGACTATAGACTGTTTGAGACACACTAAGCGTAATCCACAGGGAGTTACCGAAGTGACCTCCTGTCAGGGCTGTTTGATGTTGACCCTGGCAGGAGTTTTCATTCAATCACTGAGGATCACAGTTGTGAACCCCTCATAAATGTTCTCGACAGATTGCTAAGATCTGTGAAGGACATGATATTGTATCACTTGTGTTCTTATTGTTGAACGACAAGCGATGAAATGTCAAGTGTACCTAAGAGATCTTTTGATGAATCTCGTGGCTCTAGACTCAATAGTGCACTTTGGTTTTCCTGAGCGGAGACTAGGGAGAGGGTCTCCTTCTTCAATACCAGCAATCTCTAAGAGAAAGCCGATAGTTTACGTAGGGTTCCCTGTGAGAATGAAACAAGCTTCTGTTGAGAGAAACTTGAGTGGCTAAGAAGGTTTAGTGCATGCGTCACTGGGTCCATGACGACTTTGATCTTCAATACCGGCGTCATCAAGTGACACCCAGTAGCATATGAATTGAACCCGGTGTCTGCCCTAAGTTGAATAATTTGGAGGGCTATTTCTTTTCACCCTTTTCTTTACTTTTCTTTTTAATTCTTCAACTCCTTCTTTCTCCGATTCTCATTTTCTCCTTTTTATAATCATACCTAAGGACTTCTAATTCTAACTATTGGTGGTGTCCTTGGGTAGATCCCTCCGGCTCTGGCGGATCATAGGACAGTTATTCGTAACCTTAGTCACCTTATAACTCCATGACTAACCTATGTTGCCATAAAACCATTTACATGAAAATCTCTCAAAGTGGTTATGAGTAAAAACATTTAATACCACTATTGAGAGTTTGAGACTTTGCATAAATACTCCCCTTCCACACGTGCTTAAGTATTTTTACAGAAATCTGCATGGTGAGAGAAGAGCACGCACTTTTTGAATTGATCAACTCAAGATAGACAATCTCCCGCGAGACACGGTTACGTTGCATAGTTAAAGAGTTACATTGTCAGCTTTTAGGTGACAACTAGCTCTAATAACTACCTTGAAGGTGTGGACAAACCTCGAAAGGTTGTCAAACCCGTCAAAGTTCATGTCTATCAAGAGCTTCTCGAATAGGTACAATTTACTTGGATAAGTCTTGGAAGACAAATCTTTTCAATGTATGACTGTTCAGATCCCGTCAATTCATGGGTTGAATTTTTTTCACACGAGGATTCAATAGCAATTCACAACATATTTCTTATCACATAATTTTTTCTCCCCCTCAAAAATGGCATATAAATGTTATTTTTGACGAAATTTTGATATCGAATATGACCATTTCGAGTTTTGTGGGAAGATTATCACGAAGAACAATTTTGTGAACAAAGTTAGTAAGCAAATACTCCCCATCAACAAGTGATATAAACTTTTGAGGTTTTGAAAATCATAAGGGGAAGTACTTGTCCTTTTGAGCAAAACTTTGAAAAATGAAAGTTTTGATAAGTTTTACTCAAAAGTAAGAATCTTTCGCTCCTTTTATAGGATTGTGGCACTGAATTGTACCACAGGGTCCTTTCATGACATGTACGGGTTGTACACTTTTATGTGTGCACAAGCCATAGTCATTAAAAAACACACATCCAAATGTTAAGATAATGAACCAAATCAATGTTAAGATAATGAACCAAATCAAGGGTTACCAGGAGAATCCGGAAGGCCAGCAATAACTCCAGGAATGCGTTCAGGATGTTGATAGCCTGTGAGAGATATGTTGGGACAACCACTTACGAAACTCTCTAAAGTTCTGAATTGATACCTTCTGAGCAACCTTTCATTGATCCGCGTGATGATCCTTTTCACATCCCGTCTCTCCTTAGAATTCTATCTCTTTGGTGACCCAATGACTTGTTGTATTGCCTTTAACCGATAAGGTAACGCATCCCTGACTTTCTTGAGTGTATGATCCCCAAACTTATGAAGCTCGTTACACGCCATTAAGCAATTTCGGTGTAGTTCACTACGGTAGACTACTCCAAATGGTCTGCTGATTAGGGTGTACTGAGGAAGGTGGTTTATGTCGGGAAGGTCAAGCTGTGGTTTTGTGAGGTTAACACGTGTTTGATACGATTCCACGGCAAGCTGAATGTCTTCTACACATTCTTGGATCACTATGCTTCTGATGAAGATTAGCAAGGACTTGATGTATTCACGTTGTATCTCTGTAGAGAAATGTCTCATTCGTCCCTGTACCTTGGCAAGATACAGATCTTCAATGTCGTTGAGAGACAATCTCTGAACGTCCGCTTCACAGAATTCATAGTCCTCTTCGTCTTGTCTTTTAACCACTATTTTCTTGAGAAATGTGTAGTCCCATTTAGACGAGATAGTGACATGCTTGATAGCAATGATCCCTTTATCACTTGACACTTCATGCTTTGATGTGAGTACCTGGCAGCTCTTGTAGTAGATTTTTCAGCGTTCAGGCCAATGATGAATCCCATACATGGCCTCAAGATCATACTTTTCCACGGTGTTAGAGAACATGTGGGTGGCATTTTCCTTGATTGCAATGCTGTTTGAGTATATTGCTGCTGGGAACGGAAGTGTAAGTGATGTAGCGTATTTCTTAGATACATCGCTACCGTGTAGAAGAAGTTCCAGGTCTTTGTTGAAGAAGTAGCGGAATGGAATCTGTGGTTGATCCGGACGGCCAATTGTGGGTAGAGGCCTGGTCCAGTCTGTGTAGTATGGAGCCTTGTCTTTTCGAGTGAATTCGATATTAGCTTCAGGATTGAGCCAATCGATGTTGTTCGACATGGCTCGTGCAATGCTGTCGAGGTGGTATTCCACTTCAATTTCACTTTCGAAGCTATCTTTGAGCAATTGGAAGGCATCATTCTTGATTCGCTTGAGCTCAGCCTTTGTCATCTTCTTCACTTTGAATTTTTCTTGTAATAGCTTGACATGTTCCATAGTACGGCCATCTACCATATCTTGACCTTCTGGTATTGGGGGAGTAGCATCACAAAGTTGAGAAAACCAGTCGTATTCAGCGGTTGTATCGTCATCTAACCAAGAGACAACATCAGACTTAGTCGTCTTCTTCTTCTTCTTTAGCTTTGATGAGGATGCTGGTTTCTTCGATGTGTCGGGAGAGGTGGGTTGTTGTTGGGGCTCTGGGATCTCTTCATCGTCACCACCAGTGTATTCGATATGATCACCGGTTTTCTCTGTGGTTAGTGGTAACTCAGAGTCCTGAGGTTTATTAGTAGAAGAACGTGGAGGAGATCGTGTGTCTGTTGGAGTCCTTTGGGGTGGTGGTGGCATAGAGGAGGGTTCACCAGACTTCTTTGGACGTTTAGGCTCCTTATCCTTATCCTTATCCTTATCATCATCGTCTCTTGGACGCTTAGGCCTTTCAGCTTCTACTCTGCATGTTGTTTTGAGTTGGTATTCCAGCAATGCTTCAAACAGTTTACCTTCGTCAGAGGTAAATGTTGCAGATCATTTTGACATTTGTGTTACCAGCCTGGAAACCAATTTTGCATCGGAGAATACTATAGGATCAGTTGGGTTGATTGTTACAGTTAAAGGTGTTGATCTTATAGTTTGCTTGGCCAATTGCATGAGATTCGGATAGAGTTGTCTGTTGAACATCTCTCTTGTTACGCCAGGGACAGTGTTGAGAAGAAACTTATGAGTATATTCTCTAGCCGTCTTCTCCATTTCCCTTTGGAAATCTCCTTTGAGAAGCTTCTGGATTTGCTCCCTTTCTTTTAACATCTCGTTTATCCTGTTTTGAAGAAAGTTGATTCTGTCAGCTAGTTGATTCAGCTTTTTGTTGATCACGTCTTTCTTCTTGACTTGCTTGATAGCTTTGACAATTTTTGTCTTAGCTCGGGATATCCAAGAGTCAGTTGGTTTCTTTACAGACTTGGATGTGGATCTGGTTGTGCCTTTGGATGGTGGAGGTGAAGAGTGAGAAGACGAGTCTGATGATGATGAGACATGAGGAGACTCAGGGTCTTTAGGTGGCTCAGAAGTTTCTTCCTTGGAGCGATTTGGGCTGTCTAGAAGAAAATCATCATAATCAACTTCGTCATCTTGTCCAGTCTTAGCCAATTCTTCAGCCTTGATCCTGGATTCTTCATCTGCTTGAGCTTGAGCTTCTTTATCTGCCTTTTCTTTAGCTGCAACCTCAGCATCTTCATCAGAAATTTTCTCAGACTTCTCCCTTTCTGGTTCCTCAAATTCATAAGTGATAGAGTCCTCCAGTTGCCTTTGTTGTTGTTCGTGGGTGGTGCTACCAATTCCCTTATCGGGTTGATTAACCGCATCAGGAACTGGTGTAGATAGTGCACCACCACTTGACCCTCTGGGGCCACGAGTTTGTTGTTGTTCGAACTCTTTGGCAGCGTGTTGGAGTCTCAGATTCTTCACCTTTTTTCCTGTACTCTCTGTCTTCATCCAGTGGCTCTTCTTCCGAGCTTTCCTCTTCATGCTCAAGCACTGGAGTTTTCCATTTACCTTTATCAGCTTTTGGACTGGGAGGTTTTGCTATTGTTTGAGTGTCATCGATTGGAGTTTCAGAGTAGAGGACCTCTTCGTTTGATTCAGTATCCTCAGAACTTTCATCCATTAGCTTTTGTTGCGGTTCAGGCTTGGGAATAGGAATAACATCTTTTGAAAGAATTTTCCTTTTGAGAACATGAGTCCTCTTAGGATACTTTCGTGTGCTTTCAGTGCTTGTGATACTTCCTGTGCTGCCTCTCCTGGTTTTCCTAGTAGGAGTACCAGCGGACTTTTCATCAAGGAAACCTACTTTGCCTTCTTCAACTGCTACCAGATATTGTTTGTACGAATACAGTTGTTTGATATCATCAGTAATAAGATGATCTGGCAGCACTGCACCTTGTTTCTTCGTTGTAGAGTCCTTAAATCTGACAATGAGTGTGGGCTCATACAACACGGAGTTTTGTTTGAGGTCATCAAGTCTCAAGGGAATATCAGGATTATACCCTAGAGCTCTTTGGATCAACAGTTTGGTATATCTGATATACGGGATTTTGGTGCCAAGCTTTTTAAGGAAAGTCATCATATCGTCCCATATCAGAGCTTCAAATTCTATGTCTTTCTTGTTCACCAAAGCCCAAAATATTTGTAGTTCCATGAGCTTGGGATGCTCATGACCACTATCACGTCCAGAAACGGATTTTGCAATCATAATGTAGAGGGTTCTCCATGGCTGGGGAATGTTCTTGAGATCCACATATGAGTGCTTTGTGATCACCCCGGTAGCTTCATCATAGCCGATGTTGACCATGAACTGGAGAACGACCTCTTCAGTTGGATTGGCATTGTATTCAGTAGGTTCGATGATAGGAATGAGAAGAATGGCCCTCAAATCTGCTGGTGTGATGATGACTTGTTTGTTGTTAAGCGTCACCGTCACAGCATTTTGACCTTTGACCTTTTGCATTGTATGCCAGAATTGGTGAATGTAGATCTCCGGTACAGTAGCAGAGTTAGTGAGCATGTTTTGATAGGGGTGAGTCTTCAGAATATCCACTGCAATCTGACATGAAGACTCTGAACAAGATAAGTTCTCAAAATCAACTCTGAGGTTGTTCTTTCCGATCTTCATTGGGTAACCATGAGGGAAGATATCTTCAACAGTGAGAAAATTTGGTGCTTCCACATTTTGCATTTGAGCGTCCATGTCGTGATCTGAAAGATATTTTAGCCAAGAGAACCAACATATCGAAAGACATTACGTTAGTCAACAATTGATTTTATTGTCTATTTATTGAATGTGATATGTCGATGATTGTTACGAGTCCAATGTCACTTGTTAGTCCAATAGTCCAAAGACGTCGTGATAAGTTTCGTGAGTTGACTTTACAGTGCTATTCTCATTTAAAAAAAAAAAAAAAGTAGGATTAGCTTACGCGTAAGAATTGAGAAACACTAAGATTAGGCGTAAACTGAAAGTTAGACGTAGAAAACTTATGCGTAAGATTAGCTTATGCGTAAGACAATGCTTAGGCATAAGAAAATTCTTATGCGTAAAATTAGGGTTTTGCCCAAAAATCCTTTACACTAATCTCAGTGCAAAAGATATCCAAAGTCGAAGTGTTTTCAGGCTTATCCAAGCAAGAAAACACTGAGTAAACAAAGAAAACTGAAGATCAAGCCACGGATAGCTTACGCGTAACTTTAGGGTTTTGTTACGCGTAAAACTTGATCAAAACAGATTTTTAGCCCAAAGAGTTTCTAAACCAGATTTTTATGATGAGACAGCTTCAATATCACCAAAATAACACAAAAGTGTGAAACTTGATGATCCAAAACTTGTAGACACGTTACGCGTAGAAATGAACACATGTTTAAAATCGAGTTTAAAACCAATGAAATACACGTAAAGTTCGAAACTCTTTGCCAAAAACAGAAATTTTAACACCTAAAAACCTTGAAAGTACAAGAATCTTGGATTGTAAAGTGTAAAAAATGAGTTTTTATGCGTGAGAAAGTTTATAAACCAAGAGTTACGCGTAATACTAAAAACTTCAAAAACAAATTCTTTTCACCCAACTATTTGGCTATTGATACCACTGTTAGGTCACTATGTTTGTAACACAAGCCTCAATATGTAAGAAAGAAAGATAAAATGATCGGTTAAACAATACACACACAAACACGTATGATATAAGAAGAGTTATGCGTAATGTTTGATATGAAATGAACAACCAATCCTCAAGTGAGGGTTTACGAGGATTATTTATAGGGCAAGGAGCTAGGGCAACACTACTAGCATCCTTCCCTTCTTATGGGCTTGGGCCAAGGCTCATGGGCTTTCTACATAAGCATTGGCATGATAACTAACATAAAAGCCATAATTAAGCTAACTATTACATATTAATTACTAACACTTGAATTCTAGTTTAGGAGTGATTCCAACATGTACAATCCTGCTTCTTCGATTGCCATGACACCATTTTATCACCAAGAAATTGTAAAGCTCCTGATGTACTTTTCCAAGAATCTAAGCAACCTGCGTGATCAGCGTCTGAAAAGGCTATTAGTTCAAAACCAGAATCCTTCAGATACCAGATCCCGAAGTTAATGGTTCCCTTGATGTATCGGAGGATTCTTTTAGCCTTAGAGAGGTGAGTTTCAGTTGGTCGCGACTGATAACGGGAGCAAAGATATACAGCAAAGACAATATCAGGTCTACTGGCTGTTAGATACATGAGAGACCCATTGATACTTTGGTATTTGGTAGGTGATCTGTGCTAAACCGTCAAGTCTAATCACACAAACTGGCCACTTGTGAATGACCAGCCGTAACAGACTTAAAACAGCTCAGACACAAATACAATGAAGTCCTGGAGAATATAATGAATTCCCGGGTCGTTTAGTCCCACGGAGACTTAATGGTGTGTCAAAACAACCTCAGAGGATAGAATGATCACTTAAGGATAGTGATCTGTAAAGGTTATGATTAGAAATTACACTACTGATTGATTGGAATGGAATAGAGTACAGAACAGGAAAGCACAACAATCAGATAAGAAAAACGTAAACGTAAGTTTTAAAAACTACGTATACGTACAAAATAAAAAGTGAAAACTAAGAAATAAAAGGCCTAAAAATATGAAAATAACATTTTTGGAATCCTAAAAATAAAAGAAAATTATTAGAAAAGGAAAATTATTTTTAACACTATTTAATTAATTATTATTAATTAAAAACTATTTTAACTATTTAATAAATACTCTAAAATAAAAGAAAATATGAAATGAGGCTAGAAAAATAAACTTATGATTCTGAAAAATCTAAAATACTATAAAACTAATTTTAAAATTAAAAATATATTTTTCACACTTTTTATCTAATTATCACTAATTAATTATTATTTAAAATACACTTAATTACTAGAAAATATAAAATAAACTTGGAAAAATAAAATTTTAACTTTGAAAAATCTAAAATATGATAAAACTAATTTTAAAACAGAAAATATATTTTTTATACTTTTTAATTATTTATTACTAATTAATTACTATTTTTAACTAATTAAAATTATAATAAATACTAAAAAGCTAGAGAAAAATCTGAAACTTTTTCTAAAAATACTATATGATGACAGAAAACAAAGAAAAATAGAAAAACAAGATTTGCTTATTAATAAGCTAGAAAGAAAAATCAAAAAGCTAAAACTATTAAATAAATGCTATCACTGTTTTTTAATTAATGTTTTTCTGGATTTTCTTTTTGAAAACTACTTTACTACTGATTATATGAAACTTTAACAAAGACAAAAATTTTACAAGTCACAAATAAGCAGTTTAATGAGCTTATAGATCCAACAGTGGGCTTAAGAGCTTATTTGGTGGAAATAAGCTCAAACAAGCTTACAACTTGAAACAAAAGCTAGAATAAGATGAAAATAAGCTAGAGCAACTAAATTGAAGCTAAAAGACACAAACAATCAAACTGGAAAGCTCTAATAAGCCAATAAGCACTAGACTATTTGTGGTGAAAAACAGAAAATGGGACAAAGATTAAGCTAAAAGCAGCCCTGGCTAACAAGCTCAAATGTGAAAAACCAAACTTGATACTTCAAGATAGCCAGGTTGGCTATTCAAAGAACCAAAAATTACAAGATTTGAGCAACTAATAAGCTCTATGTGAGCTTATCAATATGGTCCAACCAACTGTGCACAGGACAGTTATCTCAGACAGGTGTCCACAAAAAGCTAATCAAAAAGCACTTAAGAAGCTGAGAAACAAAGAACTAGCATTTTTCTATTTTTGTTTAGCAACCAAACTATAATACCCCCAGAGCTTTTAAACTAAAACACAGTATTGAACACACAATGAAATTCCAAAGTTTATTCAAAAGTGACCTTAATGAAAATTTTGACTTTTGTTCAAAACCAAAAGTTTGACTAAGATGAACTTTGGATTGATCTTAAGCACTGAATTTGTTATGTTAAGATGTAATAAGACTAACTTGAGCAAGATTAACAACTTCCTAACACTGAATCATGATTCTATCTTTGTGAAATCCAACAGTGAATACTCAATATTTGATCCAAAGGAATTTTGACTTTTTGCTTATGAGCACTTCTTTTTGTGACTGAGATCAGTTATAACAGTCAAATGTGATACAAAGTAATAACAAACAAGAACTCAAACAACCTTTAGACAGCTAAGCTTACAAATCCCAAACAAGACTTATTTGACTGTTTTGAACCTTTTTCAAAGCAACTCACAAATTTAAACCATGAACTTGATTTCAGACCTTGTATTATGATTAAATAGGACTAAATAAGCTTGAACCAATAGTAATAACAACATAAATCTAAGACTTGATGATAATGCAACTTTAACTGTCAAAACTAAATTTTTGTAAACTACAAATTGAAAAGAACAAGCTACTGATTTTAAGGCTTAAACACACTTGATTATAACTAGATATCACAAAGAAACAGAAATTTGAACTAATGAACAAGTACAACAGTGAAATGCCAAAATGGTTAAAAAGCTTACAAATGGGTATTCAACTGCAAACCAAGAACCAATGACCAATACCAATCCTAATAGCTTTCCACAAAGCTTCTAACCCAAGGCCATCCACAATTCACCCTGCTCCAGCTGTGTACACCATTTTCAACTGATTTTTGATTTTTTAGCTATTTAATTTGTATTTTTGGTGAATTTTGATTTTTGATTCTAAACTGATTTTAAATGTATCTAAAAGCTTGATTAAGCTTTCTAGGAGCTTAAGTGTACTATATCAGTCCATACAAACAACAAACAACAACATTTGAACCAACATGAGATTTTGCATAAACATGAAATTTTGCATAAACTTGAGAAATGGTTAAGACTTGAAATTGCTAATTGAAAAAGCTTTACAATACACTAAAATACTTCAACAGAATGCTTAGAAGCTTTAAATTACACTTTAACTTGAAAAACACTTAAAACGATATTAAGAAATAAAGAAAATACTACATACTTTGATACATTGCATCACTTCTCATCTTTATAGACTTTTTAGCATCCCTGATGTCCTCTGAATGTTTCCCACCACATCTGAGCCCTTGGATCACTCTAACTCATCAGAACCGTCCACATGGATTTTTGGCGCCAATTTTCTTCAAAGCAGGTTTAAGAATTAATGAGGTTTGGTTCAATCAATTAAAGCTTTTGTTGTTTAGAGGATGTGGAGGGGACATAGTATGGGAGGGGTGTTGAAAATGTGGTGAAAACCAGGACTGGTTTTGAGATATCAGCTATGGGAGAGATAGAGCTACAGTACCTGGTATTTGAGCGCGCGTGGGTCTGGTTTGACTTTATTTGACCGAGTGGTGATATCAAAAGGCCGGGTCATGGTTTGGGCTTAGATGGTTTTGGGCCTAGATTGGGTTTGGATTGATATAAGTGTCCGTTTGGTTTAGCTATAACAACAAGGACCAAAAGTGTAATTTATCCAAACTCAAGGACTGAAAATGCCATTTTTCCAAACTTATAACAAGGACCAATTTTGACAAACTTTGATAGAACAAGGGCCCTTTTTGCATAAAATCCATTTTCAAAGGTCCAAGGACTAAATTTGCAATTTTTCAAAGTTTGAGGACCTTTCTTGCCAATTGACCAAAGAATCATTCAAGGATCATTTTTGATAACTTAGAATACTTCAGGGACCTTGAATGACAAAACTTCACATTTTGATATTCCAGGGACTAGATTTGACAACTTTTAAAACTTGGGGGACTAAAACTGCCAATTTTGCAAACTTTATACATTTTTCATCTGATTTTGATCTTTTTGCATTTAAAACACATAAAACACTGATTTGTGATATTTTCATCATTTTGATGCATTTTTGAGTGTTTTCAGATGTTTTTGCAGTTTAGATTATACAAAAATGATGAGTATTTAGACACTCATCAGTAGGCTCAACCAATTTCCCTTGCAAATCAGCGTCCAGTTTCTTGGTATGTGCCATTGGTGTGGCATAGCTGTCACACTTTTGCATTCCATTTTTGTTTAAAATTTCAAGGGCATATTTGGACTGAGTCAAGAAAATACCACGGGATGATTGATGAAATTGCAGTCCTAGAAAGAATGTAAGTTCACCCATCATGGACATTTCAAAATGTTTTTCATAAGTTTTGAAAAAGCGTTTGAGTACTTTAGATGTGTTGACCCAAAAATGATGTCATCCACATAAATTTGAACGATTAAAATGTGTGCCCCGTGATATTGTATGAACAATGTAGGAGCGACCGATCCTTTGATGAAATTATTAGCGATAAGAAAGGAATACAACTTATCATACCACGCCCGAGGGGCTTGTTTGAGACCGTAGAGAGCCTTGTTTAGTTTATAGACGTGATTAGGGAACTCTGGATCAACGAATCCTTCTGGCTGGCTAACATAGACCGTTTCTTTCAGTTTTCCATTGAGAAAAGCAGTTTTGACGTCCATCTGAAAGACCGTTATGTTCATGTGAGCCGCGAATGCCGGAAAAATCCGAACAGCCTCAAGTCTAGCAACCGATGCAAATGATTCCTCGTAATCAATCCCTTCTTCCTGTCTATAACCCTTAGCCACCAGACGTGACTTATTTCAAATAACCGTTCCTTCAGCATCCAGCTTGTTTTTCCAAATCCATTTGAGACCAATAACATAGACTCCAGTTGGTTTTTCAACCAATTCCCATACTTCAAGACGTTTAAACTATATAAGTTCTTCTTGCATGGATTCAATCTAGTTGTCATATGTCATGGCATCCTTAATGTTTTTGGGTTCAGCTTGGCAGACGGTAAGTGCATAAATGCAATGTTCACTGTCAGTCTGAAGTCGTTGTCTAGTTACGACTGGTTGATTCGGGTTGCCAATAATGTTCACTAGAGGATGGTCTTTCGTCCAACGATGTGTGGAGGGTTGATGTTGATATACATTCTGCAGATTGGGCGGATTCAAATGGCTTGTGGATGATTCTGCAACATCAGGTGTGGCAGTTTCATTAGCAAATGGATTGAAGAACGCATTTGGATCATAATCTGTACGTGGGGGTACTTCATTGTTCAGAAGATCATCAGCTGGTTCAGAGTCATTGGATGCGGTTTGTTCGACTGTTGTTGTAGAGTCAACTGGTGGTGCTTCCTCAACAGTAGTTGTTGTAGCAGGTGTATCAGGTATTGGATTATGATCAGGTTGAGCAGCGGAAACATTTGATACATCTGGAGCACGTTCATCAATATCATCACTAAACAGAGGAGCACATAGTTGTTCCATTTGACGTCGAGTAAGTTGTAAACTTGGTTCAGCTGATGATGGGGTTTGAAGGAAGTTTAAACGGTTATGTCAGGGTTCCAAGCTGTTATGCTCAGAAGCCATTTTAGTAAGCTCATCAAAATTTCCATGAATCGTTTCCATAATCTCCCTTGTACGACGATTCCAGATCCGATAACCCTTAGAGTTTTCACAGTATCCAACAAAGACTCCAATGTCAGCTTTGGCTTTGAGCTTACCAAAGTCATCATGATCATTATTCGGATAACAAAGGGATCCAAATACATGAAAGTGTTTGAGATTCGGTTTACGGTTGTGGATAAGCTCATAAGGTGTTTTGTTGTGGCGTTTGGTAATCATTGAACGATTCTGAGTGTAGCATGCAGTTGACACGGCTTCAGCCCACAAGTAATCTGGTAGTTTTGCATTGATTAACATCGTTCTTGCAGCTTCCACTAACGTACGGTTTCGTCTTTCAACAACGTCTTTTTGTTCCAGTGTTCGTGCAATGGATGTTTGATGCTCAATTCTCATTTTCTCATAATATGCACGAAGAGTTTGATTCACAAATTCAGTTCCTTTGTCTGACTGTGTTCTGGAGCTGAACTTGAATTTTCGTGAGAAAGGTGATGATCATCTAAGGAGCTTGATCTTTACTTCGAAGAAAATAAACCCAAGTCCATCTTGAGTAGTCATCGACAATTACCAAGATGTAGCGTTTTCCATTAATCGTCTGCATGCGCATCGGGCCACACAAGTCCATATGAAGAAGATGAAGCACATGCTGTGAGCTGTGTTCCACCTTTGAAGGAAAATGAGCACGAGTGCTTTTCCCTTGTTCACATGCTGAGCATAGGTGATCTTTAGAATACCGAAATCTTGGGAGACCTTCAACAAGTTTGTATCGTGCAAGATTGCTTATTGTTTGAAAATTTAAATGTGAGAGACGACGGTTCCATAGCCAAGATTTTGTAGATGTTGCCTTTGAAAGTAGACAGATGGGAGATGAAGCAATCATGTCTTGCATTGAGATTGTATAAAGACTTGAATTGCGGGTACCAGACATAAGATCATTTCCTTGTAGATCATGAATGAAACAAGTTTTCTCCCGAAAGGCAACTTCCAAATCTCCATCATAGAATTGACCAACTAAGAAGAGATTGTGACCGAGGCCTTCCACATAATAAACCCTGCTAATTTTGATGTTACCATTGTTGTAATCTCCGTAGCCCATGATAGATGCGAAGTGATCATTCCCGAATCTGATAGTGCCAATGAACTTTGCAACAAAGTTTGATAACAGTTTGAGATTGCATGTCTTGTGTCGAGAACATCCGCTATCAACAATCCAAAGGATGATCTGTATCACCTACATTACACACAGACGACACAGATGGAATAGAAGTAGATGTGGAACCCGAAGAGTTAGAGGGTTCCGAAGCAGGTATAGTGGAAACACGCATGTTTATGATTTTTGGTATCCATTGAAATCCAAGTGTATTATGTAACCATTTATGCCATCTCCAACTAGTCTTAGCTTTAGTCTTAGTAAATACACTAGGTGATAAGTTCTTCCTAGGAGGTGAATGGGGTACTATGGGTACATCAATGATCTTAGTCGGAACACTAGAAGGTGGTTTACCTAGCACAGACTTAGAAGCATTAGTGGGCCTAGAGGTATTATGTTTTCCATTATTCCGCTTACGATTCAAGATAGCCTTAGCAACACATTTATCATGACAACCAGAAAACATGCTTTTACGACAACCAACACAAGAAGCTTCAAACATAACATTTAAAGTACTTAAAGATTCAGCATTTGTTACATTACCTTTTCCATTACATTTGTCAGACGCAATATCTAAAGTGGGTGCAACTTGAGTTTTATTCAAAGTCCTAAGGTGTTCTTCTACTTCAGTATTCTTTATTGTTCTTTTCTTACGTCGCAACTTCCTATTCTTCCTTGTATTGCTCCTAGGCAGTGAAGTGCGGGCGTTGGGAAAAGAGGCAACTATTCCTATTTCAGTAGAGGGAAGCACATTAGTTTCTTGTGGTTTGTCATTAGATGTTCTAGATTCATTTTGAAGCTGTTTAGGTGCAGTTACTACAGTGTTACTATCCCTATCTTGTTTAAGTTTTACCAACTCTGCTTTTAGATCATGAATTTTGTGTAACAAATCTAGATTTTCAGAACGAGTGAGTCCATCTCGTCGTAAGACATCTTTGGTGTATGCAAGATGATCATCAAGGTCTTTTAACGCTTTAGCACGAGTCTTTTTGAGTAAATCAAATATGACACCATATTCCTTTTTAACTTTTGAAATTTCTTGTTCATATTTTGAGATTTGACACTTCAAAGACACATTTTCATCATCCAGTTGCTCAAGTTTTAGATTAAGAGTTTTGGTATGCAACTGGTTGATCTTTTTTTGCAAAGCGAGTTCACGATTTTGACAATCTTTTTGACACCATTGAAGACGACGTTTTGCATTTGAAAGCTCGTTTAACAATCGTTCATTTTCAAATTTTAAAGACTTGATTTGTGACACATTATCAGTATTCTCAACATTTTCAACAGAATCAACAGAATCAGCAGAGATATAATCAAATGCATATGCAACAGAATGTAATAACACAACATTATTGATATCAGCACATATAACATCTTCCAAGAGTCGATCAACATCTTTTCATAGCATTTTATTTTTACGTTTTGTATTTAAAATCGATGTTTCTGTTTGATTGAAAACTCTTTTCATAAGTCTAAGCTCCTTGTGAAAATCCCTTTCCCAATATATTGCACACATTTTCAAATTCTGGACATGAGGTAAAATTCTTTTCTGAAAAATATCTCTTTGTTCTCTCGCATGAGGCGATTGAAAATGTTCAACTTTTATTTCAGAATTTATTTATATTTCACGTTCTAAAAGTTTGATGTCCGAAAGGAATGTTTCAAAATATTTGAGAATTTGACAACGTTCGGGTACAGTTTTTACTTCACTGAGTGAAGGTAAAGGACCATTAATTTGTGCAGAATTGGGTTGAGGACCATCATTAGAAGACTCAGAAATGGGCGTGATAACCCAAGGTGTGTTAGAATTATCCTGTTGTGCGACGAAAGTGACAGCTTTTGCATAGTTAAATGGTTTGTTATAAACAGCATTTTCTAATTTTGACCGACTCTCGTCTTCTGCATCTAATTCCTCTTGACGATTATATTCAACATCACTCATAATGGAATCATCAATTCTATGTTTTGCACTGTAAACTTCAGGATTTGGTTTGAATGCTCTATTTGAAAACTTTGGTTTGTAATCAGCAAGATTCGGTCCATATCCATTTGGATTTGGTTTAAAAGTAAACTTTTGAATAGTTGTGATTGACTCACCATGTTTATAAACAACATTTTGAAATTCTTTGATTTTGTTTTGTAAGTTGACAATTTCTTTAAGATAGGCATCTATTCATTTCGTTGAATGCTTTTTGTACTCACAGAACTGTTTTTGACAATTTAATAACTCAGACTTGGCTTTGTTAGTTTCTGAAGTGAGAGCGTTAAGTTGTTGTTTATGATCATATTTCAGTTGTTCTATTTGAGACAACAAAACATTTTTGGATGCGACTAGATCACGTATCTGTTGAGTTGAAAAATGTTGAGTTGATACTTTAAGCATTCATTATCCTTAGTTAACAGTGCATTTTTATCTTTTAATTGCTGATTGATGTTACGGCATGTTTCCATTTGAGATTTTGGTCGTTAAGTAAGGTCATGAGCTCAATATGTAGATTAGATGAAAGATCATCTTGTTCAACGTGAGTCTCAACTTGATCATTATTTAGATCCTCAAATATAACCACGGAGTCAACTTGATTATCAGTGATAACCATAAGGTCATCTTGATCGTTAAATATAACTACGGGATCTATTTGATTATCATCGGAATGAGATGTAGACGGCTCATGTTGAACACTCTGATCCTTGTCGAATGCAGATGTTGGCGGAGATATCAGATCATTAATGAATATAGTTTGATCGGGTACCTAAGACAAGCCGTCAGTGTCATACACTAGGCCTGTATCACTCATGTGGAGTTTTTGCATGTTTGCCATCAACATAACTGTGGCATTAGCTTGCAAGTCCTCCATATCATCATCAGAATCTGCATTTACCATGAAGCTCTGTTCCTTGTTGGTAAGAGTTCCACCAGCTTCATCCTTAAGAGCCAAGAGTAAAGCCTCTTTGTGATAAGCGTTGCCTCTTGTCCTCTGCTTTGGGCATGCATTAGCCAGATGACCCTTCTCATTACAGTTATAACAACGAAGACCATTAATCCCAGTCTGAGCATTTCCCTGATCAACCACTTGAGCTCATTGTTGTGGAGCACCTATGTTATTCCTTCCCATGGTATTAAACCCTTGACCACCGCCCATCTGACGAACATTACCACGATTCTGAACTTCAACACGTTCATTGTTAACAACAGCCTGATTCCTTGTGTTAGAGGAGGTACGAATGCGATTGTTGGATTTGTTTGAATATCTGCCGAAGGCTCTAGCAATCATGACAAACCCTTGTTGCAATGCATCGAAAGCTTCTGTATCCTCATTAGATTCACTGTAAAGTGCTTGATCATTGTTGTTGTTGTATGGAACCAATTGAGTTTCTTGAGATTGTGCTGTGACGGATCATATGGAGCAATTGTTGCAGTTGGTTGTGGAGGATTTGTGAAGACAGTTTGTAATGTCGGGAATTGAGGATAACGAGTTTGAGCCCACAAAGCTAATTGTTGATTATCCGGAAGTGAAGGTGAGACAGGGAGTCCACGGATAACCCTTTCTTTGTCAACTTCTTTTTGGTGGGGCTTCAAATAGTCGTACAACAATCCGTATGTATCATGATGAAGATTCTTTGCTTGACGGATGAAAATGACATACTTTTCCCAATCAGGACCAAGACTACTATAAGATATAGGATTTCACAAACACATCAAACCAATAACATATGGGGCGTTTACAAGTTTTAGAGAGAGAAAGTTCTAGAGAGAGAAAGGGAAGAGAGTTGGGAACTATGTGAAACAAAGAAAAATGATATTGAAGCTCCAACCCTCTACCTTGGGAGGTAGAGGGTATTTATAGTGTCTTACAATAAACGCCACCTACGGGCTGTGGATCAGGCATACAGTGGGTAAAGACCCGTCCGTCCTCCACGGATTTTCTAAATCCTAACAATCTCCCCCTAAGGGAGGTCACCTCAAATTTCACAGAATACAAACAGATATTACATTAAGATTGTTCTTGGATTCTAGTTTAAGTTCATTGCTCTGTAGCCCGTAGTCTTTGATTCTTTATGTTTTGCATGTTTGGATAATTCAAGTGAAGGTCTTTAACTGATCCCCGTGACGATGAGTTTTGAGCCAGCTTTGAGATCATCAGCTTGCATAAATCTCTGACTCTTCCATTGTAGTGTTGACATTATGTGATGTTGTGACATTGGACCGACATGCTCACATTTTGGATCATGATTTCTTCTCATCAGAGTAGCGGAAGCTTTATGTTAATACAAATAAGCCGTAAAAACGTTTATTTATATTTTACGATCTTCTAATGTTTTGTCGATAACAAACGTAAAATCATATTAACGAAACAAATAAAATACGCAAATGGTTTGAACTAATAGTTTCTAACATATTCACATTTTCACATAAAACACTAAAACAAGTATAAGTGATTTTATGATTTAGTATTACATTTGTATAATAACTAGTGTTTACATATTTGGGTAAATATACACATAACTAGTATGTAGTATATTGGGTAATGTAAATGGGTAGTAACTTAAGTATTTGACCCATTGACCAAATACATTGAATGTAGTTGGGTAAAAACAAGTATACACTAAATGGGTAAAAACTAGCAAATTGTATTGACCCATAACCCATAGTTTTATATATACCACTTGACTAAGTTCATTGTACTCTTAATACTAGCAAATGGTATTGACCCATAACCCATGGTTTTATATATACCACTTGACTAAGTTCATTGTACCCTTAATACTAGCAAATGGTATTGACCCATAACCCATGGTTTTATATATACCACTTGACCAAGTTCATTGTATCCTTAAGATACATTGTATCTAGAAAGAAAACCATGGATCAACCCATAACCCATGACCCATAACCAAAAATACCCATGGGCAAAGAGGAGCGTTCCACGGATCCCTGGCGTTGTGCTAGCCGGATCCCAAGTGGAAGGGATCCGTGGGATCCGGGGAACAGTAGAGAATTTTCTCTATAAATAGAGAGCCATTTCTTCCTTTCTATTCATGCCTTTACACACATACTTCCCCCAAGTATTCTAACCCTCTAACCTCAGATCCAAGAGATCTATGTAGCTTTTCTCTTTTGTTTTTGTGTGATCTTCTAGGTTCCTCTTAAAGGAAAGATCACCACATCTTGAAGACGTGCAAGCTCAAGTCATTGATTTGCCATGCTTCATCATCATCAAGACAACGAAGGTTCTCTTGTTTATAGATCTACCTTTCTCCATAGATGTTGGGTTGAAGGCATTAGTGAAGAATGCCGAAAGTGTCAAGATGAAAGCATTAGTGAAAGGTGCTCATCATCTGTGTCAAAGCATTAGTGAAGAATGCTAAAGGTGTCAAGACGAAGGCATTAGTGAAGGGTGCCAAGCATTGTGTCAAAGGCATTAGTGAAGGATGCCGATGAATCTAATCGAGTAGCATTTGGGAAGAATGCTTAGGTCGTATAATTGATGAGGTGCATCGTTATACTTATAAGTAGTTGTTTATTTCCAAGGATGGTGATATCCTTGATGATATTATAACAAGGAGTAGATCTCCCTGATATTAGGTGTTGTGTTGTGAAGGGTAGTAGTTCCTCCAAGGTAATGGAACTAGGTGCTTAGCCTAGTACCTAATAAAGGGTAGGTGACGTTGTGATAGGATTAGTTCTCCTTGGTGTGAAAGAACTCGGTGGTTAGCCTAGCACCGTATAAAGGGTAGGCGACGTAGTGTTAGGTGTGGTTCGCCTTGGTGTGAAAGAACTCGGTATCTAGCTTTGTACCGAAAAAAGGTTAAGCAACGTTGTGAAGGCTTCTCCGCCATAAGGAGTTGGTGTAGTGTTTACGAACTCTCGAGTAGGTGACTCGGGGAGTGGAGTAGGGCAAGGAAGGTGTCCTTGTAGCCGAACCACTATAAATACTTGTGTCGTGGTGATGTGCTTCTTACTCTTTATCTTTCATTACAAGTTTATATATCTATCTATCAACGTCCAACATAAACAACCAAATAGATTGACATAAGTCGATCTAAATATATAAAAGGATGTTTTAAATTGGTAAAACTATTCAACCCCCCCTTCTAGTTTTCCACAATTGGTATCAGAGCTTCGTTACCAAGTTTTTTATAGTTTATTGTACTTTGAAAACTTGATACGATCCGTGTATGTTTGAAAACTACAAATAAGGGAATTTCTTAAAATAAAGAGTCATGTTTTTAGAAATCATCATATGTTGGATAGTGATATATCATTCTAATTTTTTTATTCCTTTGAGAGTTCTTCATACTAGGATTTGGGTATCTTAGAAGATCATGAAGTATTTCGCGTCTATGGTTTCTAAAACCATAAAAAGGGAATATAGCAAAGGATTTGGGTATCTTAGAAGATCATGAAGTATTTCGCGCCTATGGTTTCTAAAACCATACAAAGGGAATGCAACAAAGGCATGTTTCCTTAGTTACAATTTTTTGTCAAAAACGTGCTAAATTGCTTGTGGACAAAATGGTGATATATGCTTCTATCTTATAATAAGCATAATATGAAAAGTGTTTTAGTGATTTTTTTTTCTTTGAAGTTTTGTTGTTAGATATCTTGTTAATCAAGCTTGAATAAAGGTAAAAATGGGTAATATAACTTCACTAAAAAGTCTACAAAGACTAAACCTTTTCGTCGGGTCAAAACGTACATTTTTGTAATTCTGTGTCAGATCCGCGGATCCCTCAGGTTACACTGGACGGATCCCTCAAGCAAGGGATCCGTAGGTACAGAAGACAGTTTTTGTCTGAATTTCAAAAATTCATAACTTTTTAACCGTAAGTCGTTAGAAGTCGTGCCACCTATTGTTTTAAAGGTATTTGAGTCTACTTTCATTTAAAAATAATTTCATAAACTGATTCAAAACAATAATTTACAGAATCATTGATTAATAATATAAAGTCATTTTTCGGTCATAACTTTTGCACAAACTTTTGATCTCTTTGGAGACGGATGTTTTCGCTTTTGAATAACAATGTGTCCTCTATTGAAATTAAAGTTTTGATCATATTTATAAATATAAAATAAACTAATCAAGCTTGGTATACATGTTTATATTTAACACAAAGCGATGAAAAGAACTTTCGTATGCTATGCTAAATGATAAATTGTCTTCTTTGCATTACTTGATTATTTGCTTATCTCAAATAGCTTTTGTGCTTGTTTGATTGAATAGCATATTTGGTTTCCTTACCTTGCTATTCATTCTCTTGTTTGTCGATTTAGTAATATTCTACTAATCTATGTGCTATTTGAAGGAGTGTTTGGGATAACATCTAGTTGTGTCGAAAATGTTAGTTTAGATACTTAAATAAGTCATATAGGTTGAAAAATGTTTAAAACATATAACACACTAAATGGAATTTTAATTGAGTTTGTCATGTATGCAACATAAATGTTTTATGTGCTTATATGATTTCTTTTGTTCTTGTATCATTTTTTAAA
The DNA here is from genome assembly GCA_019973895.1 of Chrysanthemum seticuspe. NCBI lineage: Eukaryota > Viridiplantae > Streptophyta > Magnoliopsida > Asterales > Asteraceae > Chrysanthemum > Chrysanthemum seticuspe. The sequence goes on from BPTQ01000007.1 coordinate 190,296,155, forward strand.
AACAACAAGAATGTACATCGGATCATAACCTACACTTGTGTTGATGATGTACTATCCCATTTTCCTTTTCATGATCGCTCTCCAAGCTTCATAGTAGGATTGACAACTTGATTATTTCATCCGATATACTCAAGTAAATTATTTTGCAACGCAAATATAATTGTTCATATCCGAAAGTCCAAACTCAAAGCTTTCCAACAACATATGTTGAACTAGCTCATCCAACCATTTTTTGTTGTTTACCATATGGAAAACATTTAAACTTATTTTTAACATGACGCCTTTGTCACCTTAGTTGTCTCAAGTATAATAATAAACTAAGGAAAGTATCATCATTGTTACTCTTCGATAGGCCATTGTAGGAATATAAATTTTCCTAACTTGAGAATGAATACTGGAGAACTTATTGCACTAGAAACTCAATTTGACCTAACGGTTGAATTGCTTCCTTGATAGAAGTTGGGTATGTGGAATCACCCGTAAAAATGGTCGTGTTTAGCCGTAATTGAGCACCACTAGTAATAGTCTCATATTCATTCTCTCACTTGGGAAATCTATACTCCCATGTTTCCCTAAAGTAAGTTTACAATGGAAATACTTTGCATTGTCTTAGGATTACTAATCAAACAAGTTGTAAAATAAAATTTTATTTTAGTTAATCACAACCACTTGCCTCATCAAGTGATTATCTTGCTTTGATCGAGAAGAGCTACATGACTTCATGGACGAAGTTCATTGTATGCTAATCACCATCCGTAATTACCATACATAGTTCATTGCTTCCGTTGGCCAAAACAACCCTACTGTCTTGAACACCATCATCTACTCTGCACGCCATTGTTAATACAAACGATTTACTAATCTAGATCGTAAATCTATTTTGAGCTTCTTGAATAGCGGTTGTTAAGTTTGATAAACCTATGTGTTACTTGTGAGCTAGATCTCATTTAATTGCTTATGTGCTATTTCTACATGCTCTTAGTATGTTTTACTTGTATACATGTATGCTTAGTGTAGAGATCATTAGCTTCTAAGTTCGATACTTAGAACAAACGCTCACTATTAAGCAAAAACTGTCCCAGATGCAGGATCCCTAGTTTGTAACTAGCCGGATCCCTCAAGTGAAAGATCCGTGGGATCCGGGCAAATAGAAGTAGAGTTTCAATCCTTTACACCTCAAACCATGTTCCTAGACTACTTCACACTAGTTGAATTTAATACCTTAGGATCTCCTAAGTCCTACTCAAGCTTAGTAAGCTTCACACTCACTCATAGGATCACAATCAAAGTGCTTTTCGATCTATCATTTCACCTAAACTCATTACTCTTCCGCTCTCTAGATCACTCATTATTTCTCACATGATCCCTCACATCTAGACTTAGAAATCTTTCAATTATGGCAAAATTGATCATAATCATCCTTACCTCAAAATTGGTCGAAATGGATCAAATTCTAGTTCTTCCACCTTAAAACCTTTAGGATCTTCTCCAAGACATTATCCTAAGTCACTATTTGATCACTAGGATCATTTAGCTCCATTTGACACTCTCAAGATTTTAGTGTCATCTTTGTTCATTCATTGGTACTCACGAAAGTTCCAATTTCTTCCATATAAGGCAATCATTAGCTACATCACTCATTGCCCTTGAACATTTAAGTACCCTTCCATTTAAAGACGCTTAAGAGAACTGAAACACTCAAAAAAGTAGGCTTTAGACCTTTCAAACATCACTACTATCCTTTCCTAGCTGCTGAGAGCCGGATCCCTAGGATTAGCCTAGACGGATTCCCCATTGGTGGGAACCGTAGGATCCGGGTGACAGATTTATGTCAACTCTTGCTAGAACAATCATTTCAAGCTCATCTTGCTAACTTGAACACTCCACCTCATCTTAATTAAATCCCTAGATCAGTAAAACTCTAAAGTTGACTCTTGTGCATGCTAATCATCACATTCCAAAGGATATTAGAGACTTAAGTCTTGAATGCACTTGCTAAATCCTTCCCTTTATAAGTCATCTTGCTAGAATCCCTTAGTCATCGAACACAACATAATTCTTAGCATTTAGAAACCTTTTCCTTAGTCATTTCATCATGAGGAAAGCTCCTAGAAACTTTCTCGTGTTGTACACGAAATTTCCTCAACCGAATCATCTCTGGTTAAACCCACAAATGGTAGGATTTCCCATCCACCGAATCATCATCCGTAAGAGATAATAGTGCTAGAATCTCACCTCAACAAACCCAATCAACAATTGCCAATAGAACCGCAATAATTAGCATTAAACCTTTTAGGTTAGAAAAGGGATCATCGATCTCTAAACCAAACGTACCTAGTTCTAGCAAAACGTCTAAACCTTCATTCCTAGAGCATGGACTACACTCCTTCACCAAGCCTCTCTCTCACCCAAATCTCTTTTCATTAGAGCATTCACCACCGAGAACTTCCCAATCACCAACTAGTCCATCGTTGGAAACAAGGAACCACCAAGGACTTGATCATATTAAGGAATTTCCATTACCACCACTCTGATTCCTAGTAGAACCTCATCCAAAATTACTCAATGTACCTCCATCATCATTTGTAGAACCTCCTCAAAATATCATGTTCCTAATCAAGACAATAATTGCTCTAATTGTCTAATCACCCAAGGACTTGTTCAAGAAGTACGAAATGAGTTGCATTTCATGTTTAATCATCTTCTTGAAAGATTGGACCAAATCAACAAGTCTACTCATCCCTAGACTCAAGCACATTGTTGCCTCTTATGCTTTGGTCACTTATTAGTTTTGGTAGAAATGGCTAAATCATTCTCTTAGTTTTTAGAGATTTGTTGATCATCTCTTATGTTTTATTGATTGATAGTTTACTTGCCATATTGCATTGAGTATATGTTTGTTAGCTGAATACATATCTCATTTTGATGTTAACATTACTTGTTACATCACCATTGCTGAATTTAATCATCAGCTATACGGATCCCTCAAAATTGCCTAGACGGATCCCTACTAGGAGGGAACCGTGGGATCTATGAGACAGAAAACTATTTTTCTACTAACTTGGATCACATATGCAGGAAATTGTGCATTATACTTGTTTTCTAACCTTTGTTTTGTAGTTATTCAATCTACACTTGAAGCATTTGACACCCTAAAGCTAGGGGAGCTTTGTGTCAAAACAATACATTGCAAATTACTTGCAATATTAGGAATACATTTCTCGACATCCCTTTGAAAAATTGCAATCATCAAGGGGGAGCACATTCGTCACTTAGAAGAAATATTTTGCAAACTTAGTTGCAAACAAACTAGCTTAGTATTACTTTCTTGACGCCCTTACATAGGGATGGACTCGTCAAGGGGGAGTAAAGACGAGATCCGTTCCCATTACTTGCTCTAAATATTTTTTCTTTCACATGTTTTTCCTAAAAACAAAGTGTTAGTTTCCTTTCGAAGCACTTTTTGTTTCGACAAAAAGGAGGAGAAGAAAGTAAAAACTACAAATTCAAACTTTTACGAATTTTAGCTTTTCCTTAAAATAATTTTATGTTTTGTCATCAACAAAAAGGGGGAGATTGTTAATACAAATAAGCCGTAAAAACGTTTATTTATATTTTACGATCTTCTAATGTTTTGTCGATAACAAACGTAAAATCATATTAACGAAACAAATAAAATACGTAAATGGTTTGAACTAATAGTTTCTAACATATTCACATTTTCACATAAAACACTAAAACAAGTATAAGTGATTTTATGATTTAGTATTACATATGTATAACAACTAGTGTTTACATATTTGGGTAAATATACACATAACTAGTATGTAGTATATTGGGTAATGTAAATGGGTAGAAACTTAAGTATTTGACCCATTGACCAAATACATTGAATGTAGTTGGGTAAAAACAAGTATACACTAAATGGGTAAAAACTAGTAAATGGTATTGACCCATAACTCATGGTTTTATATATACCACTTGACTAAGTTCATTGTACTCTTAATACTAGCAAATGGTATTGACCCATAACCCATGGTTTTATATATACCACTTGACTAAGTTCATTGTACCCTTAATACTAGCAAATGGTATTGACCCATAACCCATGGTTTTATATATACCACTTGACCAAGTTCATTGTATCCTTAAGATACATTGTATCTAGAAAGAAAACCATGGATCAACCCATAACCCATGACCCATAACCAAATATACCCATGGGCAAAGAGGAGCGTTCCACGGATCCCTGGCGTTGTGCTAGCCGGATCCCAAGTGGAAGGGATCCGTGGGATTCGGGGAACAGTAGAGAATTTTCTCTATAAATAGAGAGCCATTTCTTCCTTTCTATTCATGCCTTTACACACATACTTCCCCCAAGTATTCTAACCCTCTAACCTCATATCCAAGAGATCTATGTAGCTTTTCTCTTTTGTTTTTGTGTGATCTTCTAGGTTCCTCTTAAAGGAAAGATCACCACATCTTGAAGACGTGCAAGCTCAAGTCCATGAGTTGCCATGCTTCGTCATCATCAAGACAACGAAGGTTCTCTTGTTTATAGATCTACCTTTCTCCATAGATGTTGGGTTGAAGGCATTAGTGAAGAATGCCGAAAGTGTCAAGATGAAAGCATTAGTGAAAGGTGCTCATCATCCGTGTCAAAGCATTAGTGAAGAATGCTAAAGGTGTCAAGACGAAGGCATTAGTGAAGGGTGCCAAGCATTGTGTCAAAGGCATTAGTGAAGGATGCCGATGAATCTAATCGAGTAGCATTTGGGAAGAATGCTTAGGTCGTATAATTGATGAGGTGCATCGTTATACTTATAAGTAGTTGTTTATTTCCAAGGATGGTGATATCCTTGATGATATTGTAACAAGGAGTAGATCTCCTTGATATTAGGTGTTGTGTTATGAAGGGTAGTAGTTCCTCCAAGGTAATGGAACTAGGTGCTTAGCCTAGTACCTAATAAAGGGTAGGCGACGTTGTGATAGGATTAGTTCTCCTTGGTGTGAAAGAACTCGGTGGTTAGCCTAGCACCGTATAAAGGGTAGGCGACGTAGTGTTAGGTGTGGTTCACCTTGGTGTGAAAGAACTCGGTATCTGGCTTTGTACCGGAAAAAGGTTAAGCGACGTTGTGAAGGCTTCTCCGCCATAAGGAGTTGGTGTAGTGCTTACGAACTCTCGAGTAGGTGACTCGGGGAGTGGAGTAGGGCAAGGAAGGTGTCCTTGTAGCCGAACCACTATAAATACTTGTGTCGTGGTGATGTGCTTCTTACTCTTTATCTTTCATTACAAGTTTATATATCTATCTATCAACGTCCAACATAAACAACCAAATAGATTGACATAAGTCGATCTAAATATATAAAAGTGTAGGACCTTAGTTTTATCAACCTTATCACTTTACCAAACAAACCCAACACGTATACAAGTATACCCACGTGAAACAAACACAAACAAAGCTTAGAAATAAGATGAGAAAGATGGTGACTTGATGTTATATTCGTGTATGTGAGATGATAAGATAAACACAAGATGTTGTATATTCAATAAGGAAAAACACACACACACACTTTCAAGCACACCCCTCAAATGACCATTTGAGGGGTATTTATAGTACAAGACACATGTTGCCCTAAAGGCTTTCCATGGGCTTGGCTTGGGCTTCGTGGACTTGGGTTTGGACATGGGTTACACGCCATTATTCAATGCTAGCTTAACTAAACTAAAGCCCATTTAGCTTAGTCCAATCCACAAGCCCGTTGACTATTCTATCACGATATCTAACACACGTTACAAAGTTCCTAAATGTGAATGACCATCACTTTTAATAAAACTATTAAGGCTAACAATCTCCCCCTAAGGGGTGGTCATTCAAATGATGCTCCACTTGATTTGGTCTTTACTTTCCTTGAGCTTGAACTTTGCGTGTAGATATAGAATAGTCTTGATTCTTTGTTCCTTCATGCTTTGTGATCAGTTAATGTGGTTGTTTGCCGTTGTCAACTTCGTTGGTTAGGTGTCTCCACGTCATTCTCCATTTCTTTCTCCACCATGCTCACACTTCTATTTGTCTTTTGGTTACCAATGATGTAGTTCTGGAGTCTTTAAACTTTGTAGATTCTTTGACATTGACGAAGAATCATCTCCTTTGATTATGATGAGAACTTTCATGTGTTATTGGTATGAGCATGTGGCAAGTCTGCACGATCCATCCGCTCCAGAGCTTCCATAAGAAGAAAATATAAAACATTGTTAGTAATAAGCGGATTCCGGCACTTACAAGTTTGAATTTCGAGGGTGTTAACAGCACAGTGTGAAAACACGTCTCTAGTTCTCACAAGGGCCGTTCCTGAACTGGAGTCCCACAAGTGAGATAACACGATATACCGAAGTACATCTACAGTTCAGATGAGTTGCTGAGGTACACCGAAGCATCACCCCACGACTGTAGACCGTTTGAGACACACTAAGCGTAATCCACGGGGAGTTACCGAAGTGACCTGCTGTCAGGGCTGCTTGATGTTGACCCTGGCAGGAGTTTCCATTCAATCACTGAAGAATCACAGATGTGAAACTTCTCATAAATGTTCTGGCAAATTGCTAAGATCTGCGTAGGACTCTAGAATATATCACTTGTGCCCTTATTGATGAACAACAAGCGATGTCATGTCATGTGTTCCTATGAGATCTTTTGATGAATCTCGTGGCTCTAGACTCAATAAGTGCATTTTGGTTTTCCTGAGCGGAGACTAGGGAGAGGGTCTCCTTTTTCAATACCAACGATCTCTAAGAGAAAGTCAATAGATTATGTAGGGTTCCCAGTGAGAATGAAACAAATCCTTTTAAGAGGAATTGAGTGGCTAGAAGGTTTAGTGCAGTGCGCCACTGGGTCCATGACGTCTTTGTCTTCAATACCAGTGTTATCTAGTGACAACTAGTAGCAGATGAATTGAACCCAGTTTCTGCCCTAAGGTTGAATATGGATGGCTATTTCTTTTCACCCTTTCTCATTACATTTCTTTTTAATTCTTCAACCCCTTCTTTCTCCTTTCTCACATTACTCCTTTTTTCAATCATTCCTAAGGACTTCTAGTTCTACACTATTGGTGATGTCCTTGGGTAGATCCCTCCGGCTCTGGCGGATCATAGGACTGATTTCCTATCCTTAGTCACCTTATAACTCCATGACTGTCCTATTGTTGCCATAAAACCATTTTTCTTGAAAATCTCTCAGAGTGTTTATGATAGAAAACATGTTTGAAACACTCCGTGAGTTTTATATTTTCAGAAACACTCCCCCTTCACATGTGCTTATAAGTTTTGACAGAAATCTGCACATAGAGGGTAGAGTTCGCACTTTTGAATTGATCGACTTTAAATGAACTAGACCGATTCGAGACACGTTTACATCACTAGAGAACTAGCTTGAAATTATTACCCGTCCTGTTCAAGTCATAGAAAGTTTCTCGAGATGGTACATGATTGCTCGTCAATTCATTGGTTCCGTCTGAGTCGAGCTCATTTTGAGATTCAAACCACGACCATTTAACTTTTTTGATCACATTTTAATCACGTCTCCTCCCCCTCAAAAATAGCATATACGTGATATTTTTGATATCAACGGATTAAACAACATTTTATAATCTTTTGGGGAGACAAACGGATTTGATTTAAGCATGAATTTGGAACATTTTTGTTTTATACTCCCCCTTTAATAAAGCATAATCAATTAAAGGGTTTTAGAGGGAGTTATCTTGAGCACAAAATATTTTGAAAGATTTTGAAAATCTTTTTGAACAATCTTGAAAAGGTGCTCAAGATGATGATGATTTCTCACCATTTTTAAATGTAGTGCACTGAAGCGTACACCTCATTTTTCGATCAAAGCACGAGTTTTGATTTGAAAATAATCAAAAGTCATCATTTCGGTCCGGGTTTCGTACTGATGTATACGAAAGCCATTATTGAAGAAATTTTGAGAAACGACATGTTGTAGAAAACATTAAAGAACTCTCGCTCAAGCATCTGTACATGCCCGTATCATTGTTGAATGACATTTCTAGAAACGTACAGAATATTGATTATACAAGAGACATGTCGTAGAAAAATATTTTTGGATTTTTGATTTTTTATTGTTTTTGTATTTTTGAAAGTTTTATATTTTTATATTTTGCTTTTGTTGGTTTTTCAAATTTTGTATTTTGTTTTTCAAAAATATTTACAGCGAAGCTTTTTGGAAAAATCATTTTCAAGAAGATTCGAGAAGACGTTCTAACTCCTCAGGGGTTAGGCTTCGCATTCCAATTCGTCGAACTAAATAGTCAAACCTTTCTTTTGGAAGGGCTTTCGTTAATAGATCGGCGAGTTGGTAATCTGTCTTCACGAAGAATAATTCAACAGTACCATTTTCGACGTACTCTTTGATGAAATGATAGCGGACACGGATATGCTTAGTCTTTGAGTGATGAACAGGATTGCATGATATGGCTATGGCACTTTTCGAGTCACAATACATAGGTATTTTATCGAAAGTAAAGCCATAATCTGTGAGTTGTGTTCTCATCCATAGAACTTGAGCACAACACGCAGATAGAGACACATACTCAGCTTCAGCGGTTGAAAGTGCAGTGCAATCTTGTTTCTTTGAAGACCAGCTGACTAGCTTTTCACCCAAAAATTGTGCTCCTCCAGATGTACTTTTTGCTGTAACTAGATCACCTGCGTAGTCCGCATCTGAAAAGGCAATTAGATCAAATCCGGATTCCTTCGGATACCAAAGTCCCATGTGAATGGATGTCTTCAGGTACCGAAAGATCCTTTTAACCTCTTTGAGGTGCAGTTCGGTAGGCTTTGCCTGAAACCGTGCTAATAAGCAAACAGCAAAATGAATATCGGGTCGACTAGCAGTGAGGTACATGAGAGAACCAATCATGCTCCGATATTTCTTCGGATCAATAGGTTTCCCAAACAAATCAGCTCCAATTTTTGGTGATGTTACCATTGGTGTTCCGACCGAGTCACAGTTATCCATACCATGATTTTTCAAAATCTCAGTTGTGTATTTAGCTTGATTTATAAAAATTCCACGAGGGGACTGATGTATTTGTAAACCAAGAAAGAATTTTAGTTCCCCCATCATGGACATTTCAAATTTACTTTTCATGAGATTTTCAAAGTGTTTTGAAAGATTCGGATTAGTGGACCCAAAGATGATGTCGTCCACGTAAATCTGAACAATCAAAATGTCGTTTTTGCATTTTTGTGTAAACAAGGTAGGATCAACTGTTCCTTTGGTGAAATTGTTTTGGATAAGGAAAGAGGACAGTTCGTCATACCACGCTCTTGGAGCTTGTTTTAAACCATATATAGCCTTTTTGAGTTTGTAGACGTAGTCTGGATGTTCCATGTCTATGAAGCCTTCTGGCTGACTCACGTACACTTCTTCTTTCAGAGTTCCATTCAAGAACGCGGTCTTAATGTCCATCTGATAAACCGTGATGTTTTTGTGAGCTGCATAGGCCAAGAATATCCTGACTGCTTCAAGTCTAGCTACCGGCGCGAATGACTCTTCAAAGTCTATTCCCTCTTCCTGTCTGTATCCTTTGGCCACAAGACGAGATTTGTTGCGAATTACAGTCATTTCTTCATCCCGTTTGTTCTTCCATAACCATTTAAGATCAATGACTCGAACGTCAATGGGTCTTGGAACCTTTTCCCACGAGTCATGTAGACGGTATTGAAGAAGTTCCTCCTGCATTTCTTCTATCCATGCGGGATCTGCCATTGCCTCACGAATGTTCTTTGGTTCTAGATTGCTAATTGAGCAAAGGTAAATGCACAAGTCGCAATCGGTGGCAAGTTGGCGTCTCGTCTGAATTGGCCTTGAAGGTTCACCAATAACTTGTTCAATTGGGTGGTCTTTTGTCCACTTCAGAGTAGAAGGATACCGTTGGTTAAACGTATGCGAGTTAGATGGTTCTCGTAAGCATGAAGATGATTCAGCTGATTCCGTAGCAAACGGGTTTTCAAATAAGTCTTCATCTAACGTTGCATCGTTATGGTTTTGGTTTTGCTCATCAACTGCTGGTAGAACGGGTGCAAGAACTTGAGTAGATGTAGATGATGTTGATGGAGTTGGTGCATTGGTTTCGACCGTTGTAGATGCATCTTCTGTTGGTGGTGGAGGATGATTTTGAGCGGGTGCAGCGGAATGATGGTTTGATGCATTTGTCGAAGTTCCACCATAGTATTCATCGAACATTAACTCGAAGAAATTCTCCCATTCTTGTTCTTTAGGATTTTCAAACAAAGTTGATTGAGCTCTTTGAGGTACGAGTCCTGAACTGATGTGTCCAGAAGTCTGTCGGTTTAGTGCGGGTTCTAGAGCGAGTCTCTCAGAAGCCATTTGTGAAAGTTCATCAAACTTCACATTCATCGTCTCCATGATCCTCCTTAGCCTTCTGTTATACACCCTGAATGCCCTCGAGTTATCTGAATATCCAATGAAGATTCCAATATCACCTTTTGCTTTCAGTTTTCCAAGATCTTCTCTATCATTCGTAGGATAGCACAAAGCGCCAAACACGTGAAAGTAAGAGATATCCGGTTTTCTGTTGTTTACTATTTCATATGGGGTTTTATTGAATCTTGGATGGATAAGGGATCGGTTCTGAGTGAAACAAGCAGTGGCAACAGCATCAGCCCATAGAAATAACGGTGCACTAGAATAAATTAGCATTGTGCGAGCAGCTTCCACAAGAGTTCTATTTCTTCTTTCAACTACCCCATTCTGCTGTGGAGTTCTAACAGGTGATGTCTGATGAGTAATTCCAACATCTTCAAAATAAGCTCTTAACTCCTGATTCGTGAATTCAGTGCCGTTGTCTGTTCTTACAACCCTTACTGGAGTTTGAAGAAGTACTTGAATGCGTTTCAGAAAGGTGATGATGATGCCTGGTGCTTCGTCTTTTGATCTCAGAAACTTAACCCATGTATATCTTGAATAATCATCGACGATAACAAGAATATACTTTTTTCCGTTAATGCTTTCAACTCTCATTGGGCCACATAAGTCCATGTGCAACATATGCAACTTTGCTTCCGAACTAGGTACGGTTTTGGGTTTATATGATGCTCTTTTGCTTTTTCCTTGTTCGCATGATGGACATAAGTGATCCTTGGTGTATTTGAACTTTGGAAGTCCATTGACGATGTTGTCTTTGGCAATTTTGTTGATGGTGTCGAAATTGAGATGAGATAACCGTCTGTGCCACAACCAGGACTGTGTTCCAGATGCTCGTGTCATAAGACATATTGGTGATGAAGAGGCCATTTGATTGATGTCGATAGCATACAAGTTTGTATCACGATTCCCAGTTAAGAGATCAGTGCCATCCAAGTTTCTAACGAAGCAAGCATTTCTCCTAAAAGCAACCTCTAAATCTGCATCACAGAACTGCCCGACTGAAAACAAATTGTGTCCCAACCCTTCGACATAGTAAACCCGAGTGATCAGATAATTTCCAAAAGGTAGATCTCCATAACCCATGATAGCTGCTACATGATCATTTCCGAAACGTACGGTTCCCATGAATTTCCAGACGAAATTGATCAGCAGCTTCAGATTCCCGGTCATGTGCTTGGAGCAACCCGAGTCGACGATCCAAAGACAAATTTCGATAACCTGCCAGTTACAGAAAAAGAATATTGTGGAAACCGTTTTGATTTAGGTTCCTTTGGGTTAGAGGTAAAATCCTTATCACACTCAGAGAGGTTTTCTACAGGGGATTCTGGTTTATCACTCATTGTACCATTCTGGAGTGTGAAAGTTCTACCCGTGGGTTTCCAAATATCATCCCTAAAGTATACACGTTGGTTCCTGTCAGTAGTGTAAAGCCTAAGTTTTGCAACTAGTCTTCCTACTCGTTTAGTGTAATTACTTTTTGGGACGTTCTTCTTAACAGGCTTATCATTCACATTCTTAGAAACACAATCATCTTGAACATTTAAAGATTTCTTGCAAGTTAAACAAAGAGATTCAACACAAGCACTAGACTTAGCAAGTTTCATAGGTTCAGTACATTCAGATGAAATGTCTTTCTTATTCAAAGGCTGTAAATTCCTAGGGTGTTCTTCTACTTTCTTCTCTTTATTCAAGCTACTGCTCCTAGAGGCAGTCGAGACTCTATTGTTCCTTGTATTGCTCTTAGGCTTTAGTCTGCTGCTCCTAGAGGTGCTTTCTAGTCCTGTAGAAGGTGAGGCACACGCATTAGGATTCACATTGTTATGAAGGGAGGTGGTTTCAGCTATCCTAGTCTCTTTAGATGTTGAGGCAGACGCAATAGTGGTACTCATCTTAAAAAGGCCAGGTGCTAAAACTTTAGGATTCTCAATAACCGCTTTCCCTTTATCAACATTATGTTTATGTAGGGCAGGTGGAGTGACTGGTTTTGATGAAACAATTTTCTCATTGACTTTTGGAGGAGGCAAAGAAACAGACATTTTTGGTTTTGAAACCGGTTTGAGAACATTTGCTTTCTCCGCAGTCAATGGTTTTGTAATCACAGTTTCCACTGCCTTTCCCTTTTGACTTTCCAGCTGAGCCCTCAAAAGATCATTTTTCGCTTTCATGTCATTGTAGGCGCGCTCATACGACAATTTGTCATACTTGCATTCCTCAGTTTTTCGATCAAGTTGTTTAAAATATGAGATATTTTCTTTTTCAAGTTTCATAAGAGCTTTTTCATATTTTGAAACAATTTCAGAGGTCTCAGACTGGAGTCTTTCATGATCTTCAACAGAATATGTTTGCAAAATGATGGACATAATATCAGTGGTCAGAACATCTTCGGAGAGAGAGTCATTAAACTTTTCCAAAACTTTGATGTGTTCAACACTTTCATTAGCTTGCTTTACCAGGGATTTATGGTCCTTGACAAAGTCAGTTGTTTCTTTCAAAAACGCTTGTTCAAAATGAATTACCCTTGCACTGATGTTATTCAGCTGAGGGGCAATTTGAGTTTCAAAAAACTTTTTCTGTTCATTATCAAAACTATTAAACCAGATGTTTCTAATATTGGTTTTAGTTTTAACGGTCTCTTGAAGATCTGCAATTCTAGTTTTCACATTTTCCAAAATACTTCTCGCATCACTTGTGTTAAAAGGATTGTTTGAAGACATTTGTTCAATGTTCGAAAGAGATTTGGAGACAACAACTGGTTTTGAAACTGATTTTGAAACTGGTGTTGACACTTTGTTTGAAACACTTGGTGTGGTGGAAAACGTTGATTGTCCTTTTTGAGAAACAAAAGGAAGAACATTAATTTGGTTCCATTTGTTATAATCAATCGGTTTGATTTCCGGATGTTTTTGTTTCATTTTAGATCTACTCTCCTCAGATAGTTCCAACGTTTCAAGAGAATCATGCACAATTATAGGTTCATGCAATGGTTTTCCATTGTGCAACACATTCTGAGATTTCTGAGCTTTCTTGAGAAACGAAGAAGGGTCATTACCAAGTGCCATCTTATGTGAAGTATGAAAACGTGGATTTACTTGGTTAGAAAGCATCTTGTTTGATTTAGCTGAATGACCCGTTGTAAGAAGCAAATTGTCCAATGTTTTGATTTTTTCCGTTTTATCAAGAATTTCATCAAGAAGAGAATCTTCTCGTTTTGAAAAATCAGCAATCAACTGTTTCTTTTCTTTTTCAAGATCAGAAAACAGTGCTTTTTGTTTAGAAAGTTGGTCATTTAGATCAGAAATTTCCTTGTTTAAAGATTTGATTTTCAAATTCAGATTCACATCAAGTGTATCGTATTTGAGTTGCAATTGTTTTTCTCTTAAAACAGAATCTCGATAACCAATTTCTAATTCGGACATTTTGTTTGTATGAAATTCATAGGCTTTGGCATGCTCCTTGTAACTCTCAAGCTCAGCGGTCAATTTAGCATTCGCGGCCTTAACTTCGCGATTGACCGTTCTAACTTTCTCAGCTTCAATGCCACATTGATTGATTAATGATTCAACATAAGCACGTGTTTCCTCATCAGTCTCAGTATTTTGTGCCACACAGCCTCCACTAGGATCCACATCTGGAGCTTCAGAGTTAGTATTGCTACAACTCGGATTATCCAGGTATGTATCATAATTAGGTGCTGGCGTCACAGAATGCTGTTCGTCATGAGTAAACACATCAAATATGACATTGTTATAACATGGATCAATGATTGGTACCTCAGATACGGTATTGGCGTCATAGACAGGAGGTGAGTCTGACTCAGTGTCATACTTAGCTTCCTGAAGATTAGCCATGAAGATGCAGTTCGCATTAATTTCCTCGAGGTCTTCCAAATCATCCATAATAGCCATAAAGTCATGTTCCTCAGCACTCAACTGAAATCCAGCGCGTTCCTTTTGTACCAACAGGACAGTTTTCTGAAGATACTCAAGATCGTTCTTGTTCGGCTTAGAAGGACAATTCCTTGCCATGTGACCCATTCCTTGACAGTTATAACACTTAATCTGATTACCCTGATTCACATTTCCATGATTCCCAACGACTGGAGCTGCAACATTCCGATTCTGATTACCCACTGCTCTATTCTGTCTCATCTGATTACCCTGATTCGGAACCGCCTGATTACCCATGCGAAATCCAGTAGCATATCCCTGCTGATTCCCAATAACTCCAACCATTTGACCTTGATTACCCATATTCACACCCGGCTGTGCAATTTGCCTGTTGCGAGTGTTTGATGATATCCTTTGGTTGTTGTTAGTAGGTGTGGAATAGCGACCTTTGATTACTTGACCCAAGAGAGAAATTATTTGGGACATAGGGTCTTCTTGATCAGATTCGAGACCAGTGATTTCTTGTTCCTGGTATTGTGGATCTGGATAGGATTGTTGTTGTGGCTGCAAGTTGTTGTTGTTGGAAGATGATGAAGCTTGTTGTTGTGTATTCACTGAAGATAGAGTCTTAGCAATGAGTGCCAATGGATCATGAATCTTTGCTAATTTTTCTTGCCTGACTTCATTAGCTTCAGCTTGGTTTTGTTTCAGAAAATCATTCAGTTGATCAAAGTTCACCTGATGAAGGTCTTTTGTTTGGTTGACAATAGTGACATATCGTCCCCATTCTTCTGGAAGATTATTCAGGAACTTGATGTTTTGAACGATAGTTCTGGGTGCTAGCTTGTTTCTGATTAGCTCATTCATCAAAGTGCAAAACCTTCCATAGTATGATTCAATGGATTCTCCTGGAGTTGAAGTAAACTTTTCCCATTCAGTTAGCAACTTGTTCTCCATGTCTTGTTGACCAATTTCTATTCCATGACAAAGCCTTCTAACACGCTCCCACATATCGAAAGCAGTTTCACAACTGTCTACCGCAGCAAAGATGTCTATTGGTAAACCCAGTTGGACAATATGAATTGCCATGTCATCTGCTTCGACTTGTTTCTGATCCTCTGCAGTGTATTCAGATACGTATTGAAGACGAGAAGATTGTGCGGTGGGAGGTGTTGCATCACGATTTCCAGGTACATTAACTTGTCGAGGCTGGAAGGGTCCATCCTGAATGGATTTAATCATGAGTTTGCCATTAGGTTTGGTCTTTATGTAACGGAGCATTCGACTTGTCCATTGAAGATAACCACCTTTTGCCAACATAGGAGGTCGGTTTTCGGCACCGGCTGCATGAATGTCTTGTTGAGTAGCCATTGATGAAGGTATGATCTGATAAAGTGGATGTAGGATCGATTCAACGATAAAGGAGTTGTGGTTGATGAAGATTAAGCTCAGTTGAGGTTTTTCCGAAAGTCGTACTCGTAAACTCGGTTCTTAAAAAATTTTCGCCCAAAATTTGAAATTCACTATAAAAATCAATTCTAAGGTCGTATGAAAAATTTGAGTTATGACAATTTTGACGCCAAATTTGACCCGAAAAATTTGAATTTAGGCCCAAAAATTTGAATTTTTGACCAAAAATTTTCAAGTTAAACCAAAATTTGAATCTCGCGTAAAAATTGAACGTTTAGTCTCCTCAAAAATTTAAATTTTACTCAAGTTTTCCCGCCAAAAAACTTTTTTTTTTTTTTTTTTTTTTTTAACCTTTATGCGTCGAAAGAGCTTAGGCGTAGAAACACAAGTTACGAGTAGAAACTTAGGCGTAGGATCTTATGCGTAGGATCTTAGGCGTAGGATTCCTTAGGCGTAGGTTTAAAGTTACGAGTAGAAAAAGTTATGCTTAAGATTTAGCTTATGCGTAAGAAAAACTTAGGCGTAAGAAAAATGCTTATGCGTAAAGTATTCTACGCGTAAGTCGAAACTTATGCGTAAGATTAGGGTTTTGCCCAAAAATCCTTTACACTATCACAGTGTAAGAGATATCCAAAAGTCGAAGTGTTCCACACACTTATCCAAGTGAGGGAAGCACTGAGTCACCGTTATAGCTCGAAGAAACTTCACCTAAAAGTTACGAGTAGAACCTTATGAGTAGTTGACTTTCTTACGAGTAGAACTAGGGTTTTAACCTACTCGTAAAAAATTTCCAACGATTCAAACAATTTCGCTTGCACAGATATCCTTAAAAACACTCGAATAACCCAAAAATGTTGACCTTTTCCACCCAAAGTGCTTAGAAAAGTTACGAGTAGAAATGACCAAAGAACCAAAAACGAGCTCAAAACTTAACCAAAACGCGTAAAGCTTCGAACTTTTTGCAAAAAACTAAAACTTTAGCACCAAATAAACCTTAAACCACAAGAATCTTGAATTTTTGAGTGCAAAAATTAAAGCTTTAAGCTTGACAAAAACGTATAACGAGAGCCTTTTTACGCGTAACACCTTCAAACCAAACACAAACGCTCCTAAACCATTGTTAGGCGATTGATACCAATTGTAGGACCTTAGTTTTATCAACCTTATCACTTTACCAAACAAACCCAACACGTATACAAGTATACCCACGTGAAACAAACACAAACAAAGCTTAGAAATAAGATGAGAAAGATGGTGACTTGATGTTATATTCGTGTATGTGAGATGATAAGATAAACACAAGATGTTGTATATTCAATAAGGAAAAACACACACACACACTTTCAAGCACACCCCTCAAATGACCATTTGAGGGGTATTTATAGTACAAGACACATGTTGCCCTAAAGGCTTGGCTTGGGCTTCGTGGACTTGGGTTTGGACATGGGTTACACGCCATTATTCAATGCTAGCTTAACTAAACTAAAGCCCATTTAGCTTAGTCCAATCCACAAGCCCGTTGACTATTCTATCACGATATCTAACACACGTTACAAAGTTCCTAAATGTGAATGACCATCACTTTTAATAAAACTATTAAGGCTAACAAAAAGGATTTTTAAATTGGTAAAACTATTCAACCCCCCCTTCTAGTTTTCCACACTTTAGTTGATTCATGATATTTGCAGCAGCGTAGCAGAAGCATGGAGTGAGAATATCAGAGTCATTGATGCACTAATCATGATTTCTTTAGAAATGAATGTGATGTGTGAGCATGCGGCTATGGATTGACCTCTCCATTCTGATCAGCTGCAAACGTTGGGTGTACATGTATACAACAGTTAGTAATAAAGCGCACGAAAGTGTCTTTGATCACTTTCGTTGAATTGAGGTACACGGCCCACGGTTCCCCGTTGATCAATACAAGTACTGCCTGTGATCAGGTATAATTCCGAAGAATTTCCTTGACAGGGTTTCGCAGCTGCTCTAGCCGTTCTCAAACCAGAACGTCTCAAAGAAGACAACACGGAGTGAGTGAACCACCGAATTTGAGATTCACTGATTGATGAAAAGAGATTTGAAAAACAATCGTGTACCGCTCAATGTAAATTGTTTTTGCAATACAATGAAGGTTTTAATGAAAATCAATTATCAATCATAAACACCTTTTATTTTGAAATATTGATACACAACCGATGTGCTAGAGAAAAGAGTTTTAAGAACAACGACCGGTTTTTCAAAGGTATCCGTCAATCCATAACCTGAACCAAGATTGATTCAAAATTTTGAATCGCCCCATTGTTTCTGTTAAGTTGTCACATGGTTGATCTATTGGATAGATCTCACATGCCACCTACCAAGAGATTGTTTGATGTTGGCTCTAGAAGGCTTTCCATCTTCATTGTGAATATGTTTGCATATCACTCAGATGTTCTGGAAATACCACAAGGATAATGCGTAGGACTCTTAAAATATATTCTCTTTTTCCACATTGTGTGAAACAGAGAGTCTTCATCGATTGTTTCCTTAATGAGATTTATTGATGATCCCGTGGCTCTAGACTCAATTGTGCACATTTGGTTCCTATGTCGGAGATTAGGAAGAGGGTCTCCTTCTTCAATATAAACCATCTCTAAGAGAAAGTCGATAGATAATGTAGGTTCCCCTGTGAGAATGAAACAAGACCTTTTAAGAGGAACTTGAGTAGCTTGGGAAGATGTAGTGCAATGCGTCACTGGGTCCATGACGTCTTGTCTTCAATACCGGTGTTACCTAGGTAACAGCTAGTAGCATATGAATTGAACCCGGTTTCTGCCCTAAGATTGAAATAATGGAGGGCTATTTCTTTTCACCCTTTCCACATTTATTTCTTTTTCATTCTTCAACCCTTTCAGTGCTTACCGAGATTTCATTACTAGAGCCTTATTGGGTTTATTCCAGTTCTAGCTCTATCTCAGTCCGCACTCTTCCCATATCTCATTTTTCTCCTTTTTTTATCATACCTAAGGACTCTACATTATCTAGTGGATTGTCCCTGGGTAGATCTCTCCGGCTCTGGCGGGATCGTGGGAACGAATACCTAACCTAATCATCCTTATATCACCATACATGAAGTAAATTTGGTCGGTCTTTTGGTATCGTTCTTCTGCCATTGGAACCAATTGAAAACCATTTGAAAATCAATCCAGGTACATGTGATATATTTTCAAAGCATTTTATACCTGAATCATTTTTGATTATTTTAGAAAATGGCTCCCCCTCAACATGTGCATCGTATGTTTGAAATCATTTTGGCACATGGAGGCAAGAGAAAGAATTCACTTCTTTGATAAATATTTTCTAAAAATATCGACATCACTTTCCCGATCAAAATCAGTGTTTCACATACAATTAAAGATTTTTTGGGGAAAGAATGTGGTTTTCAAAAATTTGCTCCCCCTCAATATGTGCATCTGATTTTGAAATTGTTTAGCACATATTAGGGAAAACCTGCACCTAGAGATAAATCAATCACTTTTCAATCCTTTGTGGTTTGATATAAATGCTCCCCCTTAACATGTGCATGGAAAATTTGAAATCGTTTGGCAAATGCAGGGAGGAGAGCTTGTTAATCACGTATAAAACCATTTATCGAATTATCAGTTTAAATCCAATTTAAATCACAAATTCACCCCCGATCACAATTTTCAAATCCTTTGAGAGTTGTGATCTCTATTGATTTAAATTAAATTTTGAGAGTTTTTGAGGAGAATAGTGACTTGCTTTTGAAAGACATTTTAACTGATATGGATTAGATTTTGAGACTTTAAACTCCATTGACCAATCATGCATAAATATCTTTTGAAAACATAACATTAGCCAAGGTCTTGAATCAATTGTATAAAACATTGTTCTTTTTGATTTTCCAAAAGTAGACCTTGCTCTTTTCCGTGCTAATTGTTTTGAAAAATAACCTTTTTGATTGAATTGAAATCATTCTCCCCCTCAATCAATGACATGAGTTGTTGATTGAGTGTTAGAGAGTTTGACAAAGATAAGCCCGGATGATTTTCAAAAATAGAGTCTGAGGTTTTTTCAAAGCAATTTTGTTTTCATTAGACGACAAATATTTTTCAGAAGAATCATTAGACGAAAAAATATTTGGAAAGAAAACATTTGTCATTATGGTGACAAAAATTTGTTTTAAGAATCAGAGCATGAGATTTGAAAAAGAAGATTAAGCATGGCTCTGTTCTTTCCTTTTAAAACGGGTTACTGCCTGAAATGACAATAAACCACCATTTTTCTCCGTTTCTTTTTTTTTTTTTTTTTTTTTTTTTTTTTTTTTTTTTTTAAGAAATTTATGTACATTCGAAGAACATCTAAAAACCCGTGACATTCTTTGAATGTCAACACAAAGTCCGTAGATGATATCGAATTAAGAAAAACATGACAAAATAACAATATTTTTGGGATTTTTTTCAAGATTTTCTAATTTTTATGGATTTTGAAAATTTTATATTTTTCTACTTTCTTTTGTAGGTTTTGAAATTTTGTATTTTGCTTTTTGAAAAAAAATATATACAAGAGATAGATGAAGAAAACCATTTACTCCTCGTCTTCCTCTTGAAGGCGTTTGAGTGTTTCCGGTTGAAGACTCTTTAGACCAAGTCGTGGAAGGATAAATTCAAAACGTTCTCTAGGAAGAGCTTTGGTGAAGATGTCTGCTAACTGGTATTCAGTCCTCAAAAAATAAAGTTCTACCACACCTTTTTCCACTTGTTCCCAAATGAAAAGATGTCGAATGTCGATGTGCTTTGCTCTTGAATCTTGAACGTTGTTGCAAGAGAGAGCAATGGCACTTGTCAGATAATTGGGTTCTCATCCGTAGGATTTGAGCACAACAAGATGACATGGCTATGTATTCAGCCTCTGCAGATGATATAGAAGTAATCATTTGTTTCTTTGAAGACCAGCTCACAAGCTTATCACCCAAAAACTGAGCACCTCCAAACGTACTTCGACGTGTATCTTGACATCTGATAACGCTACACGCGTTGTTCGGGGTAAAAGGAACTTCCTTTTCTTCGAGCAAGTTTTATAACACCCTAGGCAGTTGTCACAATTCTCAATTTCTGGTCATTTCTCAAACTCAATATTCATCATATTAGTTCATGCATGGTTTTGCATTTCACGTTAAACGCATAATTACTTATTAAATAAACGCTATCGCGTAAATAATTATTTTGAACAATTGATCCGATACTTCCAAAATTTATCACAATATATTTTTATACTCATATTAAGTCTATAAAAATATTATTATTAGTTTACCCGATGTTTTAAATTTAATTCGTATATAAATTGTTATGTTTATATAAATTACGACGGTTTTCTCAAATTCAACCCGATAAATATTTATTCACTCAAATTTTGCAAGAAATGTATTTTTATAATTTTTATGACCTAAATATATTTTATCTTTACCCGTGAAAATTTATTTTTATTTAACGCTACCTTAAATATTCAAATGAGTATACAATTTACCACAAGTCTTCAAGTAACTTACACTTAATTACACTTATACATATAATAAAAAAAATGTATTAAGAGATGACTACACCTCCCTTGTCGACAAAGGGAGGGTGAGTCACATTGTTTTGCAAATATCTACTAGTATCATGTAATATACTAATTAAACTAAACCCATTTCACTTCATTTTGCAAAAAGAAAAGATCAAACCATCTCTTGTTTCTCTCTCAAAACCGGCCAACCAAGGACCAAGGAAGGATCATCATAAAATTTCAAGACAAAGGTTATTACACTCTAGTATCACTCTTTGTATAGGTTTTAAAATAAAAACCTTGAGTGTATAGGATTTAACCTTAGCTCATATAACCTCATCAAGTATTCTAGTAAGCATCTCATGTCCATTTTTCATCTTTCATATTCATTTCATATTCATTTCATCATATTTGAGCAAAAACATGCAAGTCATATGATGTTGTACCATTTTTTCACTAATTTTTAAGAGTTATGAATATATAATTCATCCTATAATTATTCCTTGTTATATATTAGTTTTGGTGATGTCTAGGAAATCATGACACCCTAAGAAGGTGTATGGTAGGATTAGAATAGCTTCGGAGTTGTTTTGAATGGGTTAGAATAGGTTTGGCGCGAGAAAAACTCATTTCGACAAGTTTGCAAAAGGGTCTGTCCTTATTTTGAAAATCTGGAAAATCCGACAGTGGGTATAATATTTTGGGCTAGATATTTAGAAAATACACTTTAAAACGAAAACGTGGCCGCTTGAACGGATTAAAACGGAGCTATAACGAAGAAGTTATGAATTTTTCAAGTTGGCGACGAAAACTATAATTTTCTGGAAATTTCAGCATGAAAATGTCACCCTTTACGAGTCAAAAATGAAACTTAGGTGTTATAAATTATGTCGACTGGTCAAAAATATATTAGTATACTTTGATACGAAGCTAAGGACATATAAAACGTAGAAAACGGATTTGTAACGATTAAATTATACACGTTTTCACAAAGTTGCCGTAACTTTATTATATAAGAAAAACTATATTAATTCTAATAGGCAAGTATTACGTCAAACTAGTCACCATGTTGGAGGACGTTTTTAACAATGATGTAGAACTTTTTATAAAGAGATGTCTTCTAGTAAAAGTAAATTCGCCAAGTATATTTTCCAAAATCTCCGACCGTTTGTTTAGCGGAGTTGTAATGAATTAATTATGGTTGCTTAAACTTTGCCGAAAACCATCCTTTAAACTATACTTTGGACTAAAGTACCATACTTAAACTATATTTTTCTTTGTGATCGAGACCTCTAGGATGGAAACTTAAACACTAAAACTTTGAGATAATGATACAAGCCTTCCAAAACTGTTGAGTTCGTTTCTTAACACTCGATGTGCACCATTTTGCGACTATCATAGGAGGTTGTTTCAACGTAACTACTTGTAGAGTATTTTTTTTATACGACGGGATGTCATAAACATATATTTTGACGATAAACATTATTTCCAAAACGTACAAGTGGTATGGATATCATATGAGTTTGCATGCACGACATTGTTTCACGACTTATATTATAGCATACCATTTGTCTTAGGTCGCAGATAGTTTCCGAGCCTCATTTTCGTGCACTTCATTTTGTTAGCATATCAATCATACCAGGTGAGTTCATACCCCGCTTTTACTCGTTTG
The DNA here is from genome assembly GCA_019973895.1 of Chrysanthemum seticuspe. Taxonomy (NCBI): domain Eukaryota; kingdom Viridiplantae; phylum Streptophyta; class Magnoliopsida; order Asterales; family Asteraceae; genus Chrysanthemum; species Chrysanthemum seticuspe. The sequence goes on from BPTQ01000007.1 coordinate 190,319,137, forward strand.
AATTCTTATAAACTATTTGGGGCGAGATACATGCTTATTTATCAAAACATTTAAACTCTTTTGCCAAACAACATTACTTATACTTTAGACTTGGTGCGTGAAGTGACTAGACTTAAACAAACATCCCAATATTTATATGTTGGAAGGCCATTTATTTGGATACAGCCCAACGTGAGTCGTTGGAGGAACATCCCAACATCTATATGTTGGAAGGCCATTTTTATGGATACAGTCCAACGTCAGTCGTTGGAGGAACATCCCAACACGAGTTGTTGGAAGACCCTTGTGGTGACATTTATATTTTTTTAACTACCTTAATGCGCATACTCATGATTGTCATTCTATTTTAGGCAATGGGTTATGAACACACAGGTTGCAAGTTTTGTATGGGCGGAACTTGGAACTGAGTGGATTTACAATGCCTTTGCTGTGTGAACATTTCTCAAAGTATTTCAGATCATTTTATTACAAACTTATGAACTCACCAACCTTTGTGTTGACACTTTTTAGCATGTTTATCTCAGGTCGTAAGGTGATAGCATTTCATGGAGCTTTTGGGTCACATGGCATACTTTGGAGTCTTGTGCTTTTAACAATTACCATTCGACATGTTTAGTAAACCTTTATGTACTATCAAACTTTGGGATTCTTGTCTTGTAAACTTTAACTTATGTAATCGAATGGTAAACTTTTCAAAACGTCTCATTATAGAGGTCGTTTTCTTTATCCATACTTTGTGCTATGACGTCATACCCCAATGACACTATCGTTCCGCTGCGATATTTTGGGGGTGTGACAGATTGGTATCAGAGCCTTGGTTATAGAGAACTAGGTTGCATTTTAGTTCCTAGACTATAACCGCTTTCACATCGATCCTCTCTTTTCCTATCGCCTTACACACTTTTCGTGCGCATATGTTTTCTTAAATATTTCTTCTAGAACCACCTCATTGGATAACGTGGTTTCCTTGTACCGATAGGGGAGTCCCAAAATCTAGTCAAGTCATTAAAAATATGGAGCTCAGTAATGAGTACTTATCTAACTTGATCTCGTGAGAGTTCTTGTTTGATGAGACACGAGATCGAGCTAAATAAGTGTTACTATAAAGCTGGATAGATTTGATGATTTTGCCCGAGGATGGGAGTTCTCTTGAGGATACTTTAGGAACCGCTGGCGACCAAACCTCATAGTGACTTTAGCACCTAAAGGAATTTCCTATACACCAAGTGCGACTCTCCATAGATACCTACCCTAAATTCCTCCTCCACCGTTTAGAATCGGATGATAGAATGGCTACCTATTTCAGTAACATCAATCGCCGAGACATGTATGCTTGGTGGTATGTACACGTGTGAAAGAAGGCAATTATAATTATGGTGGCCAACATAATTATAAATGCGTCACAACCCACGTGGACATATGCGACCACGCATACGTAGATCGGTGTGGGCACACCTTAGGAACCAATTTGTGGCGTGGTATTATGTTTGAGGACGTTAAGTATAGACATTGGGAATTCAACGGTTCTTTCCCTTGCAGAGATCATGGCACCAAAGAGGGTAACACGCAGCACTGGCCGAGGTGGTGCGGCGCAAAGGGGTGGAAGGACAGGTGAGCGTGGAGGTAGAGAAGGCGGTAGCGACATGGGTAACAATGACAACAACACTGGGGGAAACCCTGATTTTGCCGCCATCATCGCTCAACAACTTCAAATCTTGCTTCCCACTATTGTCACACAAGTTGGAAACCATATGAATAACTCGGGAAACCGCGGGAACGGGAATGGCGATACCAACAATGTAGTTGGCAGTAACAACAACAACAACAACAACACCACCAACAACAACAACAACAGAATCGGATGCACATATAAGGAATTTTCGGCATGCAAACCAATGGAGTTTGATGGTATAAGAGGTGCTTTGGCGTATACTCGATGGGTAGAGAAGACAGAGTCAGTGATCGACATCAGCAATTGTGCCACACATCAGAGGGTAAAGTATGCTGCTTGCTTGCTATCAGGGAAGGCATTGACATGGTGGAACACACAGCTACAGGCTAGGGGCAAAGAAGAAGCTACAGGTATGACATGGGACGAATTTAAGGCGTTATTGAAAGAGGAGTACTGCCCGGACAATGAAATGCATAAACTGGAAGATGAATTTTATCACCACTCCATGATAGGGGCTGGTCACGCAGCCTACACAGACCGATTTCATGAATTAGCCAGACTAGTTCCTCATCTAGTTACCCCTGAGTCCAAGAGAATCTCGAGGTACATATATGGTCTTGTCCCCGAAATCCATGGAACTTTGAAAACTACTGAACCGTCTACAATACAAAGTGCAATATTAAGAGCAGGAACCCTAACAGATGAGATGGTCAGAAATGGAACTTTGAAGAGCAGTGACAAGAGGAAAGAATCAAGTGGATCGAGTAGACAGATGGATGTGGTAGCAGACAACAAGAGAGCAAGAGTTTTTGTGGCAACTGGTACTGAACAAAGAGAGTATGCGGGTACACAACCCAAATGTGCCAAATGTGCTTATCATCACCCGAAGTCCAAGCCTTGCCGCTTATGTACAATTTGCAATCAGTCAAGCCATTTTTCAAGCCAGTGTAGAGAGCGTGCAAGACCGATAACAACGGTTAACATGGGCAACATGAGGAATAACCAAAGGACTTGCTTTGAATGTAACAGCCCGAATCACTTCCGGAATAATTGTCCTCAGTTGAATAAGCCACCGATGCAAGCTCATCTAGCTGTGGCAATTGAAGGAAATAACCCAAACCCTGTACTCAATATCAGTCCACCCCGACCTCGAGCATTTTATTTAGGAACTGAGGCAGCCCGCAATGCATAACTGGTACGTTTTCCCTAGACCATTAAGTGATCCACCGTATTATTCAGATTCAGTGAGTCTCATTAGATAAGAAACCTAGACGCGTAAGTTTTGGCATAAGCACTTTGACCATACACTCTGATTTCGCGAAACCTAAGGATAGAACTTTAAGTATCATCGATTGAATCACGAGGACGTGATTCCTCTGACATGGGAAGAATGTCACAATTCTCAATTTTCGGTCATTTCTCAAACTCAATATTCATCATATTAGTTCATGCATGGTTTTGCATTTCACGTTAAACGCATAATTACTTATTAAATAAACGCTATCGCGTAAATAATTATTTTGAACAATTGATCCGATACTTCCAAAATTTATCACAATATATTTTTATACTCATATTAAGTCTATAAAAATATTATTATTAGTTTACCCGGTGTTTTAAATTTAATTCGTATATAAATTGTTATGTTTATATAAATTACGACGGTTTCTCAAATTCAACCCGATAAATATTTATTCACTCAAATTTTGCAAGAAATGTATTTTTATAATTTTTATGACCTAAATATATTTTATCTTGACCCGTGAAAATTTATTTTTATTTAACGCTACCATAAATATTCAAATGAGTACACAATTTACCACAAGTCTTCAAGTAACTTACACTTAATTACACTTATACATATAATAAAAAAAATGTATTAAGAGATGACTACACCTCCCTTGTCGACAAAGGGAGGGTGAGTCACATTGTTTTGCAAATATCTACTAGTATCATGTAATACACTAATTAAACTAAACCCATTTCACTTCATTTTGCAAAAAGAAAAGATCAAACCATCTCTTGTTTCTCTCTCAAAACCGGCCAACCAAGGACCAAGGAAGGATCATTATAAAATTTCAAGACAAAGGTTATTACACTCTAGTATCACTCTTTGTATAGGTTTTGAAATAAAAACCTTGAGTGTATAGGATTTAACCTTAGCTCATATAACCTCATCAAGTATTCTAGTAAGCATCTCATGTCCATTTTTCATCTTTCATATTCATTTCATATTCATTTCAACATATTTGAGCAAAAACATGCAAGTCATATGATGTTGTACCACTTTTTCACTAATTTTTAAGAGTTATGAATATATAATTCATCCTATAATTATTCCTTGTTATATATTAGTTTTGGTGATGTATAGGAAACCATGACACCCTAATAAGGTGTATGGTAGGATTAGAATAGCTTCGGAGTTGTTTTGAATGAGTTAGAATAGGTTTGGCGCGAGAAAAACTCATTTCGACAAGTTTGCAAAAGGGTCTGTCCTTATTTTGAAAATCTGGAAAATCCGACAGTGGGTATAATATTTTGGGCTAGATATTTAGAAAATACACTTTAAAATGAAAACGTGGCCGCTTGAACGGATTAAAACGGAGCTATAACGAAGAAGTTATGAATTTTTCAAGTTGGCGACGAAAACTATAATTTTCTGGAAATTTCAGCATGAAAATGTCACCCTTTACGAGTCAAAAATGAAACTTAGGTGTTATAAATTATGTCGACTGGTCAAAAATATATTAGTATACTTTGATACGAAGCTAAGGACATATAAAACGTAGAAAACGGATTTGTAACGATTAAATTATACACGTTTTCACAAAGTTGCCGTAACTTTATTATATAAGAAAAACTATAATAATTCTAATAGGCAAGTATTACGTCAAACTAGTCACCATGTTGGAGGACGTTTTTAACAATGATGTAGAACTTTTTATAAAGAGATGTCTTCTAGTAAAAGTAAATTCGCCAAGTATATTTTCCAAAATGTTCGACCGTTTGTTTAGCGGAGTTGTAATGAATTAATTATGGTTGCTTAAACTTTGCCGAAAACCATCCTTTAAACTATACTTTGGACTAAAGTACCATACTTAAACTATATTTTTCTTTGTGATCGAGACCTCTAGGATGGAAACTTAAACACTAAAACTTTGAGATAATGATACAAGCCTTCCAAAACTGTTGAGTTCGTTTCTTAACACTCGATGTGCACCATTTTGTGACTATCATAGGAGGTTGTTTCAACGTAACTACTTGTAGAGTATTTTTTTTATACGACGGGATGTCATAAACATATATTTTGACGATAAACATTATTTCCAAAACGTACAAGTGGTATGGATATCATATGAGTTTGCATGCACGACATTGTTTCACGACTTATATTAGAGCATATCATTTGTCTTAGGTCGCGGATAGTTTCCGACCCTCATTTTCGTGCACTTCATTTTGTTAGCATATCAATCATACCAGGTGAGTTCATACCCCGCTTTTACTCGTTTGAATTCTTATAAACTATTTGGGGCGAGATACATGCTTATTTATCAAAACATTTAAACTCTTTTGCCAAACAACATTACTTATACTTTAGACTTGGTGCGTGAAGTGACTAGACTTAAACAAACATCCCAATATTTATATGTTGGAAGGCCATTTATTTGGATACAGCCCAACGTGAGTCGTTGGAGGAACATCCCAACATCTATATGTTGGAAGGCCATTTTTATGGATACAGCCCAACGTGAGTCGTTGGAGGAACATCCCAACACGAGTTGTTGGAAGACCCTTGTGGTGACATTTATATTTTTTTAACTACCTTAATGCGCATATTCATGATTGTCATTCTATTTTAGGCAATGGGTTATGAACACACAGGTTGCAAGTTTTGTATGGGCGGAACTTGGAACTGAGTGGATTTACAATGCCTTTGCTGTGTGAACATTTCTCAAAGTATTTCAGATCATTTTATTACAAACTTATGAACTCACCAACCTTTGTGTTGACACTTTTTAGCATGTTTATCTCAGGTCGTAAGGTGATAGCATTTCATGGAGCTTTTGGGTCACATGGCATACTTTGGAGTCTTGTGCTTTTAACAATTACCATTCGACATGTTTAGTAAACCTTTATGTACTATCAAACTTTGGGATTCTTGTCTTGTAAACTTTAACTTATGTAATCGAATGGTAAACTTTTCAAAACGTCTCATTATAGAGGTCGTTTTCTTTATCCATACTTTGTGCTATGACGTCATACCCCAATGACACTATCGTTCCGCTGCGATATTTTGGGGGTGTGACAGATTGGTATCATAGCCTTGGTTATAGAGAACTACGTTGCATTTTAGGTCCTAGACTATAACCGCTTTCACGTCGATCCTCTCTTTTCCTATCGCCTTACACACTTTTCGTGCACATATGTTTTCTTAAATATTTCTTCTAGAACCACCTCATTGGATAACGTGGTTTCCTTGTACCGATAGGGGAGTCCCAAAATCTAGTCAAGTCATTAAAAATATGGAGCTCAGTAATGAGTACTTATCTAACTTGATCTCGTGACAGTTCTTGTTTGATGAGACACGAGATCGAGCTAAATAAGTGTTACTATAAAGCTGGATAGATTTGATGATTTTGCCCGAGGATGGGAGTTCTCTTGAGGATACTTTAGGAACTGCTGGCGACCAAACCTCATAGTGACTTTAGCACCTAAAGGAATTTCCTATACACCAAGTGCGACTCTCCATAGATACCTACCCTAAATTCCTCCTCCACCATTTAGAATCGGATGATAGAATGGCTACCTATTTCAGTAACATCAATCGCCGAGACATGTATGCTTGGTGGTATGTACACGTGTGAAAGGAGGCAATTATAATTATGGTGGCCAACATAATTATAAATGCGTCACAACCCACGTAGACATATGCGACCACGCATACGTAGATCGGTGTGGGCACACCTTAGGAACCAATTTGTGGCGTGGTATTATGTTTGAGGACGTTAAGTATAGACATTGGGAATTCAACGGTTCTTTCCCTTGCAGAGATCATGGCACCAAAGAGGGTAACACGCAGCACTGGCCGAGGTGGTGCGGCGCAAAGGGGTGGAAGGACAGGTGAGCGTGGAGGTAGAGAAGGCGGTAGCGACATGGGTAACAATGACAACAACACTGGCGGAAACCCTGATTTTGCCGCCAACATCGCTTAACAACTTCAAATCTTGCTTCCCACTATTGTCACACAAGTTGGAAACCATATGAATAACTCGGGAAACCGCGGGAACGGGAATGGCGACACCAACAATGTAGTTGGCAGTAACAACAACAACAACAACAACAACACCACCAACAACAACAACAACAGAATCGGATGCACATATAAGGAATTTTCGGCATGCAAACCAATGGAGTTTGATGGTATAAGAGGTGCTTTGGCGTATACTCGATGGGTAGAGAAGACAGAGTCAGTGATCGACATCAGCAATTGTGCCACACATCAGAGGGTAAAGTATGCTGCTTGCTTGCTATCAGGGAAGGCATTGACATGGTGGAACACACAGCTACAGGCTAGGGGCAGAGAAGCAGCTACAGGTATGACATGGGACGAATTTAAGGCGTTATTGAAAGAGGAGTACTGCCCGGACAATGAAATGCAGAAACTGGAAGATGAATTTTATCACCACTCCATGATAGGGGCTGGTCACGCAGCCTACACAGACCGATTTCATGAATTAGCCAGACTAGTTCCTCATCTAGTTACCCCTGAGTCCAAGAGAATCTCGAGGTACATATATGGTCTTGTCCCCGAAATCCTTGGAACTGTGAAAACTACTGAACCGTCTACAATACAAAGTGCAATATTAAGAGCAGGAACCCTAACAGATGAGATGGTCAGAAATGGAACTTTGAAGAGCAGTGACAAGAGGAAAGAATCAAGTGGATCGAGTAGACAGATGGATGTGGTAGCAGACAACAAGAGAGCAAGAGTTTTTGTGGCAACTGGTAGTGAACAAAGAGAGTATGCGGGTACACAACCCAAATGTGCCAAATGTGCTTATCATCACCCGAAGTCCAAGCCTTGCCGCTTATGTACAATTTGCAATCAGTCAAGCCATTTTTCAAGCCAGTGTAGAGAGCGTGCAAGACCGATAACAACGGTTAACGTGGGCAACATGAGGAATAACCAAAGGACTTGCTTTGAATGTAACAGCCCGAATCACTTCCGGAATAATTGTCCTCAGTTGAATAAGCCACCGATGCAAGCTCATCTAGCTGTGGCAATTGAAGGAAATAACCCAAACCCGGTACTCAATATCAGTCCACCCCGACCTCGAGCTTTTTATTTAGGAACTGAGGCAGCCCGCAATGCATAACTGGTACGTTTTCCCTAGACCATTAAGTGATCCACCGTATTATTCAGATTCAGTGAGTCTCATTAGATAAGAAACCTAGACGCGTAAGTTTTGGCATAAGCACTTTGACCATACACTCTGATTTCGCGAAACCTAAGGATAGAACTTTAAGTATCATCGATTGAATCACGAGGACGTGATTCCTCTTACATGGGAAGAATGTCACAATTCTCAATTTCCGGTCATTTCTCAAACTCAATATTCATCATATTAGTTCATGCATGGTTTTGCATTTCACGTTAAACGCATAATTACTTATTAAATAAACGCTATCGCGTAAATAATTATTTTGAACAATTGATCCGATACTTCCAAAATTTATCACAATATATTTTTATACTCATATTAAGTCTATAAAAATATTATTATTAGTTTACCCGGTGTTTTAAATTTAATTCGTATATAAATTGTTATGTTTATATAAATTACGACGGTTTCTCAAATTCAACCCGATAAATATTTATTCACTCAAATTTTGCAAGAAATGTATTTTTATAATTTTTATGACCTAAATATATTTTATCTTGACCCGTGAAAATTTATTTTTATTTAACGCTACCATAAATATTCAAATGAGTACACAATTTACCACAAGTCTTCAAGTAACTTACACTTAATTACACTTATACATATAATAAAAAAAAAATGTATTAAGAGATGACTACACCTCCCTTGTCGACAAAGGGAGGGTGAGTCACATTGTTTTGCAAATATCTACTAGTATCATGTAATATACTAATTAAACTAAACCCATTTCACTTCATTTTGCAAAAAGAAAATATCAAACCATCTCTTGTTTCTCTCTCAAAACCGGCCAACCAAGGACCAAGGAAGGATCATCATAAAATTTCAAGACAAAGGTTATTACACTCTAGTATCACTCTTTGTATAGGTTTTGAAATAAAAACCTTGAGTGTATAGGATTTAACCTTAGCTCATATAACCTCATCAAGTATTCTAGTAAGCATCTCATGTCCATTTTTCATCTTTCATATTCATTTCATATTCATTTCAAAATATTTGAGCAAAAACATGCAAGTCATATGATGTTGTACCACTTTTTCACTAATTTTTAAGAGTTATGAATATATAATTCATCCTATAATTATTTCTTGTTATATATTAGTTTTGGTGATGTATAGGAAACCATGACACCCTAAGAAGGTGTATGGTAGGATTAGAATAGCTTCGGAGTTGTTTTGAATGAGTTAGAATAGGTTTGGCGCGAGAAAAACTCATTTCGACAAGTTTGCAAAAGGGTCTGTCCTTATTTTGAAAATCTGGAAAATCCGACAGTGGGTATAATATTTTGGGCTAGATATTTAGAAAATACACTTTAAAACGAAAACGTGGCCGCTTGAACGGATTAAAACGGAGCTATAACGAAGAAGTTATGAATTTTTCAAGTTGGCGACGAAAACTATAATTTTCTGGAAATTTCAGCATGAAAATGTCACCCTTTACGAGTCAAAAATGAAACTTAGGTGTTATAAATTATGTCGACTGGTCAAAAATATATTAGTATACTTTGATACGAAGCTAAGGACATATAAAACGTAGAAAACGGATTTGTAACGATTAAATTATACACGTTTTCACAAAGTTGCCGTAACTTTATTATATAAGAAAAACTATAATAATTCTAATAGGCAAGTATTACGTCAAACTAGTCACCATGTTGGAGGACGTTTTTAACAATGATGTAGAACTTTTTATAAAGAGATGTCTTCTAGTAAAAGTAAATTCGCCAAGTATATTTTCCAAAATCTCCGACCGTTTGTTTAGCGGAGTTGTAATGAATTAATTATGGTTGCTTAAACTTTGCCGAAAACCATCCTTTAAACTATACTTTGGACTAAAGTACCATACTTAAACTATATTTTTCTTTGTGATCGAGACCTCTAGGATGGAAACTTAAACACTAAAACTTTGAGATAATGATACAAGCCTTCCAAAACTGTTGAGTTCGTTTCTTAACACTCGATGTGCACCATTTTGCGACTATCATAGGAGGTTGTTTCAACGTAACTACTTGTAGAGTATTTTTTTTTATACGACGGGATGTCATAAACATATATTTTGACGATAAACATTATTTCCAAAACGTACAAGTGGTATGGATATCATATGAGTTTGCATGCACGACATTGTTTCACGACTTATATTAGAGCATATCATTTGTCTTAGGTCGCGGATAGTTTCCGACCCTCATTTTCGTGCACTTCATTTTGTTAGCATATCAATCATACCAGGTGAGTTCATACCCCGCTTTTACTCGTTTGAATTCTTATAAACTATTTGGGGCGAGATACATGCTTATTTATCAAAACATTTAAACTCTTTTGCCAAACAACATTACTTATACTTTAGACTTGGTGCGTGAAGTGACTAGACTTAAACAAACATCCCAATATTTATATGTTGGAAGGCCATTTATTTGGATACAGCCCAACGTGAGTCGTTGGAGGAACATCCCAACATCTATATGTTGGAAGGCCATTTTTATGGATACAGCCCAACGTGAGTCGTTGGAGGAACATCCCAACACGAGTTGTTGGAAGACCCTTGTGGTGACATTTATATTTTTTTAACTACCTTAATGCGCATATTCATGATTGTCATTCTATTTTAGGCAATGGGTTATGAACACACAGGTTGCAAGTTTTGTATGGGCGGAACTTGGAACTGAGTGGATTTACAATGCCTTTGCTGTGTGAACATTTCTCAAAGTATTTCAGATCATTTTATTACAAACTTATGAACTCACCAACCTTTGTGTTGACACTTTTTAGCATGTTTATCTCAGGTCGTAAGGTGATAGCATTTCATGGAGCTTTTGGGTCACATGGCATACTTTGGAGTCTTGTGCTTTTAACAATTACCATTCGACATGTTTAGTAAACCTTTATGTATTATCAAACTTTGGGATTCTTGTCTTGTAAACTTTAACTTATGTAATCGAATGGTAAACTTTTCAAAACGTCTCATTATAGAGGTCGTTTTCTTTATCCATACTTTGTGCTATGACGTCATACCCCAATGACACTATCGTTCTGCTGCGATATTTTGGGGGTGTGACAGCAGTGAACCTAATCGTTGTAGTGTAGTATTAGGGTAAGCCACGGGTATTGATATCGTTCTCTAGGGGAATAGGAATGCTAGTGAGAAGTTACTACGCTAAGGTTGGGGTTGAGGAAGATTATTTTTTATCTTTTTATGTTTTTTTAGGAATTAGAAAGGTACGAATCTCGGGGTTTGGATTTGGGGGTTGGTATTTCTACCGATTACTCTACTTATCTAATTATCTAATCTAAGGTGTATATAGTCTATGTCTAATTATTGTGTGCTCGTATAATAGTTTAAAGATGTGTTTACTTAGGTTTTATTACTCCTTAATTATCTCCTATTGATGGTTGAATTGTCACGTCCTTATTCTTAATTGCGTTGTGTGTCTAAAGTCATAGGGTATGCGTTTATCCCTAACTCTTTGAAACTACCAAAGGGTCTCGTCTACAAAATCTCTAGGAATTATAAACTCTAACTCTAAGGTACTCTTTGGATGGTTTAGCCTACAACTACTCTAGGTGTTATAGTCTAAGGTTCACAAAGATTAATCAAGAATTAACTACACAACGAATGACCTATCGCATTACTAGATCATTAACAATTAAGATAAGAAACAACCAATCAATATTCAATAATTAAGTTTCATATTCCCTAAGCAAACACACAAGTAAATTAGCCGGACATGGAGAACATGCAAGCATACACACAAGTAATTGAAGACATAATTGAATTAATGAAGTAAAACACTTATCTTGATGTAAGATAGGGTTTGGAACCCTAAAATACTGTACAAGACAGCCTTGGTTCGGTTTAGGTTTTTTACTCCAAAAGACTACACACCGAAAACTGAAAAATTCGGATTCTATATATAAGATTACATTCGCGACGGCGTCACCTTATGATTTGTGACGCCGTCGGGTCGCTGTCATTAGGGTTTTGTCTTGGCCACGTTAGTCTTGCGACGGCGTCACCTTATGCTTGTGACGCCGTCCTCTTCAGCCTCTGACGCCGTCTGGATCAAATCTAGGCCGTCTGAGTGCGACGACCTACTCTTTTAAAGCCTGACACCGTCACTTGAAAATAAGCAATTTGGCTACTGTATCGTCACAACATGTGCTCCGACGGCGTCGCATGTAACACCTGACTCCGTCCCCTTGTATTTCAGCAGTCTGAGTGGCTCGATTCTTGACTTTGGCCATTTTCTTTGTATATTAGCGCCTTTTCGTCCAAATAAGTGCCATTCCAGCCATTTGCCTTCGAGAGACCTAAAAAGTGAAAAGGAACGATATTAAGTAATAACGGATACAAAAGTGATCAAATAAGGGCTTAAACGACCCCTCAAAAAGGTACATTTTAAAACCTTATCAAATATCCTTACACTTGGTATTTGCTTGTCCTCAAGCAAATGTGCTTTTAGCCAATTAATTTATAAGTTAGGGGTCATGAAGCATTGGTTTAAAACAATCCACAACACATATAAGCCCCGCAAAAGTCATAACAAGCACGGAAATTATATACTAGCACCTCACATGGGGTGTTTGGATACTCACATCTCTCGGGTGTATATGAAATATAACAAGTTGGAAATGGAAGATAAACACTCATTAACCGGTCCTAGTACATAGATTACCATAGGCTTTAGAATAGATCAAACCTCCATCGCTTTGGCGTAAGCACCTAGGAAAGACTATCAAAGAGGTCTTTAAAGGGTTGTAATGTTAGGCTTACGGTAAGGAAACAAAGGGTTTGGTGGGATAGGCTATTTAGTGGTGGTAAGTAAAAAATCTTTATGTTACAAGCATACGAAGAATGGCGTTGCTAAGCCAAGACTCGACACTCTAAACTCTGAAATAAACAAACATAAATTTAAAGATAGATGTAGGATGGTAGCCCGTATGTTTTTTTTTTTTTTTTTTCCATACACTTTTACTCTACCATCCTCTACGGTAATATCAAAATGATAGGGATTTACAGGCACATCCCTACACTTGAGTTTTTATTACTCTAACACTAATTTGACCCGAATTAAAAAGATCAAAACACTTGGAGTACATTATTACGCAAATAAAGGGAATTTGAATTCGTTCCTGTTAGGTCACTAGTTTACAACACAAGCATCAATAGAAGAGATAGAGAGGCGGATGAACAATAAACCAAACACACATACGCGTAGGAATAATGAAGAGTTATGCGTGAGTATGTGAAAGAGATAAATTGAACAACTAACCCTCAAGTGAGGGTTATTACTTAGTATTTATAGGAGGGAAGCTAGGGCAACACTCCTAGTCCTTTCCTTTCTCCTATGGGCTTGGGCCTAAGCTCATGGGCCTTCTACATAAGCTTAAGGCTAATAACAAACATAAAGGCCATAATTAAGCTAACTATTACATATGAATTACTAACACTTGATTTAGGTTTATGAGTTATTCCAACAATCTCCCCCTAAGTGTTGGTGATGAATGAATATGAACGGTGAAGGCGTTGATGTAATAGTAGCTTTGACGTCTTCTGACATTCTTCTTTCTTGTGAGAAGAATTTCCTTGATTTGAACAATCTCCCCAGTGTAGAGAAATTGTTTTCTTTAAACAGTTTTGCTTTGACGTCATCTTTTAACTTTGTTCTTTGATCATTGTTCTTTGTGATGGTAGTGATAGTATGTTGTTGTTGTCTGCATCAAGTCTGCCTCAGGTCTGCTTCGCTGCTACAGTGTCTCCACGTCATTCTTCATGATGCTCACACGCTTTTTAACGTTTGATAACAGTGCTGACGAAGTTCTTTAAGTCTTTAACTTTGTAGATTCTTTGAATTGACGAAGAATCATTCTGACTTTTGTGTTGCTTTTGGATAGAGCTTTCATTAGAGATGATGTTGGCATGAACATGTGAAGAATCTGCACGATCATTCCGCTCCAGAGCTTCCAAAAGAAGAAAACATGAAAACGGTTAGTAACAAGCGGATTCCGGCACATACAAGTTTGAACTTCGAGAGTGTTAACAACATAGTGTGAAAACACAACTCTAATTCTCACAAAAGCCGTTCCTGAACTGGAGTCCCACAAGTGAGATAACGCGATGTACCGAAGTACACCTACAGTTCAGATGAGTCGCTGAGGTACACTGAAGCATCACCTCACGACTGTAGACCGTTTGAGACACACTAAGCGTAATCCACGGGGAGTTACCGAAGTGACCTGCTGTCAGGGCTGTTTGATGTTGACCCTGGCAGGAGTTTCCATTCAATCACTGAGGATCACAGATGTGAACCTCTCATAAATGTTCTCGATAGATTGCTAAGATCTGTGAAGGACTCGATAACGTACCACTGATGTTCTTATTGTTGAACATCAAGTGATGAAATGTCAAGTGTACCTAAGAGATCTTTTGATGAATCTCGTGGCTCTAGACTCAATAGTGCGTTTTGGTTTTCCTGAGCAGAGACTAGGGAGAGGGTCTCCTTCTTTAATACCAGCAATCTCTAAGAGAAAGCCGATAGATTATGTAGGGTTCCCTGTGAGAATGAAACAAGCTTCTGTTGAGAGAAACTTGAGTGGCTAAGAAGGTTTAGTGCATGCGTCACTTGGTCCATGACGACTCTTAATCTTCAATACCGGCGTCACTAAGTGACAACCAGTAGCATATGAATTGAACCCGGTGTCTGCCCTAAGTTGAATAATCTGGAGGGCTATTTCTTTTCACCCATTTCTTTGCATTTCTTTTTGATTCTTCAACTCCTTCTTTCTCCGATTCTCATTTTCTCCTTTTTACAATCATACCTAAGGACTTCTAGATTCTAACTTGTAAGATATTAACTTTTCACATACACATCATAACATTAGCACAATGAGCACATAGATGGTTTTAGAGAGAGAAAGAGTGGGACATTCTAGTGAGAGAAACTAGTGGAATATTAGATTACCAAAGAACATGCAACCCTCTACCTTGCAAGGTAGAGGGTATTTATAGGTTACAAACTAAACGACCTCCTGACGGCCTGTGGATCAGGGATACAGTGGGTAAAGACCCGACCTTCTTCCACGGTGTTGCACTACACTATTTTATGCTACTAACTAACTACATAAACCGTAACAAATGACCAATCTACGAGCTAACTTATTCTAGATAATAGTTGGGGTGACCGACTCTTTCAACACTGGAATTTTCTAATTCCTAACAATCTCCCCCTAAGGGAGATCACCCCATATTTTACATTTCAAATCCTAGCATTCTAGACTTGACTTTGTTCTTGAGCTCGTAGACTTTCATATAACAACATCGTAAACTTGGTGCATAGGTGGTGCAACTTCAAAGACTGCAAAGATTTGTACTTAATGTAGGAGGTCCATTTCTGATTCACGAGATAGTAAATATGAGCCAGCTTTTGAGATCATCAGCTATCAACAATCTCTGACACATCCTTCGTGGTGTTGGTATGTTGTGATGTTGTGACATTGGGACCGACATGCTCACATTCTGGATCATGAGATCTTCTTATCAGAGTAGCGGAAGCATTTGTTGAATCATGATATTGGCAGCAGCGAAGCAGAAGCTTGGTGTGAAAATATCAGAGTCATTGATGCACTAATCATGATTTCTTTTGAGATGAATGTGTTAAGTGAGCATGCGGCTATGGATTGACCGCTTCATTCTGATCAGCTGCAAACGTCGGGCGTACCTGCATACAACAGTTAGCAACAAATCGCACGAAAGTGTCTTTGATCACTTTTGATGAATTGAGGTACACGGCCCACGGTTCCCCGTTGATCAGTACAAGTACTGCCTGTGATCAGGTAGGATTCATAAGAATCTCCTTGACAGGGTTTCGCAGCTGTTCTAGCTGTTCTCAAACCGGAACATCTCAAAGAAGACAACACGGAGTGAGTGAACCAGCGAATTTTAAGTCCACTGATTGAAGAAAAGAGATTTGAAAAACAATCGTGTATTGCTCAATAGAAATTGTTTTTGCAATACAACGAAGGTTTTATTGAAAATCAATTATCAATCATAAAAATACCTTTTGGTTTGAAAAATGAGTACACAGTCGATGTGCCAAAGAAAAGAGTTTTTAAGCACAAAGACCGGTTTTTCAAAGGTATCCGTCAATCCATAACCTGAACCAGGATTGATTCAAGAAATTGAATCGCCCCATTGTTTCTGTTCAGTTGTCACATGGTTGATCCATATAATAGATCACACATGCCACCTACCAGGAGCTTGTTTGATGTTGGCTCCAGAAGGCTTTCCATCTTCATTGTGAGTGTGTAAACACATCACTCAGATGTTCTGGCAATACCACAAGGATAATGCGTAGGACTCAAGATATAATCTCTCTTTCCACATTGTGTGAAACAGAGAGTCTTCATTGAAAGTGTCCTAGTGAGATTAATTGATGATCTCGTGGCTCTAGACACAATTTGTGCATATTTGGATCCTATAACGGAGACTAGGGAGAGGGTCTCCTTCTTCAATATCAACAATCTCTAAGAGAAAGTCGATAGTTAATGTCGGTTCCCCGTGAGAATGAAACAAGCCCTTTTAAGAGGAACTTGAGTGGTTTGGAAAGTTGAAGTGCAGTGCGTCACTGGGTCCATGACGTCTTGTCTTCAATACCGATGTTACCATCAGTAGCATATGAAGTGAACCCGGTTTCTGCCCTAAGGTTGAATTAATGGAGGGCTATTTGTTTTCACCCTATTTTCATTCAATTCTTTTTAATTCTTCAACCCCTTCAGTGCTTACCGAGACTTCATAGCTATTACCTTGTTGGGTTTATTCCAGTACTAGCTCAGTCTTAGTCTGCACTCTTCCCATATCTCACTTTTTCTCCTTTTATCATCATACCTAAGGACATCTACACTAACTAGTGGATTGTCCCTGGGTAGATCCCTCCGGTTCTGGCGGATCATGGGAACCAATACCTAACCTTATCATCCTTATATCACCGTACATAAAGTAAAGTTGGTCGGTCAATTTGGTATTGTTCATCTGCCATTGGATCCAATAGAAAACCATTTGAAAATCAATTCAGATACTTGTGATATATTATCAAAGCATTTTGTATCTGAATTGTTTTATGATATTTTTAGAACGAGAACTCCCCCTCAACATGTGCATCAAGTATTTGAAAATGTTTTGCACACGGAGGCAAGAGAAAGAATTACCTTCTTTGGTTACCATCTTCTAAAAGATATCAACATCACTTCCCTCAACAGATCAAGTAGAAATAGCATTTCCGGGAAGGATGAGGTTTCCATAAATTTGCTCCCCCTCAATATGTGCCTCGAGGTTTGAAAAGAGTTTTGCACACACTAGAGGGAACCTTTTATCATCAAAGGATTAGAAGCCATGAGATCAAGGTACTTTAAAATAAAGTGTAGTGTACCCTGATGGCTTGAATTTACAAAGAGAGTTCTCCCCCTTAATATATGCTTCGAGATTCAAAAAATTGTTTAGCACATATAAGGGAGAAGTATGCACAAAAATTGGTCATCTTATCTTTTACCATCTTTCATATTTATATCACATTTTCTCCCCCGATCAAAAATCTTAAATCCTTTGAGATTTTGGATCTCAAGTGATTTAAATAAGTATGAGGTAAAATATTTGTAGGAGAAAAATGTGTCCAATTTTATATGATAAAGAAAGAGGACAACACAGATGTTTCCCCTTTTTCAAAAGGGGAAACCATAGTACAAATCCTAGCACTATTACATGTATCACAGTTGTTCAAATTTAATACACCACATATAACACAAAGTTAACAAAACATAAACGGTATTCCGAAGAAGTCTTCATTCAGTTCTTTGAAGAAGTTTGTAGTGACCATCACGGAGCCTTCCACCAACAAAGCTTTCAAGGCTGCGGAAGATCCTTCGTGTCTTGAGTCTTCGACGGATTGCAGCAATGAAATGTTCACACCTCTTCACGTCATCATCAGTCCAGAACGTAGTTTTAACCCAAGATCTCATATCAAGTTTGGCTTCTTTCACTCTGGTGTCAAGTTCTTCTTCGACCATTTTGAGCGTACCATCACTAAACTTGTAGAGTTCACATAGACGCATAAGCATACGCGATCCATATCTGTCGGTGAAGATGACGGCTCTAGGAGTGTCAAGAACTTTGTATTCTCGATGAAATTCATGCCCAGCTGCATTCCATTGAGGACTTGTGAGGTTGACCCTGGTTTGGTAGCTTTCTATGCCAAGCTGAAAGTCCTCAACTCGTTTCCGTATGACTAATCCTCTGATCCAAAGAGTGGCAGCTGCAGAGAGGGCCTTTTTCTCACGTACAGGTAAGTGCTCCAGGTGTCCTTGAAGATTTAAAAGATAGAGATCTTCGAAATCATTTGGTAGAAGATGTTTGAAGTCGTTCTCTTCAATGGTATACACTTTGAAGTCAGCTCTTTTAAGGACAATCTTCTTCAAGTACTCATATCCATAGATCGGGAACATCTCTACACTGATAACGCTTAAGATTTGTAGTTTTGATCTGACCTCATTGCGTCTTTTATCAGCACCATGTCTTTCAATGTAGAACATCTTCTTTTTGAACCACCAGTGGGAAATACCATAAGACGCTGCAATATCATACTTTTGTTCTTCATTTGCCCAGAATTGATCAGGAACCATCTGCTCAAGCCCCTGATCAGAATAGATTGCAGCTTTCATCTTTGAAATAGATAGAGCAGGCCTTCTTTCCGCAGAGCGAGCACACAGATAGTCCAAGTCGTGATTGAAGAAGAATTCCGCCTGAATGGTTATCTGACCAGGTTCACCACCAAGAGGAAGAGATTTGTTGACATTGAAGCGACTGATTTGCTCACTGACTTGGTCATTCAACATCTTATGGCATTCTTCCATCTGATATTGAAGATGGTTTGCATCAGAATGGAAGACTTTGACAATTTCGTAGGCTTGTCCTTCTAGATCTCTTGGAGTTATGGAAGAGATACACTTCCGCTCACAAAACCATCTAATGAAACTTCCCATATCACCAGTGTAGTGCAGAAGAGAGTCTTCAGCTGGGACTTCATAGTTATTGGTGATAACTGATGCCCAATTGTTGTCGGGAATCATAGAGTCAGACTCTGGGATTGTCCATGTGGGTTCTGGAGAAGGAGGTCTATCTTCCACAATGCAGCGTTGAATTGTGTCTCTAGAAGGAGCTACCCTGGATGTACTAGTGCGGTTCCCAGCCATGTAATTGTCAAACCAATCTTCTGATGGCTTAGGAATATGTTTCGTCGATGCATCATCTTCATCTGGTTCTGAGTCAGCTATAACTTGAGACTCTTCGTGGACCACTTGATCATCAGGAATTGAAGTGGATGTGGAGGTGAATCTTGAATCGATTGTCGTCCAGGCGACAGATTTCTTCTGAGTACCCTGTTTGTTTGTAGAGTCTGATTGATTGGACAGTTTTGGGGTTGATGATGGTGGCTGTGATGGAGGTGAATTGGGTGTTGACGAAGGATTCCCAGCTCCAGAAGTTCCAGCGCCTCCTGGTGGTGGAGGATCTTCGCGATCTTTGCGATCCTTCATCAATGTTTCCATCACCATTGTCCTTCTTTTCTTTTTAGCATCCTTTTCTCCGACTTCAATTTTAAACTGTTCATAATTGT
>BPTQ01000007.1:190339007-190460729 GCA_019973895.1 Chrysanthemum seticuspe
GAAGAAGGTACTGTTGAATTATTCTTCGTGAAGACTGATTACCAACTCGCCGATCTATTAACTAAAGCCCTTCCAAAAGAAAGGTTTGACTATTTAGTTCGACGAATTGGAATGCGAAGCCTAACCCCTGAGGAGTTAGAACGTCTTCTCGAATCTTCTTGAAAATGATTTTCCAAAAAGCTTCGCTGTAAATATTTTTGAAAATCAAAACACAAAATTTGAAAAACCAACAAAAGCAAAATATAAAAATATAAAACTTTCAAAAATACAAAAACAATAGAAAATCAAAAATCCAAAAATATTCTTCTCACGACATGTCTCTCGTATAATCGATATTCTGTACGTTTCTAGAAATGTCATTCAACAATGATACGGGCATGTACAGATGCTTGAGCGAGAGTTCTTTAATTGTTTTCTAAAACATGTCGTTTCTCAAAATTTCTTCATAATAATGGCTTTCGTATACTTCAGTACGAAACCCGGACAAAAATGATGACTTTTGATTATTTTTTCAAATCAAAACTCGTGCTTTTTAATGAAAATCAATAGTGTACGCTTCAGTGCACTACATTTAAAAATGGTGAGAAATCATCATCATCTTGAGCACCTTTTCAAGATTGTTCAAAAAGATTTTCAAAATCTTTCAAATATTTTGTGCTCAAGATAACTCCCTCTAAAACCCTTTAATTGATTATGCTTTATTAAAGGGGGAGTATAAAATCAAAATGTTCCAAATTCATGCTTAAATCGAATCCGTTTGTCTCCCCAAAAGATTCTAAAATGTTGTTTAATCCGTTGATATCAAAAATATCACGAATATGCTATTTTTGAGGGGGAGGAGACGTGATTAAAATGTGATCAAAAAGTTTAATGATCGTTGTTTGAATCTCAAAATGAGCTAGACTCAGTTGAAACCAATGAATTGACGACCAATCATGTACCATCTCGAGAAACTTTCTATGGACTTGACCAGGACGGGTAATAATTTCAAGCTAGTTCTCTAGTGATGTAAACGTGTCTCGAATCGTTCTTGTTAATATAAAGTCGATCAATTCAAAAAGTGCGAACTCTACTCTCTATGTGCAGATTTCTGTCAAAACTTATAAGCACATGTGAAGGGGGAGTGTTTCAAAATATAAAACTCTCAGAGTGTTCCAAACATGTCTTCAATCATAAACACTTTGAGAGATTTTCAAGAAAAAGGTTTTATGGCAACAATAGGACAGTCATGGAGTTATAGGGTGACTAAGGATAGGAAATTCGTCCTATGATCCGCCAGAGCCGGAGGGATCTACCCAAGGACATCACAAATAGTTAGTATCAGAAGTCCTTAGGAATGATTGAAAAAAAAAAGGAGTAATGTGAGAAAGGAGAAAGAAGGGGTTGAAGAATTAAAAAGAAATGTAATGATAAAGGGTGAAAAGAAATAGCTCTCCATATTCAACCTTAGGGCAGAAACCGGGTTCAACTCATCTGCTACTGGTTGTCACTTAGTTGACACTGGTATTGAAGACAAAGACATCATGGACCCAGTGACGCACTGCACTAAACCTTCTAGCCACTCAATTCCTCTCAAAAGGGATTTGTTTCATTCTCACTGGGAACCCTACATAATCTATTGACTTTCTCTTAGAGATCGTTGGTATTGAAGAAGGAGACCCTCTCCCTAGTCTCTGCTCAGGAAAACCAAAATGCACTATTTAGTCTAGAGCCACAAGATTCATCAAAAAGATCTCATATGAACAATTGACATGACATCGCTTGTTGTTCATCTATTAGGACACAAGTGATATATTATAGAGTCCTACGCAGATCTTAGCAATCTGCCAGAACATTTATGAGAAGTTTCACTTATGTGATCTTCAGTGATTGAATGGAAACTCCTGCCAGGGTCAACATCAAGCAGCCCTGACAGCATGTCACTTCGGTAACTCCCTGTGGATTACGCTTAGTATGTCTCAAACGGTCTACAGTCGTGGGGTGATGCTTCGGTGTACCTCAGCGACTCATCTGAACTGTAGGTGTACTTCGGTATATCGTGTTATCTCACTTGTGGGACTCCAGTTCAGGAACGGCCTTTGTAAGAATTAGAGATGTGTTTTCACACTATACTGTTAACACCCTCGAAATTCAAACTTGTAAGTGCCGAAATCCGCTTATTACTAACCTGTTTTTATGTTTTCTTCTTATGGAAGCTCCGGAGCGGATTGATCGTGTAGACTCTCCACATGCTCATACCAACAACACATGAAAGTTCTCATCAAAATCAAAGGCAACACAAAGTTAAAGATGATTCTTCGTCAATGTCAAAGAGTCAACAAAGTTTAAAGACAAATAGAAGTGTGAGCATGGTGGAGAAAGACGTGGAGACACCAAACCAACAAAGTTGACAACGGCAGACAACCACATTAAATGATCACAAAGCATGAAGGAACAAAGAATCAAGACTATTCTATATCTTGCACAAAGTTCTAGCTCGAGAAAAGTAAAGACCAAATCAAGTGGAGCATCTTTTGAATGACCACCCCTTAGGGGGAGATTGTTAGCCTTAATAGTTTTTATTAGAAGTGATGGTCATTCACATTTAGGAACTTTATATCGTGTGTTAGATATCGTGCTAGAATAGTCAACGGGCTCGTGGATTGGACTAAGCTAAATGGGTATTAGTTTATTTAAGCTTGCCTTATATCTAATCCAACCCATGTCCAAGCCCACGAAGCCCATAGAAAGCCTTTTAGGGCATCATGTTACTTGTACTATATAAACCCCTCAAAGTCTCATTTGAGGGGTGTGCTTGAGTGTGTGTGTGTGTTTTTCTTGCAAGTAATACAACTTTCTTGTTTCTTCTTTTCTCTTTAACATACACGGTTCATAACTTAAGTCACCATCTTTCTCTTCCTTATTTCTACGCTTTGTTTGTGTTTATGTTGAACGTGTTCTACGCGTAGCGTGGTTTCACGTGGTGATACTTGTGTTCGTTAAGTGGGTTTGTGATAAGGTTGATATATCTAAGGTCCTACACAGTATAAAACACATCTTGAGCCACACAACTCAATACTAAGTTCTCATTTAAGATATGCAGATTTTTCCTTTCAATTTCATTATATTTGTGTTCCCGTTCATAGTCATTGACCTCAACAATCATTGCATCAAATTCCTTTTCCATTTCTTTAATATCCGAGTTTATTCCTTTTTGAAGACTTTCAAATTGACCTTTTAATTGTTTAAAGAAAGGCATGACCTCAGTTAAATAGCATTCTTTAGTTTGCTCAAAACCCCTTTCCCCTTCAGTTATCCCAGTAGGTGTGATCCTTTTCTTACATGTCTTCTCAAAATCAACAAATAGTTGATAAACAACATATAGGCTAATTAAGGTCTTGCTCTTAGTGGGAATAGATCTAGGAACTAAATGCATGGGTGTATTCGAAGGATACACAGTTGCTGGAGGCATTTTCCTAAGGGGAGTGTTCGTTTTAACAAGTGCATTAGCTTTTTGCATATCTATGTCCTTTTTCGAAAAAATTTGTTCTGGGGTTAATAAAGTTTGAGGCTTAAATCTGTTCAGGGAAATCCAATTTTCTTTAGTGTAATCATGGGGTTTGAACGTTATGTTTTGCTTTTTACACTCAGGATCTTTTAGCTTCATATTCAGTTTTTCCTAAGTGACTTCATTTAATTGCCTATCTTCCTCAGTGCACTCAGCGCAACTAGGTTTCTGCCTATAACACCCTAGGCAAATCCCACATCGGCTGTGGCCTGGAGAGATGCTGGGCTCATAAGATAACATTCGCCTTTCAATGACACAACGCGTTTTGTGGTCTACTGCGGGTGGAGTTCTTAGGAATTGGCAGTTAAGCGTGCTCATGTTAGAGTAGTACTGGCTTGGGTGACCTGCCGGGAAGTCTTCAAATAAGGCCACAAAAACAAAGCCGTGAGCCTGCGGGCAAAGCGGACAATATTGTGGTTTGAGTAGGCGGGATGTTACAAGTGGTATCAGAGCCACTCCTGAGCCATTCGGGATGGTGGGGCAAACCTCATCGAGGACGATGAGTCCCTAAGGGGGGGTGATTGTAACACCCTAGGCAAATCCCACATCGGCTGTGGCCTGGAGAGATGCTGGGCTCATAAGATAACATTCGCCTTACAATGACACAACGCGTTTTGTGGTCTACTGCGGGTGGAGTTCTTAGGAACTGGCAGTTAAGCGTGCTCATGTGAGAGTAGTACTGGCTTGGGTGACCTGCCGGGAAGTCTTCAAATGAGGCCACAAAAACAAAGCCGTGAGCCTGCGGGCAAAGCGGACAATATTGTGGTTTGAGTAGGCGGTATGTTACACTGCCTATGCTTAAGGATTTCCTTACCATCATATATTATATTCTGAGCTTCTTTAGCCACTTTACCATATTCAGGATTGGGTTCCTTTACGAGGGGAATGCTATGCTTATCGCTGAGAACTTTATGCTTAGTGATCATGTGAGCAGTCTGAATGGTATTCCCTTGTACGTACAACTTATTTTCAAGCTTGTTTTTCAAAGTTTTTAATTTTGAAAATTCATTCAAAAGTTTTGATTCCTTAGCATTAAATTCTTGTTTAAGCACTTTAACATTATCTTGGAGTTCTTGTTTTTGCTTAACAGTTTTAGAAAGCTTTTCTTGTAAGGAGTTTAACTCTTGTTTTAACACTTCTTCTCTAAAATTACTTTTTCTAATAATTGTACGCATTTGGTCATCCATTTCCTGCTCACGGGTGGTTAACTCAAACTTAGCACGTTGTTCATAAATTGCAACTTGTTCTTTATAGGTATTCAGTTCAGAGATAACAGAATCATCAGGGGCACATGGAGTGTATTCATCAAAAACAGAGTCATCATTGACTGCAGAGGATGCATCACTTGGTACAATCTCACTTTCACTTTGTATCACATATTGATCATATGGGACAGTGTTACTATTACCCATATTATCCATATCTGATTCATTAGTTACATGTGATTGTACTTTGTTATGCATCTCTTGCTCATCAACTTCATCGTATAGTTTTAATACCTCAGAGATGATAGATTCTTTGGAAGGACCAACCTGTTGTGGTGATGAAACCTTTGGAGAGACCATTGGTGAAATGCTAGCCATGAAGATGGTTTGGCCAGTTAGTTCTACATCAACATCTGAGTCATATGCATCACAATCAGCTACCTGAAATGCATTAGGATGATTCTAACCCATGTCTTGAATTGGCTGCTCATGCACATCAGCATCATATGTCTTAGCATTGCCCTCAGCAAGAAACAACAACTCTTCTTCATCCAAAACTGCTCCACTGTCCTGAGCTTCTACCAGCAGCATCTTGTCCTTGAAGTACTCTGCATTTTGAGGGCGTTTTGGAGATGTGCAGTTCCTTGCAAGGTGTCCATCACCACCACAGTTGTAGCACTTGATTGGCTTTATTTGTCCTTGATTGGCATTCCTTCCACGATTCTGATTAGCCACATACCCTCCACCAACTCCACCTCTTCCCTATTCATACTGCCTTCCTTGAACTGGTTGTACCATAACCTTCCCATCTCTGACAATAGCATGATTGTGAAGATTGGATGCAGTTCTAATTTCATTGTTAGTGTGAAGACTGTTAGTATGTGGAGTAAGCGTCAAGTTTTGTTTAACCATAAGAGCCAGTTGATTGATGAAGTGTTCCATGACTGCATCAGCATCAGGTTATTTGAACCTCGGATCGGGAATGAGTTTGTGATTACCTTTTCCAGTAGGTATGACTTGTGAAGCTTTGGTAGTAATCCCTACATTGGTGTAGAATGATGTTGAATCATTTGATGAGCTTACTTCTCCCTGTTTAGATTTGAACTGTTCAAGAATCATTCTTTCAAACATAGCATGTCTCTCATTCTGAAGTAGGAAGGCATACAGTTGCTCATAGTTGGTGTTCTTTAATCCTTTAGTTAGCTTCACAGAGGTGACAAATTTGTGCCATTCGGGATTCATGTTGTTCACAAACTTTAAGTTCAGCTGAATATTTGGCATGGTCATTTTGATATTCCTCATCTCATTCACAAGCTTGTGGAATCTCACGTAATATTCATAGACACTTTCTTCTGGTTTCATCTTAAAGTGCTCAAATTCATCATACAGTTGTGATTCTCTGTCTTCCTTAGTTAATTCAGAACCTGAGAGAAGCATCTTGACATTATCCCAAACTGCCTTGGCTTCAGTGTTGTGATTGATCAACTTGTAGATGTCTTTTGGAAGACCCTGAAGTATAATGTTTGAAGCCCTGATATCAGCATCGTAAGATCACTGTTCTGAATGACAAAGCAACTCGCTTCCAATAATAAAGCAACTCGCTTCCGAATGACAAACAACTCGCTTCGAAGAAATGTTTTACCGTGGCTCAACTCGCTTAGTACAATATTCAAAAACAACCACTTTAACAATCAAAAACATCCCAACCACGATGATTCAAGCCTTCCAATTCGAAACCTAAGCACATATGATGATCCTAAACACAAAAGTACTATCAAAGTTCAAACTTTAACACTAGAAATTGACCAAATGATTCAAACTCTCCTAAACACTTATAACCCTAAAAACCTTATGAAATCCACCAAAACAAAGAGCATGAAAGATGAGTGATCAAACCATGGCTCTTGATACCAATTGTAAGATATAGTATTTCACAAACACATTAAACCAATAACATATGAGGCGTTTACAAGTTTTAGAAAGAGAAAGTTCTAGAGAGAGAAAGGGAAGAGAGTTGGGAACTATGTGAAACAAAGAAAAATGATATTGAAGCTCCAACCCTCTACCTTGGGAGGTAGAGGGTATTTATAGTGTCTTACAATAAACGCCACCTACGGGCTATGGATCAGGCATACAGTGGGTAAAGACCCGTCAGTCCTCCACGGTGTTACTTAACTAACTACTTATTAACATAACTTGACTACGACTACAAGCTTTCTAACGAATACATATACTTGAGGTGACCGACTCTTTAACGACTGGATTTTCTAAATCCTAACAACTACTCAGGAACTTAGTGTTGACAGCAATTCTTGGCATAATGATGTTATGTTTGTCTAAGTCATTGATGATATCTGAGAATTCGATGATGATATGACTCTAATGTCTCCCATGGTTCAATCATGAAGTGTTCATATGCTAACTAGATTTTGGATTCCATGTCTTCTTGATTGAGTTCAATGCCTTCCATGAGAAGATGAATATGCTCCCACATTGCTTTAGCAGTCTTCTGAGCATCCACACTACGAAGTATCGGATTGGGTAACCTCAAAAGGATATAATGCATTGCAAGTTCATCGGCTTCCATATGTAGAAGTTGATCAGTAGTGATTTCACTAAGACTGACAACGTTGGTGACATCACCTCTTGGTGGATTAGCATTTGGATCTCCGGGTACAGTGACTGTAGGCATCTAAAAAGGACCTTCAAGGATGACCTTCTTTAAGAACTTTCCATGTGGCTTCTTTAGATCACAAAACCGAAAGAACCTTATCACCCATTGATCGTAGTTACCAGGAGTGAGCATTGGAGGTATATCAAGTGATCCAGCCTCATGAATGGATTGTTGGCTACTTAAAGCTTCACACATATTTGCAAACCAATACGGTTCCTTCATAGTATTCCTGGATGGATGTTGATTGTGAATGTTTGTGTAAGGTTGTACTTGAAGACTAGGTGGTGGTTGAATCATTTGTGGTTGAATTGCTCCTGAAGGAAATTGTTGTTGAAATTGTTGTTGTAGTTGTTGATAAAATTATTGTTGTTGAGGGAGTTGTTGTTGTTGTTGTTGTTGTTGTTGTTGTTGAGGATACACATGAGGGAAGTAGCTAGAGTATGGTGGTTGAGACATCTTGAAACTTGTGTTGATGATGGATCTTTGTAGTCGAATGAAACTTTGTTGATGAAGTATCCTTATGCGTAGAAAACAGCTTATGCAAAGGAAATAGCTTATGCGTAAAAACCACCACCTTACGCGTAAGAGTAGAGCTTACGCGTAGGAATAGCTTACGCGTATACTTGGTTAAACCTTAGGTTATGCGTAAACTAAAGAGTTAGAAGTAAGAAACTTATGCGTAATATTTCCTTAGGCGTAAGACGTGCTTATGCGTAGGAAATGCTTAGGCGTAAGATTTTTTACTCGTAAGCTTTTATGCTTAGGCGTAAAACTAGGGTTTTATCCCAAAAATCCTTTACACTTATTCAGTGTAGAAGATATCCAAAGTCGAAGTGTTTTCAGGCTTATCCAAGCAAGAAAACACTGAGTAAACTAGTATCTCTGAAGATCAAACCAAGAAAAAAAAACCTTATGCGTAGACTTTGAGAACTTACGCGTAAAACTAGGGTTTAGTTACGCGTAGGAATAGCCAACTTTTTCAAAGAAACCGATTTTTAAGCACACCAATGTTTCTAAACCAGATTTTCGTGATGAAAAAGCTTCAATATCACCAAAATAACACAAAAGTGTGAAACTTGATTATCTAAAACCCTTATGCACCTTACGCGTAGACAGAACTATTCGTATGAAACCAAGCTCAAAAACAATGAAAAACACATAAAGTTTCAAACTTATTGCCAAAAACTTCAACTTTATCACCAAATAACCTTTAAAGTACAAGAATCTTGAGTTTTAAAGTGTAAAAATCAAAGTTTTGAAGCGTTTGAAGGTTAGTATACCGAAACTTACGCGTAGGAAGAAAAAACTTCAAAAACAAATCGTTCACCCAACTATTTGGCGATTGATACCACTGTTAGGTTCCCATTTATGTAACACAAGTATCAATATGAAGAAATAGAGATAAGAAAGATCGGTTGAACAAGATCAAACAATATACGAATGATATGAAGAAATGTTATGCGTGAGTATTGAGAGAAAATGAACAACCAACCTTCAAGTGAAGGTTTACAAGATTATTTATAGGGAGGGAACTAAGGCAACATGCAAGTTCCCTTCCTTTCCTTATTGGGCTTGGGCCAAGGCTTATGGGCTTTCTACATAAGCCTTGCCATAATTACTAACATAAAAGCCTAATTAAGCTAACTATTACATATTAATTACTAACACTTGTAATATAGTTTAGGAGTGATTCCAACAGAGAGAGACTTCTTTTCTTGAACAGGTAGATGGTCAAGATGTCCTTGGAGGTTCAGAAGATATAGATCTTCAAAATCACTTGGTGGCAGATGTTTGAAGTCGTTTTCTTCAATAACAAGATCTTTCAAGTCTGCTCTTCTCAGGACTATCTTCTTCAGATAATCATAGCCATAAATTGGGAAGATTTCCACACTAACCACACTTAGAATTCTCAGCTTTCATCGAACTGCTTTGCATTTCTTTTCAGCACCATGCCTGTCAATGTAGAATTTCTTCTTTTTGAACCACCAATGAGAAATGCCATAAGAGGCAGCTATGTCATACACATGTTCCTTGTCAACCCAGAATTGATCAGGTACCATCTGCTCAAGACCTGGATCTATGTAGGTTGCAGCTTTCATCTTGGAAATAGATAAGGCTGGTTTATTAACTTCTGTTCGAGCACATAGATAATACAGGTCACGGTTGAAGAAGAACTCTGATTGGATTGTCATTTGTCCTAGTTCACCGCCAAGAGGTAGAGGGTGGTTGACATCAAAACGGCTGATATGCTCATTGACTTGATCATTCAGCATCTTGTGGCATTCTTCCATCTGGTATTGAAGTTGACCGGCATCAGAGTGGAAGACTTTGACAATTTCAAAAGCTGGGCCTTCAAGGTCTTTAGGAGTGATTGACGAGATTCCCTTCTTTTCACAAAACCATTTCATGAAGCTACCCATATCCCATGTGACATGTAGGAGAGAGTCTTCTGCGGGGGCTTCATAGTTGGTCGTAATGGTAGTTGCCCAATTGTTGTCAGGGATTATCGAGTCAGACTCAGGAATGGACCATGAAGGTTCAGGAGTTTGAAGTCTTTTTTTGGTAAGCCAGCTTTGAGATACGTCCTTTGATGGTGCAACTCTAGATGTTTTGATGTGTTTACCCTCAATATAAGCGTCCCACCAATCTTCATCTTCAGTAACTTTGGGGATATACTTGGTGGAAGCGTCATCATCTTCTGATTCTGACTCTGGCATGACATACGATTCTTCATTTAGCATTTGATCTTCTGGGATAGTGGAGAAGGTGGGTGTGAACCGGGAATCAAAAGTTGTCCATGCAGTAGAGGTCTTCTGAGACCCTTGACCGCCTGATGAGCCAGTTTGTTGTGAATATTCTGGTGGAGGTGTTGTCTTTTGAGTTGTAGTTGCGCCAAAAGATCCACCAGTTCTAGATGTTCCAGCTCCACCAGTTGGAGGAGGAGGAGGTGGTGGAGATTTAGGACCTCTATGTAACGATTCCATCAGAACAGTCCTTCTTTTCTTCTTTGCCTCTCTTTCTCGAATGTCCTTTAGAAACTGCAAATGATTATCATGCTTTATCGATTCTTTGAGAGCCTCGTATAACTTCTTATGGACCTCATCCAGATGCTCGTTAGCGTCATACATTCTATCTGAAAGAACTGCTCTCATATCTGAAATAGGCAAATCTTTAAATCATTGAAGCAGTGGAGCTTGCATTGCCCATTCTACAACATCTTTAACTTCTGCTTCAATGGCATCTGCTACAGCAGTATTGAAGTTAAGGTTCTCCAGCTTGGATACACGATGATCCAGATGCGTGACGGATTCGGGCAAATGGTGCTTTTCGAGGACTTCGATTCTTTTAAGTGCTTCTTCGAGTAGTTCCTCTGTAGACTTAGCTGGAGGTGGTGAAGCCGGTGGTGTGACAGTGTCACTAATTGTGATAACTGGTGATGGAACTTTAGCGGGTTCGGGTGGTGGAAGTGCAGTTGTTTGAGCAGGAGCGGGTGGTGAAGGTGCGATTGATGGAGTAGTAGATGATGAAGTGACCATTGGTGCTAACATCGGAGGAATGGTCGATGTGTCTTGCTGAATGGTGACCGAGAACATAGACTGAACTTCTTCCTTTTCATCGTTTTGCTTGTCAGACTCGATGTCTGAGGGTCTGTCCTTAAGGAATTGATCACCAAAGGTAAAGTCAGGCTCAAGATTCTTTAGTGATGACAAAGATCCTGTGAATATGTTTGATTCTTCCAAGCGCACGGGTTCCTCAGATCTTGGCTCAAGAATCTCCTTTGTACCTTCAAGCAGTTCATTACCCTCAACCTCTGTAATTTGTCTGTCAGTGTCCGTTTGTTCAATCTCTGTCTCAATCATTGGAACCTCTGTTGGGAATAATCCGTTACCACGGATAGTAGTGGTTTACACTGCTTGGTTTAACACTAGCAGTGGAAACGTATTCCCACTGCAAGTTCTTCATTACTACTGCTATCAGTTTATGATAAGGTTAAACGCGTCTTGATAAGTATAGAATAGATCTTGTGTATATTCTATTATGTTAGCTTTATACTTATCTTGTAAAGGACTCCTTGTTGTATAAAAGGAGATCCTAGGTCATTGTCTTAGGTACGTATTACATTACAATATTACCTACGAAAGCTTCAAGGTGTAACCCTAGTGATAAGTTAAGATCACTCGTATTATTCATTAATAATATTGGAGCTTGAGTTTTGTGTTAACTTGTGTTTATTCTCATACATCATATAATTCGTCTTCTAAAGTATTACTTAAGTAAATTCCGCTTGCTTGATAATATCATACAAAATATCATTGACACAAGGAGAGTGTCTTAGATCCATCAAGTGGTATCAGAGCGAGGTTCTGATATTTTGTTTTAGCAGATCCAAGGAATTAGCTTGACTCACTCACTCAATTTAATGGAGATGGAAAACAATCAATCAAACTCTTCTTCTACACCCAGACTCCCTAAGCTTAAGCTTAATGAGTTTGAGATGTGGAGGATACTGATTGAGCAATACTTCCTCATACAGGACTATGCTCTATGGGAGATCATTCAACTTGGTGATTCCTTCAAATCTGTGACCACTACTTCAAAAGTTGGTGACACAGATGTTGTAAAAGTTTCTGTGCCTGAATCAAATGCTGAAAAAGCTCAAAAGAAGAATGATCTTAAAGCTAGAAGTTTGTTGCTGATGACTCTTCCTAGAGACCAGATTATTGCATTCAGCAAGTTCAAGACTGCTAAAGAACTGTTTGAAGAGATTTGCTCAGTGTTTGGTGGTAATGATGCTACAAAGAAGACTCAGAAGACATTGTTAAAGCAAAGTTATGAAAACTTTTCTGCTTCAAGCAATGACTCACTTGATAGCATTTTCACCAAACTTCAGAAGATTGTTACACAGCTAACTGTGTTTGGCATTGAGGTAGAAAAGGAAGACCTCAATTTGAAGTTTCTAAGAAGTTTGCCTTCAGAATTTCAAACCAATGTTACTGTCTGGGAAAACAAGTCAGACATTGAAACAATGAAGCTCAATGATCTTTACAACAACTTCAAACTTATTGAGCAAAGGTTGAAGAAGGCAGGGAAACTTGGTACAAGCTCTAGTAGCTTGGCATTGTTGTCAAATTCTGTTGACAGTGATGATTCTGAAGATGAAAGTGATGATGATATTGCCACTGTAGGTTCTAAAGTTTCCACTGGCAATGTAAATATTGCCACTGCAGGATCAAAGAAGAAGGTTGCTAGTATTGGAGATCCTACCTTTTATGCTTTTATCTCCACACAAGTTGATGGCTCTCTCTTAACTCATGAAGACATAGAGCAAATTGATGAAGATGACTTGGAGGAGATGGATATAAAATGGAAGATAGCTCTTCTTAGCATGAGGGCTAAGAAATTCTACAAGAAGACTGGCAGGCCTATCCATATAAATGGTGATGATGTTGCAGGTTTTGATAAGAAGAAAGTGGAGTGCTTTAACTGCCACAAGTTTGGACATTTTGCTAGAGAATGTGGAAGACCAAAGACAAAGGACAACAGATCTACATGGTACAAGCAAAAGAAGGGACCAACTGTGGAAGAACCAAAGGCAATGTTGGCTATTGATGGTGTGAGCTATGATTGGAGTTTCATGGCTGATGATCTTGAAGAAGAACACATTGATGCTGCTCTTGTTTCTGCTGAAGTTGCTCTTATGGCTTTCTCTGACTCTGAGGTACAAAACTCTGAATGTTGCTCTAAAACATGTAGGGCTGCTAGAGAAGTTGAAAGACTTAATGATTTATATTCTAATGAAAGACAAGAGTTATACACTGCTAATTATACTGTGGCTAATCTTAGGAGAGCCATGGCAGTTTTAGAAAAACAAATAGAGCACTATCAGGCAAATGAGTCAAATTATAATGATGATATGATTCTTCTTAGAAGAGAGGTAGAACATACCACTGCTGTGAATGAAGCATACCAAAAGGAGCTTCAAAAACTTCAAAAGAAAATTGAAAATGTCAATTTAACTATAGACACATGTTATCATCAGTCTGAGTCAATTGACAAAATTTGGAATGCTCAAATATATAATAAAGCTAAGTCTGGTATGGGTTATAATACTGCGCCTCCACCACTAAGGGGTGTTCATTCACCTCCAGGTATAGATTTAGCTCATACAGGTATAGAGGATTTTAAGGATCTTGAAAGAGAATATGGTCCTTTAAAAGACACAGTTGTGAAGAGTGAGGAAGAGAGTAAGCTTGATAATGATGTTTTTGAGAGTGCTAGTGACTCATCTGTTGTAGATGAGAGTGTTAAAAAGAATGTAGAGACTACTATCCCAAAAGTTGTTAATACTGTTACAGAGGAACCTAGGAAACCTGTTAATAAACCTAGACCAACTCTAAGGTATGCTGAGATGTATAGGAACAAGCCTACAGCTCCTAGGGGTAACCAGAGGAGTTGGAATCATGTTAAATCTCAACAACTAGGTAGTGATTTTGTAATGAACAATAAGGCATGCTATATCTGTGGTAGTTTTGATCATTTACATGCTTATTGTGACTATCATGTTGGGAGAAGGGAAGTCTATGGGTATAAAAGGGTGGAGACTAACAAGTATCAACAAAATGTACACCCTAATTCCCATTGCAAAATGGTCCCAAGAGCAGTTCAACTTAGAAGTGGCCTCAAAACACTTGCCACTGCAAAAACTATTAACACTGCTCACCCTAAGTCACCTGTTAAAAGTGCAAACACCAAAACAAGTTTTAATAAATCTGCACAAACAGGAAAAAGAACCTTTCAAGCTAAAAAGGTTAATAATAATCAACAGTGGGTACCTAAAAATCAACCAGCAGTTACCACTGCTCATTCAAAAGTTACCACTGCAAGGGTTTTTAATAAGAAAAGGGGGGACATGGGCAATGCTGTGAAGGCCTCAGCACGTTGGGAATGGAAACCTAAAGGAAATACCTCTACAACCAATCCCAATGGTGTATCAATGACCTTTGATAGATTTAACTATATTGATACATGAGGCAGATCCAAGTCAATCATGGCTTGAATCCCCAAAAGAAACTAACTCTTTACTCATATGTGCAGGAACATCCAAGAACAAAAAGATCAGATCAAGGATATACAGATAGTGGGTGTTCAAGGCACATGACTGGCAACAAGTCCTATCTTTCTGATTTTGAGCATTATGATGGACAGTATGTCAGCTTTGGTAGGTTAAGGAGTAAATATAGATATTATTGAGTTGACTTTGGAAGATATTTTGCTTGGGTAATGGTTTAGTTAAAGGAAACTTTGGTTAATATCCATTTGGTTATTCTCATCTTTTACTAATATGTATATCAAGCTTTGATGAGAAGTTGGAGTTAAAAGGTGTATATCTGAGATACACATCAAATGGTTATTGATTCACCATGTCTAATACACATAAGAATCAACTAGTCCAGAGCAAACGGCTACTGGTAAAGACATATCAAATCCGTTGATGGTTGATAGTTTACTAAAAACTATATGGTTATCAACTCACCATATTCTTTATGATTAAGAGTTGGCTAGTCGATAGCAAACGGCTCATGGTAAAGACATATCAAATCCGTTGATAGTTGATAGTTTGCTAAAAACTATAATGGGAGCAGTCTTGTTTTCTAATGAACTTATCTTCCACTGCTCTTTGAAATTTTTGTGAAAAATTACCACTGCTAGTTCACAGTTACCACTGACAGTGTTATTTTACCACTGTTGTTCTAGCCGTTACAACTGATTATGTCAGTAATTAATTTTTTACTAGCCGTTGAAAGTAACCACTGATAGTCATATATATAGGGTTAATATTTTAAGTAAATTATCTTCTTTCTATATTATAACTACTTTCTAAAGATAATTTTACTTGCGCATCAATTCTAAACCCTAACCCTATATATCTTTTTCTCTCAATTGGCTAGTCATTACTTCAATTCTTACTGACATAATCATATTTTTCATCAAAAGTTTCTATGGCTTCTTTGAAATTTGCAGATTAGCACAACCTTGTGGCTACTTACACAAGAATAACGAGATGAGTGGCCCTGTTTTTCATGAGATTGTGGACTTTCTTCATACCACTCATATAAGGTATGCTTTGCTTTTAAAACCCACAATTTATATCTCTCAAATCAATCAGTTTTGGACTTCTGCTCAGTCCATAACACTTGAGAATAGAGATACACATGAAACCGTGGATGCTCTCAGAGCCACTGTAAATGGGGTAACTATTGATGTTACTGAGGCATCCCTGAGGAGAGTACTTCACTTGGATGATCTCAATGGTCTCATCACATTACCTATGTCTGACATTCATGATACTTTATCATCCATGGGGTATGATACTACTGACAAAAAGGCTACTTTCAAAAAGAGTGGTTTCTGTCCTCACTGGAGATTTTTGATTCATACTTTGTTACATTGCCTTAGTCCTAAGAAAACATCTTATGAGCAATTTAGTTCAACCATGGCTTATCCTTTGGTTTGTCTAGTCACTGATAAGATTTTCAACTGGTCCAACTATATTTTTACCAGTATGAAAGGCAATGTACAAAGTAAAACCAAATTTTTAATGTATCCCAGGTTTGTGCAAGTTGTGCTTAATGAATTTCAACTGCAACCTCACACTACTGTTTATCAAATCAGTTGCCTAAAGCCTAAAGTTTTTCAAAATTTGAATAAAGATGGCAATATGATTTTTACACCTCTCCTACCCCAAATGCTTGCTAAAATTTCATCTGAACAAACTACACCTATAATTGATGTACCCAACATTGATTATACACCACCAGTTTCAAGAACCTATGAGAGAAGGTCAAAACAGTCAACTCCTCTCATGACAACACAGCAAGTTTCTGAACCTTTTGGTCTAGGAACAAGTAGTGGTGGTTCTAGACTTCCACCTAGTCCTACTATGGAGGAATCTGGACTTTTGCCCCATGATTCACCTCTCCCAACAGCTAACACAGTTGGAAGTGCTGAGGGCAGTGGCAACCAAATGGAATTGATGGTTTTGTGTACCAAATTAGCAAAGCTAGTTGAGTTTCTTCAAAAAGACTTGGCTACTGTTAAAAAGAATCATGCCAAGGATGTTCAATTATAAAAGACAGAGATTCAGACCTTAAAGGAAGAGATGCAGAGGTTGAAAAAGAACAGGCAGACTGCAAAGATGGTGATTTCATCTTCATCCTCACCTTCTAATGGTGATTCAGCTGATCAAGATTTGGGAAATTCCTCCAAACAGGGGAGGAAAACAGATTCTGACACTGAGGGGAGGAAAATTGATTTTGAAGATGAAGGAGATACAAGTAAAGGAGCAAAAGAAGCTGAAACTCATGGAGAGCAACTTGAAGATCAAGACATTTTCCAAACTGCAACTGATTTTACCACTGATTTTATTTCCACTGCAGAGCCAACTTTTGCCACTGCAAGTGAAGAATTTGATAAATTGAAGACAAACAAGGGTAAAGCAGTTATGGAAGATGTACAGCAACTTGAAAGTAGGATTTCAAAGAAAAGACAAGTTTAGATTAATCTTGATAGAGAAATTGCTAAGAAGATAGCAGAAGATCAAATTACTGAGAAAGTTGCTGAAAAGAAAAGATTGCAGGAGATGGAAGTTGTAAGCTTTTTGGAAGCTAAAAGATTGGATAGAATGGAAGATACTGATTTAATTTCCACTGTTCAACCTACTATTATGAAAGAAAAAGTTCCAAAGTTTAGCTATGTTCCTACTGAAGAAGATATTCAGTTTCTAGTAGCTAATAATCCAGAAATCAAGAAAAAGGCAATTGACCTTGTTGCTGATGCATCCTTAACTGAGGAACAAAGAACTGCTCAGTTAAAGGATTTTATTAAAATGAAGAACAATCAAGCACTTGAAGATGTGATTAATTCAGTCAAAAAGGGTCAGAAGAAACCAAGAAAACCAACCAAGGCTCAAATACTTGCATACATGAAGACTTATTGTTGTCATGTTGGTAACTGGAAAATGCATCAATTTAAAGGAATGTCTGATGATCAAATTGAAAAGGCTTACTACAGAACTGTAAAACAAGATAAATCTTTTATTCCAATGGGTTCTGAAAAAGAAGAAAGAATATTTCCTAGATTGAAGCGAAAGGCCAAAGTAAGTGATTCTCACACTATTAAGAAGACTAAGGTTGATGAAGATCATACAAAGTCTACTGAGAAGGAGATTCCTAATGAGAAGTTCACTAAAGAACAAATGACTGAAATGATTGTGATTGAAGACAAAGATTTTTATCCAGAACCACTGCAAATTCGACATCCTATCATTGATTGGGAAGTTTACAGTGCTAGCAATCTTGCTTCAACATGGAAGATTACAAGGCTGGGAGGAGAAACTTCATCTTTCATTACATTTGAAGATCTTATTAAAGCTTTTGACAGAGATGACCTTAATACACTATGGAAATTAGTTCAAGAAAGGTTTAATGCTCAAGATCTCAAAGATGCAAAGGAGATGCAGTTATGGGTAAATCTTAGAAGGCTTTTTGAACCAAATGCTGATGATGACTACTGGAAAACCTTGTTCACATGTTTTGGTACTAAATGGTTTTACTATGATTCATGTGAAGTTCATCATGTCTCTACAGCTAATGGAGAAGACTTTTTCATGCTTGCTGAGAAAGAATATCCACTTAGAGCTGGAGCTCTTACAGTAATGTTAAGCTTACATATAAGAGTCAATGAAGACAATGAGAAGGTCAGAGCATTATTACAAAGGCTTCAAGATCAGTGTTCAAGAGCTATACAAAAGTTAAGAGAAAAGAAGTGAAGTGTTTGATTGAATTCCCCAAATCCTTGAAGTTAATGCATATTGAAGAAACTTATTGATTTGCAGAGAAATCATAAGTTTAGGGGAGGATTGTTGGGAATAATCCGTTACCACGGATAGTAGTGGTTTACACTGCTTGGTTTAACACTAGCAGTGGAAACGTATTCCCACTGCAAGTTCTTCATTACTACTGCTATCAGTTTATGATAAGGTTAAACGCGTCTTGATAAGTATAGAATAGATCTTGTGTATATTCTATTATGTTAGCTTTATACTTATCTTGTAAAGGACTCCTTGTTGTATAAAAGGAGATCCTAGGTCATTGTCTTAGGTACGTATTACATTACAATATTACCTACGAAAGCTTCAAGGTGTAACCCTAGTGATAAGTTAAGATCACTCGTATTATTCATTAATAATATTGGAGCTTGAGTTTTGTGTTAACTTCTGTTTATTCTCATACATCATATAATTCGTCTTCTAAAGTATTACTTAAGTAAATTCCGCTTGCTTGATAATATCATACAAAATATCATTGACACAAGGAGAGTGTCTTAGATCCATCAACCTCTTTAGTAGAAGGTGCT
Source organism: Chrysanthemum seticuspe (assembly GCA_019973895.1). NCBI lineage: Eukaryota > Viridiplantae > Streptophyta > Magnoliopsida > Asterales > Asteraceae > Chrysanthemum > Chrysanthemum seticuspe. The sequence goes on from BPTQ01000007.1 coordinate 190,357,849, forward strand.
GTTTCCTAACTTACTGACTGAGTGTCTTTAGAGGCAAGAGTTTCCTCCTGTAGATTAGACACATCCTTTTCCACTCCAGTTTGTTCTTGAGCTGATGATGATTCAACGTTTCTTTTCTTGAGCTCAAATTGATTTGTGGTTTCTGGAGTCGGAGTAGAGATGGTTAATAACATCTGAGCTGCTTGTACAGCTTCTTCTCCTACAATTCCTTTGCCTTTACCTTGTGCAACAGGAGTGGTTTGGCGTGGTGCTGACACAGGTTCTCGTAACACAACCCCTCCCACTGGTTGTCTTTGAGGCATGTTTAGAGTTTCCAAACTCAGTTGGATTCCTTGTTGTAATGCAGCCTCGTCTTCATCCATCAAACTCATTTGTCTCTCAGGAACCTTGGATCCTTCATCTTTTCCCTTTCCGGCGTCTCTCTTTCTCTTTTTCTACTTTTGTGATGAAGTGTCAGTTGATTGAGGTCTATCAAGTCTCTTCTTGGGAAGGGTGGCGTCTGAGGTTTTTGAGGATGATTTAGCGTGAGAAGCAGACTTTGTAGACTTGGGTTGTGAGGGATCGGGAGTGTCATCAACATTGGATCTGGATACCCTTTTCCTGTATTTTCTGAAGTAATCAGCCTTCTTAATACTATCGGTGAGAAGAGCATCAGGAATTGGCATTCCAAAGATCTCTTTATTAACACCTTTGGCAACATATTTGAGGTTACCAAGTACAAATTCATCACTAGCTTCATGGAGGACTGACTCACTCCTTGGATTAAACTGATGTGTCTGCTGCAAGTGCTGAATGATGAGCTTCGAGAACCTTACGCTAGGAATTACAAGTTTGTTTATTGACTTCCTTCCTTTGGCTTGATTCTGAACATTTTGTCTGTCGGTGATGAACGTGTTCATAGACAACGAAAATTCTTCCCAAATGCGTTTTGTGACATCAATATTCACCCCTTTGATAATTCCCCAGAAGATTTGCAGAATAGGAGCCCTCACTTTATCGAACCCTGAAGTTTTACCAGTTAAGCATAGGTTGAGAATAGTAGCAATGGCTCTCCATGGTTGATACATATTGGCGGTGATGATATCTGAAGCCTTTGTTACTTTAACTTGATAACCCAATTCATCGAGAAAGTCTATTAGTTCTTCAGCAGTAGGTGGAGAGACAGATGGTTTAGCAGGGTCACATGGAGTGATTCCTAGGGCCTTCTTGAGAATCTCAGTGGTGATTTCATACTCTTTATCATCAAGCTTACAGGAGTACGTGGCTGAGATCTTGTCCCATGTAACAATGTTCCAGTATTGTTGTATGTAAATAGAGGGAATCGTGCATCGCTTGGTCAAGGCACCAAAAATGTTAGTGTTTTTCAGAATATTAATGGCAATCCTGAAGATTGGATTTGGTTGTGTCCTATCCACGTCCACAAAGCAGTTGCTTTTGGCTATCTCAACCCATTTATCATCTGGAAGGATTTCCTTATCTGTAAGTACTGTGGGTGGAGTAGAGGTAGCAAGGTTCTCGGAAGAGGTTGTTTCTGCCATTGAAATTATGTAGATTCAAACATACAACAACAGTATTCGAGAGCATGTTAGGTTAGACATGGTTAGCAGATCAACCTTAATGCAACACCATGACTTAAGCACAAAAAGTAACATATAAGCATTATAGTGAAAGACAGGAGTGATGCAAAGACAATGATAGCAGGGAGAAGCAGCACTCATCAATGGTACAAATGAGACAAAATGCTAGGACAAGATTAATTGAAGACAAATCTCTTTCATCAATTGAGACATGACAAATTTCTTGACTCAGCTTTTAAGACAAATTGCTTCAATAGTTCTACCGTAACAAATCGCCTTATCAAGGTTTTCTAAAGATAAGTCGCTTTCATCCATAAAGTTATGATAAGTCGCTTTACACAATTGTTAAGGACAACTCGCTTCAAGAATTCTAAAGTGACAAATCGCTTTGTCAAAAAGGTTATAGCAAATCGCTTTAATCAATTTGTCAAGACAAATTGCTTTAAGAAAACCAGAAACAAATCTCTTTGAATAGCCAAGGTCAAATCGCCTGCTGATATTTAATGATAAGTCGCTTTTATAAATAGGGTTGTAACAAATCGCTTTATTCCATTTGTAAAGACAAATCGCTTTTAAGAAAACCAGAGACAAATTGCTTTAACAAACCAAGGACAAGTCGCTAGCAAGCGTCTGATGACAAATCGCTACCAAGAGCAACCTAATTATTGGCAAGTCGCTATCAAGAACACCCTACCGATTGACAAATCGTTAACAAGAACAAGTGACGACACATCCAAATGACAGTTAACATACAATCAGATGAAACAACAGGCATAACCAAATCACTTCTTGAAGCAATAATCGAATATAACAACGACACAAGAACATTTATAATCATATAACACCAACACATCAACACATAAAATCCCTTTTTAAAAAAATACGCATAGGGGAGACCATGTAAACACATATATGCACCATCAATTCCAACCCAAGGTACCCCAAATAATACCTATTCTATATCAAGCACCACCATTAATTTAAACCACAAAACTAACCTAGATATGGAATTTTTGTCGAAGGTAAATCACTCGGTGGAATTTGTAGATAGAGGTATGTTATAGAAGGTGTTAGACATGAAAGATTCGAAACAAAAGCTTAAAAAGAAACCTACCACACGCAAATAGCTATGTTAAATCGCTTCGAAACTGACCAAGTTAAAGAGAGAGATAGGTGTTTGAGATTTTGAAATTATAGCAAGTGTGACAAGTCGCTAGGGCTTAAGTACCATTCTCAAGTATCACTGATTGACACATTCAGTCCTTGTACCTGGCCTAATTGAGACAAATCGCTAGCTACAGGTTATGATACGTGAGACAAGTCGCTACAACCTAATTAAGACAAATCGCTAAACCTAATTGAGACAAATCGCTACAGTTTAAGTACCATTCTCAATTTTCAATAAATGACACATTTGGTCCTTGTATTATGACTAATTGAGACAAGTCGCTACCTATCTTAGTATCACACATAAGTTTGTACTATTGACACTTTCAGCCCTTGTACTTAACAAATTGCATGCAGATACAGTGGATAAGTGGCATTCATATAAAGAATATGACAAGTATCATACAAGACATAACATGGACTGACCATATACCACATAGAGATATGACAAGTTAAATCACATAAATTGAGTCACTCCAAGTAAAGTATCATGCAGCAGCAATCCAGGGAGATGTTAACACATGCAGTTAAATCACATAAAGACAAGTTGAAAAATATAATTCTCCCCCTCAATTAATGTCACGAATTAAGAGTGAGTGAACGTTGATTGAATTAAACACATGCAGTTTTTTCTTTTTTCTTTTTTTTTAAACAAAGTAGAGCTTATGTTTGAACTTCATCTAAGGACCCGTGTCATTATTGAATGACATTTCTAGGACCGTAGATGTTATCGATACCAAAAGATACATCTTTTATTAGTTTGTTAGAATTAATTTTGTATAAAATTAAATTTTATATGAAATTATTTTTTTTATTTTTTTTTTAAATGTATAAGAGAACTTAGATACATTTGTAAAAAAAATCAATGAGAACGAGCCCTGAGTAGAGGTGTTCAAGAGTCAAAGTACGAGGTACGTCAATTCTGACAAGCTATGATTCCTGAGTGAGCAGTCTTTAGTTCTGTTGGAAAGCAGGTCATGATGTTCATGATTGAATTGAGCATTGTACCTGAAAAAGACTGAGGAGTATCTGCACTAATAGCATATGTGGAATGACATTTGGAAGGGTTAGTAGTAGTTATTTCCTGTTCATAGGGTGAATTACAGTCAGGCTTCGAGATGTCATTAGTAGCCAGTGTTCTGGTTGGAATCCAATTGAATCCAACCTTCTTAAAGATTTTTCCTGTAGGCATTCACTTAAGACAGGAGCTAGAGGTGTGATTCCATGTAGATTCAATGTTCATAAATTTCTACCAGTAGGCATCCATCTAAGACTAGAGCAATTTGGGCGAAGAATCTTAGTCACAGTAGAGGATTTGACTTTTTCTTTATTCTTGATTTTAGACATTTTGCTGTTAACTGGTTTCTTAGGGAAATGGTCAGGTGTTTGATTCTTCTTAAGTGCACTAGATGATCTTGGTACTTTTATAATCTTAGAGCTTTGAGCATTATCCTGAGTAATGTCCTTTATCTTAACAGAATGAATTAGTGAAGTGACTGGTTTTGACAAAACAGTACTCTCATCAACTTGGGAGGCAAGCCTTGATTTTGAGGTTTTAAACCTTTCTGTCTTAAATGCATTGGGCTGCCTAATTACATGTTTTTCAGTGGTATTATGTAAGGTTGGCTTCCCTAAGGTTGATGGCTTTGCAGACTTAGTGTTCACTCTATTTCCCATATTTTTCCTAAGCTCATTTTTTAAAGCAACGATAGTGAAGCTCTTATCTTGAATTTGGGCTTTGAGGGCATCAATGTCAGCCAACATGGAGTTGGCTTGATCTATCTGTTTGGACCTATTTTCTAATGAGTTCTTCCTCAAGGATTCATTTTCCCTCAACAGCCTGGCTACACATAGGGCCAATTCATCATTCCTAGATTTAATCGCATCACTAACTTCATTGTTAAGGTTGTTCAATCCCATATTAATATTCTCATGCAGATCAGATATTTGTTTTTTCAGATTACAAATGGTTGAGTCTTTGTCTTGAAGCTGAGTTTTTAATTGGTTAATTTCAAAAAAATCTCGAAATTCTGGGAATTCCGGATTTGTGCAAGCTTTTGTGGCAATAAAACTTTCTTCCTTTTGTTGTATTGCAATTTCTAAGGAAATGCAATGTTTTTCAAGAATTGAGTATTTGTAAGAAAGTTCATCAACAGCCTTTTTATAACCCATATCATTTGTTTTAAAACTTATAGACTCAGTCTCAACCAAGGAACATTCATCAAAATCATGTTTACCCTTAAAATCAGTTTGTTTGGGTACATTAGCAGATGCATTATGTTGAACAGTTAAGGGTACCTCATTACATGACACCTGTTCATCTATTGGTCTGACATGTGCATCCTCATCAAATGTAACAGGAGTTACGGAGCAGCTGGTTACATCATTCATTGCTGTATCTGGTATTCTGCATTCAGCAACACTCGACCTTTCAGTAACACCCGATCTTTCAAATGAAACATTACCCGGATTATCACGAAAACCTTTTAATTGCTCCTGACACTCATTCACGTTATCATCCTCTTGAGCAGCTTCCTCAATGTACTTTTCCATTCCAGTATGTTTCTTGAAAGAAATTCCAGTCAAGTGTTGATCGAAGTCTGTGGAATATTCCCCATTGATGAACTGGAATTGGTTGTGGATTACGTGAAGTGCAGCATTGGAGTCATCCTTTAATACCTTCCTTTTGGTAAGTTGAAGTTTCAATTGTTCTAAGTTCAGCAGCAAGGTTCTCGTCAATGTAGATAAGTCCTGACGGAAAAGAGCACTACATGTTCGATCCATAGTTGTGGATAAAAGCTGTAAGAGGTGAGAGTGAAGTAGCTGATAGGGCTCAATGCTGCATTTCATTTGCATTTGATCATCATTTGCTGAATCAATCATGGTTAAACTTTCTGAGTAGTAACAACTTTCTTTGTTCTGTGCAGTCTCATAGAGTTTTAGCACATTGGAGATTAAAGGGTCAGTGGTGTAAAACATTGTGTTGATAGCAGATGACACGTCTTAATAATCAACAAGAAGATGGATAATTGACACAAGTCGCTTGCACTAATTCACCAAGTCCCTTCAGAACTTGAAGACAAATCTCTTTTCACCAAGTCGCTAGGTATACAAGTTGCTAAAAGGACATGTCGCTAGAGAGATAAGTCGCTTGTGTGACACAATTACTATGAATACAAATCGCTAGTGACAAATCGCTAGACACACAAGTTGCTAGAGTAACAAATCGCTAGAAGGACAAGTCGCTAGTGACAAATCGCTAGACAAAAAAGTACGTCCACTACTTTGTCCTTTTTTGTCGTTTTGTCTCAAAAGACAAATCGCTTAGTGCACAAGTCGCTTCACAAAACACAGACAAGTCGCTTAAATATAGGGACAAGTCGCTACGAAGAAATCAAGTACGAGACACAAGTCGCTAGGATGAAATATTCAAAAACACCACTTTTCAATCCAAAAACAACCCAACCACGTTGATTCAAGCCTTCCAAATCAAAACCTAAGCACTTATAATGATTCTAAACACAAAAGTACAATCAAAACCCAAGCTTTAACACTAGAAATTGTCCAAATGATGCAAATACCACTAAACTTTTTCAAACCCAAAAACCATATAAAACCACTAAAAATCTAAGAACATGTAAGAGAGATGATCAAACCATGGCTCTTGATACCAATTGTAACATATTTGATTTCATAAACACATCAAACCATGACAAATATGGGGCGTATGAATATATGGTTTTAGAGAGATAAAGTGGAGTGTTCTAGAGAGATAAAACAAATGGAGGGTTAGATTCCTCAATGAACATCCAACCCTCTCTCTTGTGGGGAGAGGGCTATTTATACAAAGTACTACGCCCTCCTTCGGGCTGTGGATCAGGCATACAATGGGTAAAGACCCGTCCGTCCTCCACGGTGTTGCACTAAGCTAAACTATTAACTAAACAACTAACTAATAACTAGTAAATAACGATATGTCTATGAGCTAACATATGCTAGAGTATATTTGGGGTGACCGACACTTCACACTGGAATTTTCTAATTCCTAACAAATTGGTTTGGCTAGTATCTTTTCTTTCTATGTATCCTAAGTATGTTTTGGGTATGTCATTAAATTTTAAATTCAATGGGGTTGTCCATTTGAAGTTTGGTTTGTAAAGTTTTTGTTGTTTAATATAGTTTGTCGCGTATCATCCCTTTTACCCAAGAAAAACAAACTAGTTCATCCATGAAACTTGTGCTTTATGTATGGCTAAAACAACTCTTAGTTTTCCAAGTGCAATGCACTTCGCAAGTTGAAAATCGATCACGCCATAACAAATAACAAAATGTATACAGAACTTGGCTCAAGAAAAATTTGAAACCAATAGTGTTCACTTCGACACTCAAACGAAAGCACAATGGGAATATAAACACGCAAATACAATTTTTATTTCATCAAAGGCAAACAAGAAATATATTAAGACTACGAGCAAACCAATACGTCAAAAAGGCATCCTAACTCCGCAATCAAGAAGATTAAGATGAATGAGACCCAAAAGAAAACCAACAAAAGCCACACAAATTTGGCATAACAAGCTAAAGATGGCAGAAGCGAAAGGACATGAATAAAATTGGATAATGACTCATTTTTTGCAGATCTTGCATTGTCCCAAACAATCACAGATTTGCAAGACTTTACCATATACATCAGCAGCCCACCATATAAAAAAAAAAAAAAAAAAAAAAAAAAAAAAAAAAAAAAACACTAGACTGATCAACCACACACCCCACAAAGCAACACCAGCATCATCCCATTGTCACAGTACGCGTCAAACCACAATCAACATGCCTCTCAATCCGTCTTTACCAAGGAAACTGATGCTTCTTAGCCCGCCTGCCATAACCCTCTTGCTTATTTTCCCATCGACCGCCCCCTCTATGCCCCAATATGTCTATTAAATTAAACACGTCAACGGGGCCAACTCCCTACCAAGCAAAAATCCTATCCCAAATATTCATGGCCTTTTCACATAACACCAAACTATGATGAACCGATTCTACCACATTATCGCAACATGAACATAAAGTAGAGTCAAGGTCGATCCCTCTCCTATCAAGTTCACTCTGAACAGGAAGTATACCTAGTAAGGCTCTCCAAAAAAAACACATTTACTTTCCTAGGGACAATATTATTCCATCTCATTCTTTCTACGCTCACCAAACTGTTAACTCACAGCTCTTCTATCCATTTAGACAACGACCTAACCGAGAACACCCCATTTGGATCTAAGCCCCATTTCCAGCTATCCCTCCGATTTATATTAAAACAAACAATTTTGATGAGCTATACAAGATCACTTAGCTCACCAACAGCCCTACCCCTAGGAGGTCTTTTCCAATCCCAAAGCCATACTCACTTGCCGTCCTCCCATCTACACCTACTACCCACCATCACCTCTTTGTTTCTATATAAATGATATAATCTCGAGAGACGCCTATACAAAGGCATATCACCAGCCCATTTTATCCATCCAGAAAGATGTACTTTGTCCGTCTCCCATGAGTTTTATAAAGTGATTAACAAACCCCCCTCCCATACCATCCAGCATCTTCCCAATACTAATTATATCCGCCCAAACCCCAACCCCTTCCACCCCTACATCTCGTAACACCACCCCACCCACCATCAATACCATATATGCTCCTAACGACTCTACACCAAAGAGCTCCACTCTCGGTTTGAAATCTCCACCACCATGGCTTCTTAAACGTTTTTTTTTAGGATGCTTCTTACAGATCACACCTTTACAGATATAAGCTAATAAGCTAATCCAAACACTAATAAGCCTTTTTTCTAAATAATCATAAGCCATTTAAACAAGATTACCCGAAAGAAAACCAACAAAAATTCTCACCTTGCCCATGATCAGGACCATAAACATAAGAATTATCAAAATGAGTAACACCAAAACTAAGAGCATGATGGATGAATTTAATCATTTCTTCATCAGGTTTAACTGGACCATATCCACCAGACATAATTTTAGCAGCATGTTTTCTTGGCGGGAGATTTTGGCGCCATAAACTGATGGATGTAGTGAAGATTTATGACAAATGATCTTAGATTGGGTAATAAGTTGTAGAGGGTGAAATTGGAGAAAGGGGTGTAATTGACATCTTTATAGAAATGATGTTCATTTTTTAGTAAAAAAAAAAGTAGACAACTTCCGCATTATAAAGCAGGCATCATTTCCCCTTATTTTTATTGGGACACTCACAATACAAGTATACAGGGCACATTGTAAATGTTGTACAACTATGTTATGCATAAAATAAAGTGTCTCAATCAAAACTTTGAGTGTGCAAATCAATTCCTTTAATGAATATGAGTATTAGGAGAGTTCTTTTCTTTTGTTAATTTTCACTTTTGATCCTAAACTATTAAATATTAGCTAGAAAGTACTTGTATATTTTTAAACTTTCATAGATTTGAAGTATATAAATACGAAATTTTAATTTTTTTTTAGATAAATAAGGAAATATTCTGTGTTTTCTTATTCTACGGCTTTAAATAAAAAAGATAAAAAATTTATTTATTACCTAATAATGGAAGGTTGGATTTTTTTTAAATGAAAAAGTTTCCACTTTAGGTTTTGTTTTAGAGAAAATTGGTCAAATAAACCGCGCGCCCTGAGGCTTATCACTTTTCGGACCACGCACTTTTGCCGAATGAAAATGGACCAGTTGCCCAGCGATTTCCTGGTATCCAACCATGGGGTGCCATGTGTCCGACAAAGGTATGACCGAAGTACGTATTTTGAGAGTATATGTCATGTATTGTAAGATATTGTTTTTTGGGCAACCAAATTGTATCTTCGGGAAACTATATAATATTGGGCAACTTGTATTTATACACGAGGATAATATGGTCATTTTACACTGGTTGTATTATAAAACTAATAATAATAACGCACACAACATCACGCGCGTACTCACACAATCAAACATCTTCTTGTACAATTTCTAACAGCTTCTACAATTAAACGTCTTCTTCTACATCACAAACCACATCTTATTCACAAAACCCCCTAAACCCTAATTAATTTTACTCTATAATTCCATATGACAAAATTAAAGTTGTACAATTGTAAAATCGCAGTTCGTTCTACATTGAAGTTGCTGCCAGATATTAAACTCTGTTTGTCAAAGAACGAAAACCGGGAAAGGTTGTTCAGGCAAACAGTATTTGGTCCATGGTTGGATATAAAGTCGTGCGAGAATGACTGCCTTGTGATGCATTATGTTTTGCAACACCATGTATATGTTTCTAACATCTCCTCTGATTCCCCTCCACTAACATTCCAAATAGGGGAGCATTCGTTAAGGTTTGGCCGGAAAGAATTTTGTCTGATAACAGGGTTTCGATTTGGCAAAGTTTCAAAACCTATTAAACCATCTAGAGCATTTTTCGACCGTGTATTTCCTGAAAAAAAAGAGTAATGGTAATACAAATGTACATGCAATTGATCTTTTGGAACTTGTTAATGACGGAAAAAATGATGGGAAAAGGTGGTTATCTCTTTCTGATGAGGATACTGTTAGGGTGTGTCTGCTGGTAGCTGCAGAGCTGGTGTTTATGGGAAAAGAAGACAGGAATTGCGTCCATAATCACTTATTGTCCTTGGTTGATGATTTTGAAGCCTGGAATATATTTCCTTGGGGTGAATATATGTGGCATAAATTTTATGAAAGGACTGTCAATATTGTTCATATTCACAGAAAAGATCATCTGTTAAAATTGAAAAAAAACCCAAAGTTCAGTGCCACATACAATCTATACGGGTTCACTTGGGCTTTCAAGGTTTGAATTCTCTGTAGTTTGCTTTTGATTCTATTTTGTTGTGCTATTACTTATTCATTTCAAAAGTACCTATAATTAATGTTTGTTGTGTTATTGTTATGAAATCATGGTGTTTTGTTCTGTATACACGTAATATAAAAGTTACCCGTAATTTAGATAACAAAAATGTTATAACACATTTTGGTTTGTGATTTATTTTTTAAATTGTAACCATAAACGTGTTGTTTCACCCTAAACAGGTGACCTTTACTTTTGTAAACCTTGAAATAATCAGGAGGTTCAAAGCACAGGGTAAGTGTTTTGGAGAGACTAAGAAGGCAAAGGTTCCATGCATTCAGGAAAGTGAAGAAACTGGGAAAGAAGGCAACCTGCAATATGATTAAAAGTTTAGATGATGCATCCAAACAGGGGAGTAGTGAGAGTACAAATTCAGGCGACGCATGGAAGGTAAAGAAGCAGTACTTGATGATTCTTTAAAGGCTACAGTTGAAGAAAAGGATAAGGAAGTTGTGCAGGCAATCAGTGCCAGTGTTGCTGCATCCGCTGATAGTATTGAAGTAACCACTGCTGCAACAACTGCTGGTATTATTATAGCCACTGCCAATTCAGATGTTTCAAGCCCAGAGGCAACATCTGCTACAATTATAAGCACCACAATAACACCAGCACCAAAACCAAAATAAGCTTGAGAATGAGGTTGCCATGCAATTGGTCAACATAAAGCAATCTGACCCTATCCCTGCACCCAAACCTATTGCTAAGAGTCTACAGATTGGTGAAACTGTGCAGAAAGGTGTAGTTACTGAACCTGATATTGGAAAGGGTAAAGGGATTGCAGAGCCAACATTGAGGTTTAAAAGTAGAGAGGAGCATATAGCCTTAATTTGCAGTGTACAAAATCAACTAATCTAATTGTTCATCCACTGCTGATTATGAAATTCATTTGGCCATCAAAGGCAAGCCTCAAGGTAGAATGAAAAGAAAGGCAGACAGATAAAAAACATTTGATGAAGAATCTGGGTCTGATAAGATATTGTGTGCTTAGATAGGTGGAAATGGAACATCTAATTTTGTGTGTAGGTTTACTTTTTTTACCTATAAACAATAAATAAATAACAACAAAGTTTAACTGGCTTACGTTTGAAAAAAGGTTCGAACGATCATTTCTTTTAAAGATGGACTTCCTAGACCAGCCAAGTGCTCTTGGTATCACATTTGGATGTTTAATCCACCAAGCATGAGATTTTTCAAACGATTCAAGGATCCACACCTATGAGAATAAATAAATAAAAAATGAAAATAAAACATAAACTTATATACAAATCAGTAAAAATGTTTAGTTGGAAAATGGATACCTGAAACCCAAACACAAATCCAGACAGTGTGTATGTTGGACAATGCTTTGGATCTTTCTTCAATCTTAAAAGGTGGTCATCCACGTGCTTATCAAATACATTATGAACTTGGTCGTATAAATGAGTCCAAATATGCTCACCCCATAGAAAAGCATTCCAATCATCTAGATTATCAACTAACCTCATCAGTGTATCATCCACCTCGCATGTTAACAAACGACCCATAAAGATCACCTCTAAGGCTAACAAAAGACAAAGACGTACAGCATCTTCATCAGATATATGTCCAAACCGCTCTTCATCCTCGATAACACCAATAACATCTAAGTTGGTTAGAATATACCCTTGCTTGTCAGGAAATACCCTGTTACTAAAATTTAGAGAACCAGATGTATACAACCCAAAGCTTACAGATCCAAACCGCAGACCGGTCATTAGACAAAACTCACGACGACCAAAATGTAAAGCACGCCCTTCAATGTAATAAACGAAGGGCATGTCATAGTGAGAATCGTCGACTTTATGCTGTTTCCTTAGCATATAATCTATGATGTGCGTTTCATGTTCAAAAAACAACAGATCAATCCATCTTCCAAAGCAGGTATTCCTAAACAAGATGCGGCGTCTTGCGTCTAACTTTTGCTTTATCAACCAAAAGTAGTTCAGTTTACTGGTAATGATTAACTTCGCTTCATAGTCCTAAAAAAGGTCAACAAAAAATACAATTTAAATCAGACCATGGATGGAATCTATACCAACGTCGTAAACAATTGCGTATACAATGCATATAAACGACTACTTATTAGTCTAGAGAGTGCCACTAAAATTATTAATGAACCAGGTTATGTTACATACCTAACAGACGACATCTACCGTATTATACCCTACATAATTACGAATCAGACAGACGTAAAAGAGGAGAAATCAAAGGTATTAATCGAATAACAACAGCGATTTGTTGAAGCATATAACCAATTGGCAATAAATAATGTACAATAAACAACGAGGAAAATATTTACGTACCATATTTGGCCACATTTTTTAAACAAACTTGATCAATCCAATGTGGGTTGCACTCAACAGTGTACGTTTATAGCTGGTGACATAACTGACGATACAAGGAAAAGAGGGACTGACGAAGAAGACGGTCTCATTTGTGAAAACAACTTAGTTACAATGTTTTTATGCGACAAGCAAAAACAGAGAAAACCGGTAACTATGAATGTTTTTGTGCGAGTGGGAAATTGATTTTGAATATATATGTAATGTACTTTCACTATTCAATTGTGTACGTTCTATGTAATGTAAAATGACCAAAAAATCCTTTTTAAAAAATACGGTTGCCCACCGCTTTTTCGTTAGCCAAAAAACAATACCTTACACATACGGGACACGTGTCACAATTTCAATGAGTTGCCCAATAACAGCGGTTGCCCTTGGTTCATTTTCAAATTATTAATAAAAGTGGTCCAGAAAGTGATATGCATCAGGGCGCGCGATCTACTTTTGTCATAAGCTTTTTGTTTTATTATATAAAAGATCCATCGTTTAGTCATATGATACCATTTATATAAAATATAAATGTCACTTTTATTAAACATGAGTATGAGAAGTTTACATAATTTTATAAAATAATCTTATTCAAAGATTCCGTATGCGTTAAAAACTAGTTCAAGTATAAACAAATAAACATATTTGAATGAGCATAAACGAACATTAACGAACTTATAATCGAACGCTCAAAAACACGTAAATGAACTAACAAAGCTTGTGTTCGTTTCATTTAAATAAACGAACACAAAAAATTTGTTCAACTAATATATAAACGATTATAAGTGAAGTTTTTACCGATTGGCTCATAAACGTTCGGTTAGAATCTCTGCTGTAAAAATCGGCCCAGGCGGCCGATTAATCTCCGTATAATTGTTGATCGCTTATTGGTGCCTTTATTTATCATAATCGGCCTATTAATCGTTTTGGTCAAAGATCGCTTAAAAATTGGTCAACAAACCGATTAATCGGACAAAATCGGTCAAAGTTCGGTTAAAAATAGTCAATAAATCGAGTAATATCTATGTTTGACGTTGAACTTTGAAGAATTATGTATTGTGTTTATATTTGAACACTTTAAGTATTTGAAATTTGATTCACTATGCTTATCTCATACACATAATATAATATAATATCTAAAATTACAATTTTATGCATAAAACTTTCAATATGATTAATTCCCGATTAATCCTCGCTTAACCGATTAATCGTTAAGCCTTACCCGACCGCCTCACTAGCGCCTAACGATTTTTACAATCTTGGTTAAAACCAAAATGGTGTAAACATTTTTAAAATTTTGACTCGTAAGTCGTAATGTCGAGCCGAAACCCAGGTATTAAAAAAAAAAAAAAAAAAAAAAAAAAAAAAACTTTACATGTAGTAGGGATGGGATATGATAAGTTATATAAGCATGAATGTGAGTGTACTCTATATGATCAATAGCATGAATGTGAGTGTATAATTGTATATGATCAATACCATATGATGTATTAATGTCGAAATATCTATGTATTAAGAAGTGTTAGCGGATACAAAGATAATGCACGTAACTTTTTCCAGTCACATTCCGAATTTTGTTTCTGCGGTAAACATCAACTGTAGATATATTACAAGATTACAACCCAAATCACTTGATCAACAAGTCTGCATGGTAGCAGCAAAAACACATCACTCGGTATAATAGTTAAGTTTGTAAGTATCACTCGGTATAGTAGTTGAGTTTGTAAGTGCCACAAATTTATTTTTACAATCCACATTGCATAAGTAGGTCGTTGGCTATTGCATCAAGGCAATAACAAAAGAACCAGGCTAATTGAAATCAAAACAGACGGATATATGATACCGACATTTGCCATTTTGATTATGATTATCATATGGGACTAAGTGAAATCAAGAGCTTCCGGCTTGTTAAGAAGACGACTCCAAGGAAGTAGCAAGTTCATCAAAGCATGTACTTAAACGGCTTCGACTGTCATCACAATGGATCTTCATACAATCTGTTAATTTACTTATGACAATGTTAGCCTCGGCACACAGACTAGAAAAACATGGTTGAATCATGGCCCTGTTTGATGTAGGCAGCTTTGTCAGTAATTCTTCAATGCTCTCCAACTTATAAATAATAGAAAAAACCTTGGCTTTCCTTTGCTCTATCTCCACACTGAAGTCTCTGAAACAACTCTTGATGTGTGCTATGCTTGCACCAATCTCTAGTTGGTTCTCAACTGGTGTCTTCCCTTCCTCCATTTGAGCCGTATTGGCCTTGATATCAGCTTTCTCTTCCTGTAAAAGCACCCGTAATTCGGCCATATGTTTTTTTGCTGATGTGGCATTCCCCTCCGCTATAGTCTCCTGCATGATACAGTAGAGTTTGAAGATAACATAAAGGGAGTATATATTATAGAAATTTAGTGCATAGGGTCAACCACATGCATTTTTTCAAACCCATCCCCCTGTAACAAACAACGTCAATTTCATTGTATCATCCCTAAACAAAAAATAAAATAAAAAAATAAAAAAAAAATAGAAACAAGCTAAGCCTGTCAAAAATAATAGCTATAGATAATTAGACTACACGAGCAACTATCGGGTCAATCGGAAATGCTTTATCCGTCACTTAGCTGTTAGCATAAAAGCTATGATGGTTACAACAATAATAACCAATCAGAGGCTACTTCAAGAAAGACCTCCGGCAAGAGTGGTGTAGTATACATATGTGTGTGTGAGAGAGAGAAAGGGTAAGGGCATCATGATCAGAAATTAGAATAGAAGTATATGTAACAATGAAAGCATATATAAGCATAAGCGCAAGTGCGCAACAAACATAAAAGTATATACGAATAAATGGGCGTATGAGCATATATATATGTCTATGTACAAGGGATGCTGCAATCTATTTTTGCATACTCAAAACATATACGTAATAAACAACTTGACAATTTATAACTATCACAAATTACGGTTTCCTGAAAGGGTTATATCCACACAATAGATATTTACACCAATTATGGTTTTGTGCGATCATTTTATTCACTTCCATCATAGGCAACATCCTTTACTTCCTGAAATAATATCAAACATAGATATTTTTGGAGAAAATTATGAAAGTACATTGCTTATAATAAAAATCTTCCTAAAATGTTGTGAAACGAGGCCTTACATTTACATCACTAAGAAATCACTGAAAAATATTTAAAAAGTTCACATATTCACTTGTCGAGTAAAAAGGAAATATTTAAGGAGTTAAAAAATGTGAGGCCTGTACAATAGTGCATATGCACTAGGAGTGGTTATTTAGGTTGTTGCCCTTGTCTTTGGAATTTTAGATAGACCAGCCTTAAGTCAGGTCTAGGACTCTAGGAGTGTCCTTAACTAGAAGACACTGGACTGTTCGACAAGTATTCTGGATAGGTCTGTCACCTTTGGTGCTCAACTAAAGTTCATTAATGCCCTCTTAACATGGGTTGGACACACTTGAATATGGAAAAAGGAAGGTTTAAATGTAGGGCCTTATAATCCAATCCTACTCCACAAGTAAGGAAAGAGGTCCCAAAAAATAACACGTGAGCTAAAGATTATCATGCTTCTGCGCCATACGAAATATGTGTAGCGATATAAATTGTAAATGAACCTAATTTCAAACCCATCAAGGAATAAAGACCTACCATGAGAGACTAATGTCTTATGCTAATTGCTTCCATAATGGTCCTTGCTATCTAAAGAAGTAAGTACGGTACATGGCAGATAAGAATATACTTCCTGGTGCAAATACCTCACGAGAAATCATCGTAAAGGCGGCACTTGGAGAACCATCTAGCAAATAGTTTTTGACTTCGATAGACATATCTACTATCTCCTTTGGAAGCTCCCACTTAGCTACCTTTTTAGGATAAATCTTTAAACTCTTTAAGTTAGCAAACGGAGAAGGTTGATGTGAGATTACTTCAACAGATGACGAAAGAAGCTGCAACATATATTATAAAAAGAAAATTTATAAATACACAGAAACAACAACAGTTATTGACTTTTCCTGTGTCTATACGTACACACACATACATTTATATAGAATATATATGCATACACACATAAGGGTAGCTCCATGATGGCTGTCTCACCATATATTGTGATTAAACTCTCTTATGGTGAGAACGTGAGGAAAAACTTTCAAACACCTTTCATTGTGAAGAGACCCTTATATTGTGTGAGACTTGTAACCTTTTTACAGTTAAAGGAGTGGTGAAGATTACAAACCTCGCTCCCTCCCTCTCATATATTTGATACAGAAAACGCAAAAGTATTTTTTCGAGAATTAAGAGGGAATAACTTAAGGACCAACAGAAATATACCTCAAGAATTTCCAAGTTAAGTGTAAGTGATTTGACACTGTGTAAACGTTGAAGCAGACCAACAATTTTATGAGGATCTGTATTGAATAAGTAGCTAATACAGATATCGACCTTCTCCAAAGAATGGAAATCATCTGCGGAGAAATTCATAATATCGATATTTACAAGAAGCAAGTAAACAAGGTCAGGCGCAGAAATCTGAATCTCCCTTAACAGTCCTTTAATACTGAGATTCTTGAGTTCAGGCGCCACAATACGCACAAACTTCACCGTCCCATCTATATCTTCAATCTTGAGATTCGAAAGTCCAGAATGACATATATTGAAACCATTCGATCCAATCATTGTGCAGTCACTTAACATGAGATTCTTCAAGTTCAAACACTTGGAGATAATATCAGCATTCTCATCAGACAATGTGATTCCATCAAGATGCAATGTTGTTAAAGCTGGAAGCTCCCACATTGATGTAAGTGTAATGGAATCCTTCCTGTATAGTCCCCTATGAGACCCACAATAGATCTTTTTCAAAATGAGATGTTTGAGGGACTGAGAGCTAAAAAGAGAAAGCGGAAAGTCAATTTTATTATCAATCAACCATATAACAGTCAGTTGTTGGACATTGTGAGAGAATGCATAGTTAAGAATTTTTTTAACAAATACTTGGCTAGACTTTCCACGAAATTTAAGCTTGACAGAAGACACGTCTCTTTCATTATCGCGGCCAGAGAGAACATTTTTAATATATTTAGAGAACATGCGCAACGTAGAGAAATCATCACTTGAGAAATCGAGACAAGGCATTGATTTCCAGATGTACCTCCATCTAGATGACAAAGAACTCATTCCAATAGCATCTACGGTGTCATTAAAAGAGAGTATTTTATGTATAAGATCATCTGGCAAGTTGCTTAGCCTATCATTTTCTACATTCATTTTCTTCTTATAAGAATCCATTCTCTACCCAATTCAGATTGATCAAAACTTGCATTTATGTATATATATCGGATCCTTTCAAGTGAAATCGACCTTTTCCATGATTTATCTTTGTTTCATCTTTTCGTCACTTCTTGGTCTTGTTGCTAAACCATCATTATCATGTCGTTGACTCCAAAAGCTGCAAACTCATAAAGTTTAGTTACAAAAAGTAAAAAATATTCATACAAATGGTTACATAACTGAACTAATGCCTACATACATGCTTTATGCAAAACTAACAAGGTTGGTGGTCCGGGTCACATTTCAGCGTTTCCATTGAACCGATATATATACAAATCTTTCTAGTTACTGCGGTCTGTAGTGAATCCTCAAGTAACCAACTTAAGAGCTTTTCACTTTTTTTAAGTCCATACGCTCATAAGACGAAAAAAATGGGCTTATCAGCTTCTCAGGATTTAATACATAAACTAGATAACTAATCCAACAACCCCTATAGCTAAGCTAGCTCGACACATCTTTTTAGTTTTTACTACTTTGGAGCTACTAAGATTTGTAATTTTAACAAAAAATTTGAAGGAATAATTGTTGGTTAATTTCAGGTTCTATCAAACAAGGGTGATTATTTTAGTAACCTGTAAATCATGTACTTATTCGCACTTTCCGAAAGCAAAAAAATTGATCCTAGATTGCCTGGGTTTCACAAGTTAAGCCTTGACATAATTCACACAGGTTACTTTCTAGTTGCGGGCAGATGAATACAAGAAATATTCACTTTTCTTATGTTAGCACGTCCCAATTGGCGTTGATTTGTTTTATATAGATGACCCATGAGGTTGAAGTTATTAAAGGTTACAACTTCTCGTAAGCAGTTACAAACGGTTATCAAGACCAAGTATCATATAATCACATAATACTACTACCCAATCACCATATATGTCAAATACTTAAATTTATATAACTATAATCACAAATGATAATCATATATTCATCAAAATCCAATAATAACAATAAAAATCTCTAACAATCAAAAGTCAAACAACTGTATTTAGTTTCACGAATCCTAAAATTAGTTAAAAGTATCACCAATAGACATATACTGGTATAATAATAAGAGTACAATCTAAAATCGATAACTGCAATAAGCAAAATAAATGAGAAGTTTTGTTGAGAAAACATACCTGTGTTTGTTTCACGATGATGAATGGGGAAGGGTCATTTCAATGAAATTGTGTGCATTTAACTATTTATACTCCAAGGCGCGTGTTATGAATTTTCTAACATCATTTTGAAACAATCAAATGAACTGTAGAGGCGTTTTTTCTTACTCACAAATTTCACCTTCATTTTTTAAAACTAATCGTACCGTCACGACAAGCATAAAATTACTTTTAATTTAATATCCAACATCATATACTTTCGACGAATTTTTTTTTCCGACTATTTTTGTGGTTTTAGGGTTTATGGTTAGGGTTTAGGTGTTTAGGATTTAGGGGTTTGACTTTTTTGGGTTTGGCTTTTTAAGGGTTAAGGGTTTAGGTTTCTTACGGTTTAGCGGATAGGGTTTAGCTTTTTTTGGTTTAGCGGTTAAGGTTTTAGGGGTTTAGGTTTTTTAGGGGTTTTAGAGGTTTAGGGTTTCAGGGTTTAAGGTTTGGGGGTTAGGGTTTTTTAGAGTTTAAGAGTTAGGGTTTTAGGTTTAGGGGTTAGGGTTTTTAGGGTTTAGGGGTTGTGTTAACACAAAAGAGTATTTTTAAAATTTTCATTTATAGTGTAATATATTGAAACCCGTAAAAAGCGATAAAAAATAAGGGTGAGATATTGAATCTCTATAGAAAGATAATTTTATTCTTGTCGCAATGATATAATTAGTTTTATCTAACTATTAACGGTTTGTGAGACATTTAATTTTTAAATGTAAGGGTGCAAATGAATTTAATTAATTTGATCAAAAATGAATTGTTGAGATTGATTCATTTGATCTTTAGTTTTTATGTGATCTTTATTGATCTCACCCCGGAAAGTATAATGAAACCATGAGAAAATCTTCACATTTGGGTATCCTCAATCCATTGTGATGGACCCCATAATCAACCAAACAATATTAATGACTTTCAAAGTCATAGACTCATACCCATACACCCAACCAACCAAACAACATTAATATGTCAATATAAGTCAATGTTTTTTTCCCTTGTCTTTTTGTCTTTATTATTTATTCACTTTTTTTTGTCTTTTTTCTTATTCACTTTTTTAATTCACGTTCTTTTTTATTCACTTTTTTTTTCGCTTTCATACGTATCCGTCCGTTTTTATACGTTTTCATCAGTTTTCACACGTGTTCGTCCGTTTCCTTACGTTTTTGCCCATTTTCGTCCGTTTCCATACGTTTTCGTTCGTTTTCTTACGCTTTCGTTCGTTTTCATACGTTTTCGTCCCTTTTCACCCGTTTTCATTCGTTTTCGTCCATTTTTCATATGTTTTCGTCCATTTTCATATGTGTTTTTTACGTTTTCATCTGTTTTCAGACGTTTTTTACACTTTCATACGTTTTTATCCGTTTTCATACGTATTCGTCTGTTTTCTTACGTTTTCGTCCATTTTCTTACGTTTTCGTTCGTTTTCATACGAATCTGAATATCACAAGTGATATTCTGTGATATTCTGAGTATCACTTGTGATTTTCTGAATATCACTTGTGATTTTCATGTTACAAAACATTACTTGAAAATCACTTGTGATATTTTGAATATCACAGAATATCAGTTGTGATATTCAGAATATCATTTGTGATATTCAGAATATCATTTGTGATATTCAGAAACGTTTGAAAACATTTAAAAACGGGCGAAAACATATGAAAACAGAAGAAAACGTAAGAAAACGGACGAATATGTATGAAAACGGACGAAAACGTATGAAAACAAACGAAAAAAATATGAAAACAGGCGAAAAAAGACAAAAAAAATCGGAATAAATAAGAAAGACATAAGGACAAAAAAAAACATGGACTTATGTTTACATATTAAATCTTAGATTAATCCCCACTATTAGATCAAACTAGATGGATGGTGAAGATTTATCCTTTGATAAACACCAAAATAAGAGTAATCATCTGAACTTTTCTCTAAAAGGTTATCATACTTCATTTTTTAAAAACAATTTCGTCAAAATCTGAAAAACCGAAACCAATTTATTACTACATTCTAAAGAAACTTTTTTAAAATAATTAAAATCTTATTTTTTAAAATTTCACTAGAATTTAAGAAAGAGCGTTTTAAACTTTCCTATATTTTTCCTTTCATTCTTCTTAAATCTCTTTATATTTTTTAATTTTAAAAAAAAATATCATCTAAACGCGTTCTATAAATTTATAGCTCGGTCTAAGAATAAAAACCCTTCCCATTTTCTAAAGAAATTGAAATAAAAAATTAAAGAAAATTTTTACAACTAAACACACCCTAAGTATTTTTTTTTAAAAATCATAAGCACACATTTACAAAAACAGATGTATTTCATTTTAAATCTTTCCTTTTCATTTAAAATGTGGAATCTTTATCTCTTTTTCATTTTAATTTTCCTTATAAAAAATTCCTTTTTTTGATAAGTTTACTTTGTTAAAAAAATTGTAAATTTATAACTTTTACCCGTTTTATTTATATGTATTAAAATAAGTATTCACTTTAAGGGGCATTTGGGATTGCTTATTGAAATAGATTATGTGTTTTGATAACGGATAATCAGATAATCAATTGTTGTAAAACGTGATTTTAAAACATAGTGTTTGAATTTGATTCTGTTGTTCTATATCACAATAATCTGACAAACACTTTTTTTGAGTGTTTGGCAAGTCAGATTATCTAATATTCTAATGGCTTAATTTATAAAATGACTAAAAATGACATCTTTATATATGAGTTGTATTTTATAAATTTATCAATGAACAATTTTCTTCCTAACATATGACAATAGACTTTTTGTAACTATAAACCTTTTTTTATACTAAAAAAGTCATGGAAATCATTTTTAATATCAACTAACTGTATTAAAGGATTATAATTAAGATTTTTCTAATATGTGTCATTATGGCATGTGTTAAAAGTCATGAGTTGCGATCCTTTTAAAAGGAAAAAAGTTTAAAAAGTTTAGAAAGCCAATAAGCTAGTGTCACCTATCCCTCACCCACTCCCTCCCTTTTTATCTTATTATTTTCGGTTAGAGAGTATTTTGGTCATTTGACCATGTTTAATACAAATAATGTCAAAAACGTTGTTTGCATTATTCGATCTCTATATTTTTTGATAATCACAAAACGTATGAACACGTTATGTAAAAATATACTTGATAAGTTTTTAACCGAGAAAACTCGTTTCGACTACAACATCACTTCAGGTATGTACAAACAACTTACCAACATTGTTAAGTGATCAAAGAATTTATTTTGTCCTTAAAACTCACATTTTTATAAATGTGACAAAAGTTATTATAAATAAACTTTACAAACAATATTTGTAAATTAAAGAAATGTTTTATTCATAATAAAATATTTGAATTTGAATTTTCCCGCCCAAATCAGATAAATTTTCACCAGATAAACATTTCCTCACTAAAGGAAAAAAAGAGGAGCGGACTCTATGAGACGGTCCCATATAGGTCGACGGTCCCTTAGTTTTATGGGACCGCTATACAAATAAGGGACCGTCCTCCATCCTCTTTGTAGCTATAAATACTGCACCGTTTTCTTAGAAAAACTGGACCTTTTGCACCAAAAATACTCCGATCTTTCTGTTCCATTCCCTCCCTGTTAGGACCGTATGTATGGATGATATGGTGAATCGGGAGGTCGGGGAAGATGAAAGAACATCATCTTCATGTTAGAGAGAGAAGGGAGAATACTAGGTGTTTTATTAATGAAGATGAAAGATTACACTAATGAGACTCACCCCTCCATGGAAGTATGGAGGGGTATATATAGCCTACCACATACATAACTATTATATATGACATAACTAGTCCATGTGTTTGGCTAAATAAGATAGATTATGTAATCCCGTAAATGTCGTTCCATTTCCGTGTTAGGAGCGATTTCAACAATCTTCCCCCAATGGGACGACATAAGGGATTACTTACAACATTTACTACAAATATAGAAAACAAATAAAGAAAGGTCTTCATAAGCTCTTCAAGTGCTGAGGATGATGAAAGTTTACGCTCTTTGTCTTCTTCTTGTACCTTGACTTGAGAACCGTTTTCTTCACTTGTAGGCAAATGATGTAATATGCATAAATTGGATTAACTTCTCCCCAATTCATGCCGCATGTCTTTAGCAGCTTCTCCGTACACTCCTTTTTGGCGAAGTTTCTGAATCAGCTTCCCCCCAAACTGACAACCGTCTTCAGCAGATTCGAAACTTTGATGTAGTGAACATTTCCTCTAACTTTTGAAATTTTCAGTACGCAGCGGAATTTGTAGATGAGCAGTAAACCACACAAGGTAAATCTGACTTGTTGCGGAAAATCCGTTCGGGGGTAACATGCAAGAAATCAACAAGATCTTCTCACGTATGTAGATGCTTCACACCAAACAAACCACGAAAGACGAAATGAAATGACTTCCCCCTGAATGTTGCGGTCTATCGGAATAATAGTTACCTATGAATCTGCAATTACTCGATAAAATGACCGTGTGTGAGGCATCACAACATCATATTTAGGTAACTTCACACACGATAACTCTGTGAAAGTGAGACGATAACACCAACTTGAGAAATTTTAACCACTGATTGTCTCATTTCTTCCCCCTGATTGAAGAAATTCATGAAAGGAGAGGGTTTTCGAAAAAAAATCCAAAAACATCAAAGGAAGCAGACACCACCTATACTCTCTTCCCCCAGATGTTTTCAATGAATCAGAATCATACACTACGTATGTTGATGATGAATTGGAGACAGCGAAACCATGTATGTCCAAGTAATCGAACAATTGTGAAGTAGCATAAATATCTCGTGAGAATCAACTGCTGATAAAACTTCTCTACTCGTGTATACTCTTCTCAGCTAACTCTTTACCGACCCCATTATCATTCTGAAGGCTTTTTGTAGTGACTACTGATGGAGAAAACCGTATATGACGAACTTGAGACTGAAGTAGTATAACCCGAACTTGTGACTTAAACTTGCACTATTGTCAGACGAAGAACCCTTTTTCTTAACTCCATCGAAAAAAGGTAAACTTAAAGTTTCTCAAATTATCCACACCTTTGTGTGACACTTGAGCACAACAACGTAACTCCTTAAAAGTGATAGTTATAAGCTGTGAGCACAACAACGTAACTCCTTACATCAGGTTCAACTAGATAACTCAAGTCTTTGTCATTCGAAATGGTTAAAGCTCGAATAAGGATCTCCAAGTATCATGCATCCAACCAACCCCGATATCTTCAAGATACTAAGTACACGCATCCATGATATCCCACTTCAACCTCAAATAAATAATAAAGAATTAACTCCGTAATCACATCTTGCGGTTAAACGCTCAAAACTAGCCTTCATTAACTGGTTAAAATGAACTTTGATAATGGTTAATCCCAATCTTGTCAAAAAAAAATTGTATCCTCGTGAAAATTTTCATGAACCATAATACCACTTTATAAGAATTAACACATTCAGCCAATAATCGAACGTATGAGAAACCGATTATAGCCCATCGAATAAAGAGTTCAGATCCAGCCCATAAGGAAATCAACTAGAGGCCTGGTCCAAAAAGATAAACCGATCCATCCAAGACTCCAAGTATAATACCCAGTATATAAACTCTCTCTTTGTCTTAACCCTAATCCTAGAAGACTAAATAATCCGCCCCCATCACAGAGAAACGCTCTCACCCAACATTTATCTCACGATCTCATTCAATCTCAAACTCATCATGATCTAGATCTCAGCTTCAAACAATCAATACATTCGAACACAATCAAACATCACATATGAACATCACCCTACTTAATTTCTTCATTTTTTTTCCATAAGAATCAAGAAAGCAAGACAAAGGCTTCAAGATCCTCTCGGGGTCTAAGGTAGGTTTTGATTTGAAGTGATGTTTTATAACGAACCAAAGAAAAAAAAATGGTATAACATGGATGTTATAAACCTTATCTTTATGAGTTCGAATAGTTATGAAGTAAAAACTTCATATATGAATCGGTGATGAACGTTTCGTGATAAGGACCTTCAAGGTCTGATTTTTCTTTGAATAATCACGAAACAAATCTGAGATTCAATTGTTTTCGAGTCGTTATGGTTGGATCTGTGATGAGGTAGGTTCATAGAAAATATTTTGAATAGATTGAAACAAATATGAACCGATTTGAGATCTTGTTGAATGTTGATGTTTCAGTTTAGATCTATGATGATAGTTTAATTTTGTGGTTTAGACCTTAACAAGTCATGATGCATCTTTGATAACCACGAATATTCGACTGAGATCTTTGTATATGTCATTTACGTTTAGTGTCTTGAGTTTGAGATGGGATCTAGGAGAGTTGTTGTTGTATGGTGTTGAATTTGGTCAAGGGCTGTGATGAGCTTCACATCAGTCGAGTATGATTTTTTTTTGTTCATAGATTAGACTTGTGATGAGACTCTAAAGTCGAGGGTTGTGGTATTTGGTTTGGTCAAATAGTCGAGTTCTTTTATTCTCCTTCATCATTTTTGTCTTCCAGTCCTTATGCGTAAGGTAAAACCTCGTGCGTAAAGATTTCTTATGCGTAAGACCTTATGCGTAAACAATGGGCTTATGCGTAAACACGGTCTTACGCATAAAGCTTATGCGTAAGCATAGGTTTATGCGTAAAAACCTTACGCGTAACTGTTCTTACGCATAACTTCACAGTTATGCGTAAATATCTCTGAAGACGGCTCCTTATGCGTAAAAATAGGGTTTTGACCCTTTGTTGACTTTTTCTGGCGAGTTTTCCGACCAAAAGTTCCGTCCAGATTCATTGAAACCCAGAAAAAAATGATATACATATCACTCTTTTTGACCCAAAATAATGACCAGATTCACTAAATATTACACGAGATGGAAAAAATGTTACAAAACTTTAACAGTTGAGAAAAACTATTAAAAAAGTGACACATGATATTTTTGACCATTTTAGATACAAACTCGTAAAAAATTTGTTGAAACCCAAAAAGTTAATGAAAAGGTTAAAACATGGTAACAAAACAGATTTCGAAGAGTTTTTGACAAAAAAATATCACCAAAATCAACCAATAATAACAAACCGACCTGGCTCTGATACCAATGTTAGGATCGTATGTATGGATGATATGGTGAATCGGGAGGTCGGGGAAGATGGAAGAACATCATCTTCATGTTAGAGAGAGAAAGTAAAGAGAGAAGGGAGAATACTAGGTGTTTTATTAATGAAGATGAAAGATTACACTAATGAGACTCACCCCTCCATGGAAGTATGGAGGGGTATATATAGCCTACCACATACATAACTATTATATTATGACATAACTAGTCCATGTGTTTGAGGTAACAAGGATAGATTATGTAATCCCGTCAATGTCGTTCCATTTACGAGTTAGTAGCGATTTCAACACTCCCTATATTTGATCACTTTAACATGTCGTAATTTGTTTATAAGTGATCTCGTTATCCTCTACTCAAAAGTGCAAAAGAAGAGCCTTCATACTTATCAAGAAACGAAGTGTTATAGTTAGGATCACACATACGTAACTAGTGTTATGATTCTCTTCTTCATCTAAATTTTCTAGATCTTGTATCTTGTACATTCGTGTATTCTACTTGTGTGTGAGTCGTGATTAGCTGTATTTTCATAGATTTGGACAAGGTGTATGTCCGTGTAGTGCTATGTATAGATTAGGACAAAGTGAAAGTCCGTGAAGTGGTGTGAAGACTTGGATTGTGTGAAGATACAAGTGGACAAGGTGAAAGTCCGTGAAGCTTTGTGTGAAGACTTGGATTATGTGTATATCCAAGTGGACGAGGTGTAAGTCTGTATTGTAGTGTGTATCGATGTTTAGATTGGTTCTAGCTAGGATTAGAACTCGACATTCCACTTAGTGTCGCAAATTGGTGTAAGCGTTGGTGTACGATTTTCTCTGCCTGAATGGAGTTTGCTGACATAGTGATTGTGAACTCTTGAGTGTGATACTCAGGGAGTGGAGTAGGGCAAAGAGTGAGCTTCGTGCCAAACCTCTATAAATCTCCGTGTCTTGGTTTGATCTTTCCATCTCTCTATCTTTCGTTCTTTCATACTGTCACACCCCCAAATTACCTGTTTTGCAGCGGAATTGAATACCTTGGGGAGGACTGTCATAGCATCAAAGTTACAGTTATATCGAACGACCTAAAGTGTCGTTTGGAAAACACATCGTTTAATTTATTAAAACAATCAGAGTTTACAAAGTATTGGTCCCAAATGAAAATCAACTTGTGCGGAAATAAGTTTATTACAAGCCAAACGATGTTTTAAACTTTATAAATCCCAAGTGAGACGCGTCGTCACCACGACTCTATGATATGTCCATATGCGTGCCATGAAGTGAATGCTTTAGATACCTGAGATAAAACATGCTAAAAAGTGTCAACACAAAGGTTGAGTGAGTTCATAGAGTTTGTGTTGAAATGTAAAGTCTTTAAAGAACGTTCATGCAACAAAGTCTAAGTTTTTGGTCATATAGAATAGTTCACAAAGCAAAGGCATCGTAAATCCACTCAGTTCCAAGTCCCGCCCATACAAAACTTGCAACCTGTGTGTTTACAACCCACTGCTAAAAATAGTATGACAATCATGTATATGCACATTAAGATGGTTAAAAGTATAAATATCACCACAAGGGTCTTCCAACAACTCGTGTTGGGATGTTCCTCCAACGCTCACGTTGGGCTGTATCCATATAAATGGTCTTCCAACATATAAATGATGGGATGTTCCTCCAACGACGCACGTTGGGCTGTATCCAAATTAATGGCCTTCCAACATATAAATGATGGGATGTTCCTCCAACGACGCACGTTGGGCTGTATCCAAATTAATGGCCTTCCAACATATAAATGATGGGATGTTTGTTTAAGTCTAGTCAATACACACACCAAGTCTAGAGTATAAGTAATGTTGTTTGGCAAAAGAGTTTAAATGTTTGGATAAATAAGTATATATCTCGCCCCAAATAGTTTATAGGAATTTAAACGAGTAAAAGCGGGGTATGAACTCACAAGGAAAGTAATAGCATTGGTTCTACTTCATCTCCGAAACCCAATTGCGTGTGTTATCCAAGGAGACTTTCAAGTTTAGCGTAACACAATCAAGTATAATGCAATCAAGTGTAAATGTTATTAAGTATAAATGTTATCAAGTATTATGCAATCATGTATAAAAGTATAGCGTAGCATAAAAGTGTAAATGTTTTGAGTATTTGTATTTATATGAACAAGTAGTTGAGCATGTATCTCCCCCAAAAGTTTGTAAACAATTAAATAATAGAAAGTGGGGCTATGAAAACTCACAGTAATCCTTAAATGTTTAGAGTAACTATGAAAGTAAATGAAAATATTTGAGCATGTATCTCCCCCAAAACAGTTATGAAAACAAGTAAAAGTAGGGGCTATGGAACTCACTTGATGGAATGATGCGAAGACAAAAGTGAGTACACCGAGATGTAATGTGATACGTTAATCTTGACCTATTGTGAAGGATATGATATGTCATGAGTTGCAATGTAATGTTATGCATGCACTTCGTATGTTATTTATACCATTTGTGAGTTTTAAAAATATTACTTGTCGTCGAAAAATACTCTTTTGACGTCTTGACCAACCAAAAATGACTTTACAAGTTTTTACGTCAAAATGTCATCCTACAATGGTTT
This sequence comes from Chrysanthemum seticuspe, assembly GCA_019973895.1. Lineage (NCBI taxonomy): Eukaryota > Viridiplantae > Streptophyta > Magnoliopsida > Asterales > Asteraceae > Chrysanthemum > Chrysanthemum seticuspe. Next base: position 190,387,020 of record BPTQ01000007.1, read on the forward strand.
TATAATGATTTTTGGCGAAATTACCACTTTTCGTCGCAAAACAATGTCGTCGGAATTTTCATGAAATCAACAAAAATGGCTTTGGAAAACTAGTCGTAAAATGGTGTACGTCGATCGTTAGAGAACGAACTCGACGGTTTTGGAAAGTTTGTATCGATATCTAGAAGTTTCAGTTCAGGAGTTTTCGTCCAAAAGGTCTCGATCATAAAGATAATAAGGGTTAAAGATAGTGATTTTTGCTAATTGTGTGCAGAAAATGAGTTTCGGCCAAGTTTGAACATCCGTAAATAATTTACTATAACTCCGCTTTACAAACGGCTTGTCGTTTTGAAAAATATGCCCGGTGAACTTGATTTTACTAGAAGACATTTCGTTCTAAAAAGTTTCACATCATGGTTAAAAACAGCCGCAAACATGGTCGTTACAGCTAATGTAACACTTGTAACGTAAAAATAATATAGTTTTTCAGAAAATAACATTTACGGCAACTTTATGAAAACGTGCATATCTTTGTCGTTTTAAATCCGTTTTCTACGTATAATACGTCCTTAGCTTCGTATCGAAGTAAACTAATATATTTTTGACTAGTCGAAATAATTTGTGAAGCTTAAGGCTCGTTTTTGACCCGAACAATGTAAAAACAGCAAAGCTGAAATTTCAGAAAACTATACGTTTCGTCGTCAAACTTTAAAAATCCATAACTTCTTCGTTATAAGTCCGTTTTTATCCGTTCAAGCGGCCACGGATTCGTTTTAAATTATATTTTCTAAATATCAAGGCCAAAGTTTCGTACCAACAGTAGGTTTTTCCAGAAATTCGAAATAAGGACAGAACATAAATATATAGTTATCGAAAATAGTTTTTCTCGGACAAAACCTATTCTAATCCCTTCAAATCAACTCCAAAGCTAATCTAATCCTACCATACACCTTCTTAGGGTGTCATGGGTTCCTAATCACCATCAAGACCAAAGAATACCATGGGAATATTTATAGGATGACTAATATGTATATATAACTCAAAAATCATGAAATAAAATGGTATAAATCACATATCATGCATACTAGCTCCAAAAATGAAAAGAAACATATGAAAATGAAAAGGAAACATGAAAATGATAAAAACATGCTTACAAGTGAAGATGATGAGGTGCTAGTAACAAGGATTAGCCTAAATACTCTTGGTTTTTATTTCAAAACCATATAAAGAGTATACACTAGATTGTTATGAACTTGATCTTGGAAAAACTTTTGATGAAATCTCCTAGACCTCTTGGATGGCCGGTTCATGTGAAGGAAGAACAAAGAGAGAAAATTTTCTTGACTTGAATTATTGAAAGGAATGAATGAATGATATGAAAGTGGAGTGTAAATATATACTTGCAAGAAACAAAATTTTCAACTTCAATAAATGCTTACTCCCCCCCTAGAACCGGTTTTGGGGGGGATGTGTTTCCTCATTATATTTTTTTTTAACTTATGTATATTTGTAACTAAAATGTAAGTAAATGTTAAGTTAGGTAGAATTTGTAGAAACTTGTACATAGTTGTGATATTTGAGTAGTATGAATTAAACTAAGATTTAGGTGATCAAAGTGAAGTATAATGATATCATAAAAATTTTAAAATACATTCCTTGTGAAATTTTGAGTGATAAAATAATTATCGTATAATTTTTAAGAAAACGTCGTAATAATATAAATTTAACGATTTATATTCAAAATAAATTCCAAACACTAGTTAATCTCGAAATATAGTTTTTATCAACTAAATGTAAGTATAAAAATATCTCGGGATCATTTTTGGAAGTAACGGATTAAATTGTCAAAATAATAACTCCCGCGATAACGTTTATTAAATATAAAAATTACGCGTTGAATGTGAAATGAAATGTTATGAATGAACCAATGAGATGCAAATGATGTCAATGAAATGTAGACTAATCTTAGTCCATATGAAATGTACGTGATGTTATGATCATGAATTCGCCGCTGAACCTTTAAGGTTACGCGAATTTGGAACAAGTAAACCAAGTTTACGATAAATGTTGAAATAGTGAAACGTGAATTGTTTTGAGAAATGACTGAAATTTGAGAATTGTGACACATACATTATTTATCTATGTGCATATATATATATATTGTGTTTGTATATTGTTGATTGATATCACATAACTTCGAATCAAACAAGTTGAATATTTTAAAACGTAATCACAAATGGTAAAACTATTCACCCTGTCTTCTAGTTTCTACAATTGGTATCATAGCCACGTCAGTCAAGATTCTTTAAAATATATTGTATTTTAAAACTTGAATCGATCTATGGAGTCTGAAAGAAATCTAGAAGGCCAATCTTTTCAAGAACCACCATTTTTCGAAAGTAATAATTTTATCAATTGGTAAAATAGGTTCAAAATTTATGTGAAATCAATAGATCAAATTTCAATTGGAGATTTTCAACCAATGGAAATTAATTTTGAAAATCAAGAGGATGATTTTACAAGAAAATTTTGTAAAAATTTTGAAGCCAAAATATTGATTTACAAAGCATTACCTAAAAATGTATACGAAACAATTTTCTATGTCAAGCAGCAAATGATATTTGGAAAAATATTTTAATTATTCACCAAGGAAATACTCAAGCCAAAGATATGATTGATCTTGAACAAATGCACAGACAATTCGTCATGTCTAAAGACGAATCTTTAAATAGTGTTTTTTCTATAATCAATACTATCACTTCTATTTTTTATGAAGGAAATCCCGTGGAGAATCAATCAAGAGATTTTCAAGAAGGCCTACTTAATGAAGCATGGAGTGATACCGATGAAGAAGACAACGATTGTGATGAATACGATGTATATCAAATGGTTGGAACTTCAAGCAAGGTACGGTTGGAACTTCAAGCAAGGTACATTCCTAATCCAAAAATATGTGTCTTGAAACATAACTTGCGGAAATTTTTAATCTTGAAAATGATTTAAAAAACATGTGCAACTTGAGTCTAAATATTTCACCGAAAGATGATTCTTCAAAATCTTTTAATGATAATTTCGAAAAAGAATTTATTTAGAAGATAAAATGTCTAGATTAAAAAGTGGAGTTGAAATTGATATAGAAAATATAATGTGTCAAGATAACATAATTAATATTGGAAAGTTTAGTCAAAAGGAAAACATAGTGACAATATTCAAAACGAGCTCACAAGCTCTTGATAATTTATAAGAAGTCAAAAACCTTTCGGAGATAGAACCGGTCTAGGTTTTAGGTCATGTGAGGCATCTACGAGGGAAACAAAATAAATTGAAAAGTAACCGTTCTCCATCGGTTAAGGAGCTTGTTGACATAGTGTTTACAAACTCTCAAGTTGGGTACTCGGGGAGTGGAGTAGGGCGAGGGAAAGAGTCTTCGTAGCCGAACCACTATAAATACTTGTGTCTTGGTTTGATCTTTCCATTCTCTAGTTATTTACTTTGCATCATATTTGTTATCTCTATTATTTTTTATATTCTAGCTATTTCTTATTTACATCCTTATCGGAAGATTTCATATAAACTTCAATCAGCTATATTTTAAACTTAATGTTAATCGGTAAAACTATTCAATACCCTTCTACTTTTTCATAGTAAAAATGCATGTTTCAAGCTAATCACGATGTTTGTATCTCAAAATATCTTCGTGAAATTAATTCACGTGCTAATGCACAATCCACTAAGACAAAAAAATAATAAAACAAACCCGTTTAAAAAAGAACAAGGCTAAGAAACCTAAAAGGTAGATCACTAAATGAGGTAGTTTTTCTCAAAATGAGACTTTTGTTGCTCTTGAAAAGAAAACAACTCTTAGATCCCGCCTTAGGTGGATACCCATGGGAAACCTTTTTAACAAAGTTGGTCTTAGGTGGATTTCAACAGGAAAGATTTTTCAAACTTGCACCGAAACAATTAAAGTGAACATCCTCAAGACAAGGAAGTAGAAACTACTAAAACTATTGATAGTGAACACCCTCAAAGTAAGAAACATGCACTTTCAACATTGTTATTTGTGAAAACTCTTCATCTTTGGTTGCAGGTAATTCAAATATCTCAGAACATAGTTCATCATAGGGTTTTAATTCTGTGAATTCTTCATCATCATTCTCATTCTTTCAATTTCAGTTTTTGATTTTCTATTTCTTTTACAAAACCAAAAACAAAATATAAAATTTGAAAAACAACAAAAAGAAGATACACAAAAATATAAAACATAAAAATACAAAAATATTCTTCTACGACATGTCTTTCTTATAATCAATATTATTTATGTTTCTAGAAATGTCATTCAACAATGATACATAAATATAAATACGCTTGAGCGAGAGATAACTAAACTCAAAATGAACTAAAAACTATTATATGCCTTTATTTATAAGCAAAGAAAAACATAGTCGATTATGGATCCCCGAAATGTTGTCAAAACATGTCATTTTTTAAAATTTTCAATGGCTTATGCACATATATCTATGTATAACCTAATTTTCAAAGATAGGACCCTGTTGTACATTTTAGTACAACAATCTTAAGGGATAAGAAGAGAAGTCTTTCTTAAAATATTGAGCACACAATCTTCAAAAATTTTAAAAAATATTTTCATAATATATTAAAATTTGTGCTAAAAAATGGCTTTCTTATATTTCAGTAAAAAGCCCGCACTTTAAATAACGAAAAGTGTAACTTTCAATGCACTTATCCTAAAAACAAGAAGCAAAATCTTCTCCGTGTTGAGCAATTGTAGAAAAACTTTCAAAATTTTAAAGCTCAAGACAAATGATGTGTGTATACATTACAGTGCACAACTTGGACTTCAAAATAAAGGAAAGTGTTGTGCAAAACCATTATCTTTTTACTACACTTATCCTAAAACAAATGAAGATTTATCTTCAAAGATTTTCAAAATCTTCTTCATCTTGAGCACCAATTATTCAAGATTTTTCAAAAAGATTTTTCAAAAATTTTCACATCTTGTGCTCAAGGTAACTCCCTTATAAAACTTTCAAATATGCTACTTTTGAGATAGAGTATAAATATGTTCCAAATTCATGTGAATCCGTTACTTATAATTGGCTTTCCAAATAAACATCAATTTTAATCAAATGATATAAAAAATATCACGGTTATACTACTTTGAGGGGGTAAATGTGATTAAAATGTGATCAAGATTGTCTTATCTCCTAATGGCTCGAATCAAAGTTTGTTTGAAAATGTGATAACTCTTAATAGACTTGTACCTAGATGGGTAATAACTTCAAGTTGGTTCAGAGGTATAGTTATCAATTAAAATATGATAATGGATAATTTTAATTAGCCATGCAATCATGTCCCTTGAGGTCCTGTCTGTTTTTTTTCTTACCACTTTGTGCTTATGATTACTCTTCCCTCTGTGTGCAAAAACATTTAAAATCTATACACAAGTGTAGGGGGTATTTCTTAAAAATGAAAAAGTTTCAAAGTGTTATCAAACTTGATTTCTTATAAACACTTTGATTGTATTTTTCAAAATAGTTTTATAGCTAAGATTGATATAATACCAACCTAAACCCACTATTATGTTTGAGGAGATATAAAGTGTCAAGGTTAGGTATTATTCCATGTTCCAGCCAGAGCTTGAGGGACCTACCCAGGGTTATTCCATTAGATAAAATATAAGTTTATAGGTCAAGAAAATGAATGAGAAAAGGGAATAATGTTATTATTCTTTTCAGTTGTCACTATAACAATCCCAACAAGGTGATAGTGTGAACGACATGATATGCATTAAAGGGGTTAAAGAATTAAAAAGAAAAGTTATGAAATGGTTAAATAAATGAAAACCCTCCATACACTTAAGGCATAAACCGGGTCAATACGAATGCTATCATTAATCACAAAGATGATTATGACATTGAAGACATACATCAATGCAATGCACAACCCTTCCCAGCCACTCAAGTTTCTCTTAAAATATACTTGTTTCATTTCTCACGGAGTTACACACATAATCTTTCGACTTCTCATTCCGAGAAATGTTGATATTGAAAAGGTGGCAGTCTACTCCAGCCTTCGCTCACTATACCAAAATGCACTAATCAAGTCTAGAGCCAAAAGATATTCAAATTTAAAATCTCATATGACACATGCCAATTTACATTTATTGTTCACAAATAAGAAAACAAGTTGTACTTAAGAGTCCTTCGTAGATCTTAGTAATCTTGCCAGAATGTTAATAGTAGAAATCACATAGTGATCCACGATGATTGAAAGGAAACCCTGCCAGCGTCAACATTAAACAACACTGATTGTGGGTCTCCTTGTTAACCTTTATGGATTAAGCATGGTGGTTACTTAGCTTCAAACGGTCTACAGTCGTGGAGTGATGCTTTAAGTATACTCCAATGGCTCACCTAGATTGTTGTTAGCTTTCTTGAGGGCATTCAATTCATGGTAACGGCTGGTTGGGGAATTCTTAAAAAGAATCACCTGGCACTTCGAGCTATAAAACCTACTAAGGAGGTACCTTTTATGAATCGATTCCTGATGATCTAGATCTATACTTTGATTTATCCAGAGTATTGATATTAGTCCTTAACTAGATTAGGAGGTTAATTTTTCCAGCCTATGGTGAATGGAATTACAACATTCATTAGCAAAACAATTGTAGTTGGACAATTCTCTAAGAAAGTCCACAATGATCGACTGACTTGACACTATTTATCTCTACCTTCTCTATGATAGGTACCGATGAATGTAGCCACTGCTGATGTTGCACCACCATAAGCAAATTAACATCTTTAACTCCACATACTCATACTTAAGTTAATTATCATCATCAAGTTAAAGACAAAGATATAAAAGACAAGAACTACATCAAGTACAAATTCATACTAGATCAAGTCAAGATGAAGTTCAAGGAAGAGATGATGAAAGATATATGAGTAACGATCAAAATCTAAAGACCAAGTGGTATGAGTATGTTAGAGAAGGCACAATCACAATCTTGAAGATGTTGATCGAAGGCAAGATAGGACAAGAGATTACATGAAAGATCACAAGGCATGAATGGAACGACAAAGAAAACAAGTCTACTATAATACACAAGGTTCAAGCTCAAAAATAAAAGAATCAATACATGAAGATAACTCTCAAGTTAAATGACCACCCCTTAGGGGGAGATTTTTAGAATTATTAAGTGATGGTGATTATATTTTAACGCACCTTGTAATAGTTTATATAATGTATTAGACTAGTTAAGTGTTAATGGGCTTGGTTAAACTAGTATTGTTAAAGAATAGTCCATGTCTAGATCCAACAACCAAGCTCGGCCCATCAAAGGCCTAAAACTCTCTTTGCACACCTACATAAAGCACGTCCAACATCATTTGTAGGTAGATATGCATGTCTTTTTCTTTCTATATCTAATCTAATATGCTTTAATTTCTTCCTCTCTCTCTCTAGACGTCATATCCCACTCTCTCTAGAATTACTCTTCTTCTCTCTAAACTCTTCTACTTTGTTTGTATATGTGATTCATATGACTGTATTAGAGACCTAACAGAAACAAATTTAGAATGGTGATCAGTGTCGTCGCCTCTTTTAATCTGATTTGAAATCTGCTTTCCTCTTGATGGAGATGTGTTCTTTTCCACTAAACGGCAATCACCATGGTCGCCACCATCATCACCACTGTGACAACCGTTAGATTTCTAGGTCATTCAACTTTGACATTTGACCGATCCTTTGATTAACTTATGTGTTTATGTGTTTATGTGCGTTGTGTGTCATAACAAGTGATTCATAGAAACTCTTTAACATAGCTATCATATGTATATATGATATTATATACTATGTTTATTCTCAAGTTACTCACGTTTATTGAAAAAGTTGATGTCATTTCACTTAAGTGCATTTTGAGGACTTTACGACAACTATTTCTAATTCACGGTATTGGTTTAAGCCCATTAAACAATTTTACAAAGGATATAAATAATATTTATTTATGATGAAAACAATAATATATGGACTTATAAGTGCAATGCAATTTTATTTTATTTTTTTGGAATTTATTTCCTGTTTATAAATTATTTCGGGTCATTTTACGATAAAACAAGAAGTCACGTGTCATAATTAGCAACTAGGAATTTTTGTGATTTATCAAATGTGTATACTAATTAAATAAATGAAAAAATATAATATATAGTATATGTGTGTAGGATCAACCAAAAGAAAAAAAAGGGAAAAAGAATTATTTTTTTTTAAACTCATACAAGTCCAAGCCCAACTAGAATTTGATCCAACCCATCTTATACAAAAAAAAAGAAAAAAAAAGGTCGGTTCCTCTACTCCTCCCCATAATCGATCTACAGGAAAAAAAATGTGAAGGAGAAAAATTCTAGCCTCCATTGCTAGTTTTCAAGAAAGCTCAAGAAACCTAGGTTCGTGTTCGATAAATTCGAGGATCCCGTTTAGTGTTTTATTGTATATACATTTAACTTTTATAATCTTTGTAATTTTTAAGTAACTCACATGATGGGTTAGGGGGTTATTAAAATCTCGGTAATTAAATATGTTTGATTTTTAAAACATAATTAGGGATGCGTTATCTTGCGTTCGGTTAGTTTTAGGTATATGTAAAACCGAATTAAGTGCTGTCCAGAATTTTAGGTCGTAAAGAATGAGCCGTAGCTTGATGAGAAAACGTGTTTGGACATGATTCAGATGCCTTAAATTAAGTTCAAAGAGTCTACTTTATGTTCCAATTTGTTTGGAGTCGATCCAAGTTTATTTGGCCATTCAAATAATTTAAATAAAATCAGTTGTCAAATTTGAGTTTTTAGGTCAGATTTCAGTCCACTTCTATTATTTTTAGCTCATAAACTATAACGAATTGGGACCCGTAAATTTAGAAGAGACATAGTTCAAATTATTTAAATTAAATCAGTTGTCGAATCTGAGTTTTTAGGTCAGATTTCAGTCCACTTCTATTATTTTTAGCTCATAAACTATAACGAGTTAGGACCTGTAAATTTAGAAGAGACATATCCTATATGTCTATTAACTACTGATAAGGATTTAAAACGTACACTTTTAAGGGGTCATTAAGCCCTTAATCGCCCACTTTTATATCCGTTACTGTTTAATTTCGTTCTTTTTCACTTTTTAGGTCTCTTGGAAGCAACATGCTGGAATGATGCATATTTGGACGAAAAGGAGTGAATATATGAAGAAAATGGCTAAGTCAAGATCAAAGACTCTCAAGCTGCTGGAATTAAAGCTGACAGCGTCACAATCCAAGGGCGACGCCGTCCCTCTCTATGTAATTAAATTTATGACGACTCAGTAGACTTTTTGCTAATTTACACCTGACGGTGTCAGGCTTTGAAGAGTAAGGGCGTGACGAAGACTTTTCTTCTCAGACGGCCTAGATCCAGATTAAGACGATATCACTACTGAAGACTGACGACGTCACAACCACAACGTGACGCCGTCCCAACTATTACTTGGCCAAGACGAAACCCTAATGACGGCGATCTGACGGCGTCCCACCTATAAGACGACGCCGTCGCGAATGTAAAATTATATATAGAAATCGAATTTTCAGAATTTTAAGAGGTAGACTTGTGGAGTAAAAACCTAAAACGACTTTGATCCGGTTTGGATAGTATCTTAGGGTTCTCATACCCTATTTTACATCAAGATAAGTGTTTTACTTCATTGATTTCATTATGTCTTCGATTGTATGTGTGTATGCTTGCATGTTTAACATGTCCGGCTAAATTTCTTGTGTGTTTGCTTAGATCTATGAAACCTAGTTATTAATTATTAATTGGTTGTCTCTTATCTTAATTGTAATTGGCTTAGGAGTGCATTAGGCCATCTTTGTGTTTGAATGCTTGAGTAATCTTTGTGAACCTTAGCTTATAAATCACGTAGCGGAATTGTAGGTTAAACATGCAAAGATAAGCTTAGAGTTAGTTTATGAAACCTAGAGATTTCGTAGGTAATAACCTTAAGGTAGTCTCAAAGAGTTAGGGATAAAAGCATACCCTACGACCTTAGAAAACACAACGCGTTAAGAATAAGAACGTGACAATTCAACCACCAATAAAAGATAACTAGGGAGTAATAGTATCTAGGTAGACACATTTTTAATCATCATATGAGCACACATCAATAGACATATACTACCCATAGTTTAGAAAATTAGATAGTAGAGTAATCGGTAGAAGTACCAAACCCCCAAATCTAAACCCCGAGGTTTTACCCTTATCTTTATAAAAAATTATAAAAACATAAAAAAAATTATATTACTCAACCTTAACCTTAGCATACTACACTTCTCACTAGCATTATTATTCCCCTAGAGAATGATATCAACACCCGAGGCTTACCCAATACTACACTACAACAGTTAGGTTCACTGCCTAGGGTGTTGAAAAACTTGCTCGACGAAAAGGAAGTTCCTTTGACCCCGAACGCGTTATACGCGCATCAAGTTTTTGGCGCCGCTGCCGGGGAATAGAATAGCTAGTTAGATTTCTATCTCGTTTAGGTTCCCTTGCTTGATTCCTATCAAGTAATATTTTTTCTCATTTTTAGCTTCCTCGTAGTCTATCCCCCTTCTTCGTGAAATTGTTCGTAACCCCATCAGTTTTCATCATGGAAGGTGATAACCCACCAAAAAACAACCTACCATCAAACAAATACCCACCACTCGATCCAACTTTTGCCAACTAACTTCGAGCTCGTATTGTCAGTGAAATTGGAGAACTTAAGAAATTGAATAGGATAATTACAAGTGCACTTGAAAAAGCCCTTGAGGAATCCACTAGTACTTTAGATAGTAAGGAGGAGGAGGAACATAGGGAGTATTTCGATTCATACCCTAACGGGAAGGAAACCGCTTATCACTATAACGTAGTTAACTTCCCGCGACCACCTTTCGAGCCATGCATAAAAAGAGGTGACCCTAAAAACATTAAGATACCGTGCATGATTGGGTACTCATATAGGGATCACACTTACATTGACTATAAGGCACCCATGAACATAATGTCTAGGCTCTATTACAATTGGACCATGAGCAAAAAGTTAGGACCTATTAGGGACCCCTTCTACCCTAGGAAAGTGAGTAACTATGTTGGGAGGGTTAGAGGATTGCATGTCTTCGTAGGTAACTTCACATATAGGTGTGATTTCATGATCTTGGAAAATGTTAAGGGCATCATTGATGGATTTTTAGGAGATGTGATACTTGGGAGACCATTTATTGAGGAATCTAAGATGGTTTATGATCAAGAGGAAGGAATAGCCAAGTTCTCAAATGGGACCGAATGTGTTAAATATATAATGCCCTACAAAAATGAAAAGTTTGAGGGTATTGATGATTTAGATGTAGACAACATTCCGGCTTTTGAAGTAAATTGGGAGAACAAGGTTTACTACACCGCTTGACTAGAGTTAGGCCCTGAATATATTCGTGATGAAAGAAGAGTTAAGGAAATCGAATGGGCATCTAAGATAGGGGAAAATAGGAGCACGACTTCGAGTCTAGCTAAAAGACTCATAAATAAATAAAAGCGCTTCGTGGGAGGCAACCCATGCTTAATTGTTTGCTTGTTTGTGTGTCATATATCTTTTCATTATTGTATGTTCTCGTGTTTGAATTTGTGAAAATGCTATATTTTGTCTTTAACTTCGTCTTAATTACATATAAAGGTATTTTACAAAAAGGATAAGTGTAGGGAAGATTACACACGTTTTCAAAAGAACGTGAACATGAGAACTACGATTATTGAAAATGATATATAAGTGTGTTTGTTAGAGTCAAATGCTTGTATCGAGTCATAATGGATGTTTTGCAGTGTTAGGAATCAGAAAATTCAGTCATTAAAGTGTCGGTCACCTCAAGTATATGTAATCATTAGAAAGCTCGTAGTCGTTGTTATTTAATGTTAGTAAGTAGTTAGTTAAGGAAAACCGTGGAGGACGGACGGGTCTTTACCCACTGTATGCCTGATCCATAGCCCGTAGGTGGCGATTATGTGTAAGACTATAAATACTCTCTACCTCCCAAGGTAGAGAGTTGGAGCTCATAATAATATTTTCACTTTCTCTCACTAAGTTCCCAAACCTCTAACTCTTTCTCTCTCTAAAACCTTAAGTTGTACGCCTAGTTTGATCATGGTATGATGTATTTGTGAAATCCAATATGTTACATTTGGTATCAAGAGCCATGGTTTGATCATCTCTCTTACATATCCTTGGATTTCTAGTGGTTTTATATGGTTTTTGGGTTTGAAAAAGTTTAGTGGTTTTTGCATCATTTGGATCATTTCTTGTGTTAAAGTTTGAATTTTGTGTGTACTTTTGTATTTAGAATCATTGTAAGTGCTTGGGTTTTGATTTGGAAAGCTTGAATCACTGTGGTTGAGCTTGTTTTGGATTGAAAAGTGTGGTTTTGAAGTTTATTCATCCTAGCGACTTGAGTCTCGGAGTGATATTCATCGTAGCGACTTGCTTTAGTAATTTCCAGCGAGTTGTAGTTTAAGTCATAGCGACTTGATCTTAGCGACTTGTCTATTGAGACAAGCCGACAAACAGTACAAGTTAGTGGACGTTCCACTTCGGCTAGTGACTTGGTTGGGTTAGCGACTTGTTTCTATTATTTCTAGCGACTTGTCTTTATAGTTACTAGCGAGTTGTTCTTAGCGACTTGATCTCAGCGAGTTGTTCTTTAGCGACTTGTCAGCTTAGCGATTTGTTGAGGTAGCGACTTGTGTTTAGCGACTTGATTCACAACGACTTGAGTCTTTAGCGAGTTTTTATTTAGCGACTTGTGTTTAGCGACTTGGCTCACAACAAGTTGTTCTTTAGCGACTTGTTTGCCTAGCGATTTGGTGCTTTAGCGACTTGCACTTAGCGACTTGGTTCAAGGATTATAGCGACTTGGTTAATATTTGTTTCTAATACGGTTTTCTCTTGATTTAGTAAAATCCCGTGAAAGAATTTATTTCCCGGTTTAATCATAGAGTTATAAAATCCCGTGAAATCTGTAAACATGTCTACCAACGTGCCTACAATCATCTCTACTGTAGCTGAGGACGTTCAAGCAGCTGGTTCAGACACTCGTCCACCCATGCTTGATAGAACTGACTATGACTCATGGGCTCAACGAATTAGGTTGTATTGTCTGGGAAGGAAAATGGAGTCAACATTCTCAAGTCAATTGATGAAGGACCTTATCAGATTGAGACTACAAGAGACATAATTGACACTGCTGCAGATGGAACAATGATCTATGGACTGGACAGACCAAAGACATATGATGAGCTCAGTGATAACAATGATTAGGGCTTCAAACGTTATACTTCAGGGTCTTCCAAAAGATATCTACAAGCTTATTAATCATAACACTGAAGCCAAGGCGGTTTGGGATAATGTCAAGATGCTTCTCTCGGGGTTCTGAATTAACTAAGGAAGACAGAGAATCACAACTGTATGATGAATTTGAGCACTTTAAGATGAAGCCAGAAGAAAGTGTCTATGAGTATTACATGAGATTCCACAAGCTTGTGAATGATATGAGGAATATCAAAATGACCATGCCAAATATTCAGCTGAATTCAAAGTTTGTGAACAACATGAATCCCGAATGGCATAAATTTGTCACATCTGTGAAGCTAACCAAAGGATTGAAGAACACTAACTATGAGCAACTGTATGCATTCCTTCTTAAGAATGAGAGACATGCTATGTTTGAACGAAGGATTCTTGAACAGTTCAAAACTAAACAGGGAGAAACAAGTTCTTCAAATGATTCAACAACCTTTTACACAAATATTGGAATTACCACCAAAGCTTCACAAGTCATACCCACGGGGTAATGGTAATTACAAACTCATCCCTGATCCAGCATATAAGCCTCCAGACTCGAACACATTCATGGAAAACTTCATCAATCAACTGTCTCTCATGGTTAGTCAAAATATGAATTCCACACCACACACCAACAATAACCTCAGAACTGCATCCAATCCATACAATCAAGCTGCTATCAGAGATGGAAAAGTTATTGTGCAACCAGTTCAAGGAAGGCAATATGAACAGGGAAGAGGTGCAGTAGGTGGAGGTTATGTTGCAAATCAGAATCGGGGAAGGAATGGAAATCAAGGTCAAGCAAAGCCAATTAAGTGCTACAACTGTGGTGGTGATGGACATATAGCAAGGAACTACACATCTCCAAAACGTCCTCAAAATGCAGAGTATTTCAGAGACAAGACGTTACTTGTGCATGCTCAGGATAATGGTGCTGGTTTGAATGAAGAGGAGTTGCTGTTTCTTGCTGAGGGAAATGCCAAGACATATGATGCAGATGTGGATGAGCATCCAATTCAGGAGATAGGTCATAATCATCAGAATGCCTTTCAAGTCGCTGACTGTTGTGATGCATACGACTCTGAAGTCGATGATGAACCTACTGTACAGACAATTTTCATGGCTAGCATTTCTCCAATGGTCTCTCCAAAGGTCTCATCATCACAGCAAGCTGGTCCATCCAAAGAATCAATCATTTCAGAGGTATTAAAACTATATGATGATGTTGATCAGCAAAAGATACATGATAAAGTGCAATCACAGGAAACTTGTGACTCATATATTGCTAATATGGGTAATAATAATATTGTCCCATATGATCAATATGTGATCCAAAGTGAGAGTGTGATTGAACCAAGTGATGTATCTTCTGCAGTCAATGATGACTATGTTTTTGATGAATACACTACATGTGCCCCTGATGATTTTGTTACCTCTGAACTGAATGCCTATAAAGAACAAGTTGCTATTTATGAACAACGTGCTAAGTTTGAGTTAACTACCCGTGAGCAGGAAACGGATGACCAAAAGCGTACAATTATTAGAAAAAGTAATTTTAGAGAAGAAGTGTTAAAACAAGAGTTAAACTCCTTACAAGAAAGGCTTTCAAAAACTGTTAAGTAAAAGCAAGAGCTTCAAGAAAATGTTAAAGTGCTTAAACAAGAATTTAACGCTAAGGAATCAAAACTTTTGAATGACTTTTCTAATCTAAAAACTTTGAAAAACAAGCTTGAAAATAAATTATACGTACAAGGGAATACCATTCAGACTGCTCACATGATCACTAAGCATAGAGTTCTCAGCGATAAGCATAGTATTCCCATTGTAGAGAAACCTAATCCTGAGTATGGTAAGATAGCAAAAGCTGCTCAAAATGTGATCTATGATGGTAATGAAATCCTTAAGCCTAGGCAGAAACCTAGTTGCGCTGAGTGCAAGGAAGAGGATAGAAAATTAGATGATGCATCTAAGGAGAAAATGGATAAGAAGCTTAACGATCCTGCGTGTAAAAAGAATAACATAACGATCAAACCCCATGATTACACTAAGGAAAATTGGATCTCCCTGAACATGTTTAAACCTCAAACTCAATTAACCCCAGAACAGATCTTTTGGAAGAAAGATATGGATAAGCAAAAAGTTAATGTACTTGCTGAAACAAACACTCCCTTTAGGAAAATGCCTGCAGCTACTGTGTATCCTCCAAATACACCAATGCACTTAGTTCCTAGAACTATTGCCACTAATAGTAAGACCTTAATCAGTCAATATGTCATTTATCAATTATTTGTTGATTTTGAGAAGACATGTAAGATAAGGATCACACCTACTGGGATAACTGAAGGAGAGAGGGGTTTTGAGCAAACTAAAGAATGCTATTTAACTGAGGTCATGCCTTTCTTTAAACAATTAAAAGGTCAATTTGAGAGTCTTAAAAAGGGGATGGATTCTGATATTAAAGAAATGGAAAAGGAATTTGATGCAATGATAGTTGAGGTTAATGACTATGAGCGAGAATTAAAATATAATGAGATTGAGAGGAAGAACTTGCATACCTTAAATGAGAATCTGATTTCTGAATGTATCACTCAAGATGTGTTTTGCACTGCCACGAACTGTTCAATTAATGCATCTCAATTTCATGAATTATCTGTTGCTCTGAAAGTCTCCCATGATCGTGTCATTGAGCTTGAGAAAACTAACTCTAAATTGCATGAAAATTTTGAACGAGATGATCATGATAACCTGGTAAAACATTTTTCTAAATTGGAAGTTGAGCATCTTGCTTTGCAATTAAAATATCAATATCTAAAAGCAAATGTTAAAACCTCAAATATCAAGACATCCTTGTATGCTCCTGAATTTGATGCAGTTTTTGAAATCAGCAAACGTGATGAACAGATTCGAGCTCATTGTAACACGATCAGAAAAATGAGAACCCAAATTTCACAATTAAAGGGGGAAAAGAACAATGTGACATGCTCCCAAATGCCTCCTCCTTTAGATTCTCAGAGTTCTCAGAGTTTTCATCTTCAAAACTTGGTTAATGTTCTACAAAAGGAAAATGAGAGTTTTCTAGAAGAAAATGAAAAGGTGAAACAACACTTTAAAGAGTTATATGATTCAGTGAAAGTCACTCGTGACAAAAACAACGAAATAATAACGTCTTTACAAAAAGAAATTGAGAATCTGGGGATTTTGGTAAAAGGGAAAATGCCACTTGTCTTCAATGAGAATGTGGCATCAAAGTCATCTGCAGACTCTAAATATATTGTGACTGTTAAATACATTCCTCCTCATCTTAGGAATAATGAGCTTGTATTTCATAATTATCTCGCTCACCTTAAGGATAGTCTAGAATGTCTCTGTGAGATTGTAGAAGAGGACTTCATAAATAAGCCACTTGATGTAGAAATTAGATTTGCTTGCATTCAGGCCAAATGATCTCAGGAACTGTTAGAATGCTTAAGAGCAACTTGCCCTAAACCCTTTGGTAAGAAGGATAAAATAGTTGTGCCTTGTTCTATGACTGACTTTAAGACTACCAATCTTGATATGCCTCACTCAGTGCCTAATGTTAAGCATGTAAGCTTCAATGTTCCTTCAAGTAGTTTAGATCCCAGCACTTCTAAACCTGAAAAGCAAAAAGTAGCAGTACCAACTAATGTTCCCATTCCCTCTACAGGAGTAATCAGTCACATTAAAGCAAGCGGGTCAAAGCCTCCTGGCAATACAAAGCAAGATAGGACCTCGCAAGCTAAGAATGTGCAATGGAAGAAAGTAGAAGACCACCCTATGAACATTAAGTTTGAGTTGAATAAAACGAATCGTGTTGATTATATTATTAGCTATAAGCGTACTGTAATTAATTCGAATTCTGCTACTTTTGGCAAAACATGTAAGGATGATTGTTTGGTTTCTGTTACTAATCATGAATGTGGTGTGAATGAGTTGATTAATGATGTTAAATGCCCTGTTAAGATTGTTAATGCAAAAAATCAAACTAAGAAGGGTAGAAAGCAATGGCGGAAGAAGGTTAGAAAACAGTGGAAACCCACAGGAAGGAAATTTAGTAACATAGGTTATCAGTGGATACCTACTGGCCACAAATTCAATCTTAATTAGATTTGCCCCAAATTATCTAGATCAATGCCTATTAGGAAATGGATGCCTTCTAGTAGAACTATTCCCTTAAGAAGTGAACATACTTTGAATAGGTCGAATGCATACACTAGCACTGCATCTATCCCTGATGATTCCATTGTTTCTACTTCTGATGTGGGTGTTCCAATTATTGTTACTAACCAAATGGAACCCATTCTTGCATGGGGATCCCAATTATCCAGTTATCCATTATTGTCTGTGTTCAATTGCAGATCGTTCAAATCGTTATGTGGTACCTGGACTCAGGCTGTTCCAAGCATATGACTGGAGACCGGTCGCGGCTCATGAACTTTGTGAGTAAATTCATCGGGACTGTTAGATTCGGGAACGATCATTTCGGTGCAATTATGGGTTATGGAGACTATGTTGTAGGTGATAGTGTTATCTCCAGGGTATATTACGTTGAAGGTCTTGGTCATAACTTATTCTCTGTCGGTCAATTCTGTGATTCTGATCTAGAAGTGGCCTTCAGAAAACATACTTGTTTCGTTAGAGAACTTGATGGTAGAGAACTTTTAAGAGGAACACGTGGTTCAAACCTATACACCATCTCTATCGAAGATATGATGAAGTCTTCTCCAATTTGCTTGTTGTTAAAGGCTTCGAAAACAAAGTCATGGTTATGGCATCGTCGTCTTAATCACTTGAACTTCGGCACCATAAATGATCTCTCCAGAAAGGACTTAGTTATAGGCTTACCTAGACTAAAGTATGAAAAGGATCATCTTTGTTCAGCATGCCAATTGGGAAAAAGCAAGAAGTATGCCCACAAACCCAAACCTACAAAATCAGTTATGGAAGTTCTTCATACCATTCACATGGATTTACGTGGACCTATGAGAGTGCAGAACATTTATGGGAAGAAATATGTGTTAGTTGTGGTTGATGATTATTCTCGATTTACATGGGTTAAGTTCTTGAGAACAAAGGATGAAACTCCAGATATCATCATCAAACTTATCAAATAGCTGCAGGTTCGACTTAACAAAATTGTTAGATTCATCCGAACTGACAATGGAACTGAGTTTGTTAATAAATAACTCATTGAGTTTTATGAAAGTGTTGGAATCAGTCATCAAAGAAGTGTTCCACGAACTCCTCAACAGAACGGTGTAGTTGAAAGATGAAATCGAACTCTTGTGGAAGCCGCTAGAACAATGCTGATTTACTCAAAGGTTCCAATGTTTCTCTGGGCTGAAGCCATTGCCACTGCATGCTATACTCAAAATCGATCCCTTATTCACACTTCTCATGAAAAAAAACTCCATATGAACTTGTCCACAATCGAAAACCTAATCTTTCATTCCTTCGTGTGTTTGGTGCATTGTGTTATCCAACTAATGAGGGCCAAGACTTAGGCAAACTTAAAGCTAAAGCGGACTTTGGAGTATTTGTAGGATATGCACCAAGCAGAAAAGGATACCGAATCTACAACAACAGAACCCGAAATATCATGGAAACAATTCGTGTTACGTTCGATGAGCTGACCGGTCCAATGGCTCCAGGACAACTCAGTTCTGGACCCGCATCATCAAGTAGTCCCATCAGTTCTACTCTTGTATACGATTCTTCGCCAGCAACTCCTTATGTACCTCCTTCAGAAGATGACTTGAAGAAACTATTTGATCCAATGTTTGATGAACACTATGAGCCAATTGCTAATGATCTGTCAAATCCATCAACAGAGGCTGCTCATATCCCTGTCAATGAAGTTAACCCTTCAGTTTCTATGTCGTTAAGCCAAGAAGCGCCTGCTGCTGATCACTCTGTCTCATCAACAAATCATCAATGATCGAGTGTACATCATGGAATTGTTTCTGGCACCCCTGATGGAGAGAATCCCTTTGCTACTCCTGAAGATGCCCCATTTGAAAACATATTTGCTCCTGAATCATCATCTGAACCATCTTCATGAGGAGAAATCAACACTGCTACTTCAGTTTCTCAACAACAACCACACGAACACCTTAGAAAGTGGACACATGATCACCCATTGGACAACATCATTGGAAATCCCTCTCGTCCAGTATCCACTCGCAAAAAACTTGCAACTGATGCCTTATGGTGCTTCTTCAACTCCGTACTATCCAAGGTCGAACCAAAAGATGTTAAAACTGCCATGAATGAAAATAGCTAGTTTAATGCCATGCAAGAAGAAATGCATGAGTTCGATCGATTAGATGTATGGGAATTAGTACCTGCTCCTGACTATGCAATGATCATTGCTCTAAAGTGGATCTTCAAAGTAAAACTTGATGAGCATGGTGATGTTTTAAAGAACAAGGCTCAATTGGTTGCCAAAGGATACCGTCAAGAGGAGGGTATTGACTTTGAAGAATCATTTGCTCCAGTTGCTCGTATCGAGGCAATCAGAATCTTCTTGGCTAATGCTGCAAGTAAGAACATGGTAGTCTATCAGATGGATGTAAAGACGGCTTTTCTTAACGGAGATCTTAAAGAAGTCGTATACGTCAGCCAACCTGAAGGTTTTGTGAATCCAGAGCATCCTACTCATGTCTATCTGTAGGATATTGGATTTCACAAACACTCTAAACCATGATCAAAGTATGCGTTTAAGTATGTTAGAGATAAAGTTCTAGTGAGAGAGTGGAAGAGAGTTGGGAACTATAGTGAGAGAAAGGAAAAATATTATTATGAGCTCCAACCCTCTACCTTGGGAGGTAGAGGGTATTTATAGTCTTACAATAAAACGCCACACAACGGGCTGTGGATCAGGCATACAGTGGGTAAAGACCCGTCCGTCCTCCACGGTGTTACTTAACTAAATACTACTTGACTTAAAAGAACTACGACTACGAGCTTTCTAACGATTACATATACTTGAGGTGACCGACTCTTTAATACATGGAATTTCTAATTCCTAACAATCTCCCCCTAAGGGAGGTCACCTCAATCTTGTACTAAAATTACATTGAATACAGACAGATATTACATTAAAAATTTTCTTGCATTCTTGATGTAGTACTTTGCTCCGAAGCTCGTAGTCATTGATTCTTCTCATTGCATGTTTGGTTAATCCAAGTGGAGGTCTTTTAATGATCCACGTGACAATAAATTTGAGCCAGCTTTTGAGATCATCAGCAATCAAAAATCTCTGAGACATCCTTTGTGGTGTTGGTATCATGTGATGTTGTGACTTTAGGACCGACATGCTCACATTCTGGATCATGATATCTTCATATCAGAGTAGCGGAAGGTTTCATTGATTCATGATATTGGCAGCAGCGTAGCAGAAGCATGGAGTGAAAATATCAGAGTCATTGATGCACTTATCATGATTTCTTTTGAGATGAATGTGTAGTGTGAGCATGCGGCTATGGATTGACCGCTTCATTCTGATCAGCTGCAAACGTCGGGTGTACCTGCATACAACAGATAGCAATAAATCGCACGAAAGTGTCTTTGATCACTTTCGTTGAATTGAGGTACACGGCCCACGGTTCCCCGTTGATCAGTACATGTACTGCCTGTCATCAGGTATAATTCCGAAGAATTTCCTTGACAGGGTTTCGCAGCTGCTCTAGCTGTTCTCAAACCGGAACATCTCAAAGAAGACAACACGGAGTGAGTGAACCAGCGAATAGAGATTCACTGATTGATGAAAAGGGATTTGAAAAACAATCGTGTATTGCTCAATAGAAATTGTTTTTGCAATACAACGAAGGTTTTAGTGAAAATCAAGTATCAATCATAAACACCTTTTGATTTGAAATCTTTGTACGCAGTCTAAGTGCTAAAGAAAAGTGTTTTTAAGCACAAAGACCGGTTTTTCAAAGGTATCCGTCAATCCATAACCTGAACCAGGATTGATTCAAGACTTGAATCGCCCCATTGTTTCTGTTCAGTTGTCACATGGTTGATCTAATGAATAGATCTCACATGCCACCTACCAGGAGCTTGTTTGATGTTGGCTCCAGAAGGTTTTCCATCTTCATTGTGAATATGTATGCATATCACTCAGATGTTCTGGCAATACCACAAGAATAATGCGTAGGACTCAAGATATAATCTCTCTTTTCACATTGTGTGAAACAGAGAGTCTTCATTGAAAGTGTCCTAATGAGATTTATTGATGATCTCGTGGCTCTAGACTCAATTTTGTGCATATTTGGATCCTGTGCCGGAGACTAGGGAGAGGGTCTCCTTTTTTCAATATCAACAATCTCTAAGAGAAAGTCGATAGATGATGTCGGTTCCCCGTGAGAATGAAACAAGTCCTTTTAAGAGGAACTTGAGTGGTTTGGAAAGTTGAAGTGCAGTGCGTCACTGGGTCCATGACGTCTTGTCTTCAATACAGATGTTACCATCAGTAGCATATGAATTGAACCCGGTTTCTGCCCTAAGGTTGAATAAATGAAGGGCTATTTGTTTTTACCCTTTTCTCATTCAATTCTTTTTAATTTTTCAACCCCTTCAGTGCTTACCGAGACTTCATAGCTAGAACCTTGTTGGGTTTGTTCCAATACTAGCTCAGTCTCAGTCCGCACTCTTCCCATATCTCATTTTTCTCCTTTTATCATCATACCTAAGAACTCTACACTAACTAGTGGATAGTCCCTGGGTAGATCCCTCCGGTTCTGGCGGATCATGGGAACACATACCTAACCTTATCATCCTTATATCACCGTACATAAAGTAAAGTTGGTCGGTCTATTTGGTATTGTTCATCTGCCATTGGAACCAATTGAAAACCATTTGAAAATCAATCCAGATACTTGTGATATATTATCAAAACATTTTGTACCTGAATTGTTTTTGATATTTTTAGAATAAGTGCTCCCCCTCAACATGTGCATGAATTGTTTGAAATCGTTTTGCACACGGAGGCAAGAGGAAGAAATTACTTCTTTGATTACCATTTTCTAAAAAATATCAACATCACTTCCCTAATCAAGACAAGTAGATAAAGCATTTTAGGGAAGGATGAGGTTTTCATAAGTTTGCTCCCCCTCAATATGTGCCTCGAGGTTTGAAAGGAGTTTTGCACATACTAGAGGGAACCTGCACATTGAGATAAATGATCATGTTTCAAGTCATAGGTGTAAGATAGATGCTCCCCCTCAACAAGTGAATGGAAAATTTGAAATCGTTTGTCACATGCGGGGAGGATAACATGTACATCCTTGTAAAACCATTTACCGAATCCTCAGTTTAAGTCCAATTTAAATCACAAATTCTCCCCCGATCACAATTATCAAATCATTTGAGATTTGTGATCTCTTATAGATTTAAATTGATTTTGAAAGCTTTTAAGGAGAAATGTGACTTGATTATGAAAGCGTTTTAACTGATAAGGATCGGATTTAAAGACTTTAAACTCCATTGGTAAAACATGCATGAATATCTTTTGAAAACAATTTAATGCCAAATAACTTTTTAATTTAATTGAAATTATTCTCCCCCTCAATCAATGACATAGGTTGTTGATTGAGAGATTGATATTTTGACAAATAAGACCAGATGATTATCAAAGATAGAGTTCGAGTTATTTTTCAAAACAATTTGTTTTCAGTAGATAACAGGTTAATAGAATCAGAGCATGGAATTTGGTTGATAAAAAGGCATTTGATGAATGTTCAAACAAATTCTCAAATCATGAAAACATGAAAAAGCATGGCTCTGTTCTTTCTTTGAAAAGCGGGTTACTGCCTGAAATGACAATAAACCATTGTTTCTCTTTTTCCCAAAAATATATATATATATATATATATATATATATATATATATATATATATATATATATATATATATATATATATATATTTTGAAGAATTCGAACAACATCTAAAGTCCCATGTCATTCTTTGAATGACAGCACAAAGACCGTAGATATTATCGAACCGAGAAAAACATAACAAATTGACAATATTTTTTTTTGAAGATTTTTCGAATTTTTCAGATTTTTATGGATTTTGAAGGTTTTAAATTTTTCTGTTTGATTTTTTGAGGGTTTTATAATTTTGTATTTTGTTTTTCGAATAGATATATACAAGAGATAGATGAAGATAGACCTTTACTCCTCGTCTTTCTCCTGAAGACGTTTGAGTGTTTCTGGTTGAAGACTTTTCAAGCCAAGACGTGGAAGAATAAACTCAAAACGTTCTCTTGGAAGAGCTTTGGTGAAGATGTCTGCTAACTGATATTCAGACCTCACAAAATAGAGTTCCACCACACCTTTTTCCACTTGTTCCCTGATGAAATGATGTCGAATGTCGATATGCTTTGCTCTTGAGTGTTGAACGTTGTTGCATGAGAGAGCAATAGCACTTTTATTGTCACAGTACAGAGGAATTTTGTTGAATTCAAAGCCATAGTCAGATAATTGAGATCTCATCCATAAGATTTGAGCACAACAAGATGACATGGCTATGTATTCAGCCTCTGTAGAGTAAATAGAAGTACTCATTTGCTTCTTTGAAGACCAGCTCACAAGCTTATCACCCAAAAACTGAGCACCTCCAGATGTACTTCGACGAGTATCTTGACACCCTGCATGATCAGCATCTGCATAGGCTGTTAGTGACATGCCGGTGTCCTTCGGGTACCAAAGACCCATGTTGATGGTTCCTTGGAGATACCGAAAGACCCGTTTAACCGCTTCAAGGTGCTTTTTAGTAGGCTTAGCCTGGTATCTAGCACACATGCAAACAGCGAACAAGATGTCTGGTCTACTAGCAGTGAGGTACATCAGGGATCCAATCATACTACGATATTTAGTTTGGTCAATCATGATCCCTGAGTGGTCCTCATCTAGTTTGGTTCGATTAATCATGGGAGTGTCAACAGGGTCACTTGAATCAAATCCAAATTTCATTAAGATCTCAGTTGCATATTTAGATTGATTTATGAAAATGCCTCCGGGACTTTGTGAAATTTGTAATCCCAAGAAAAATGACATTTGTCCCATCATTGACATTTGAAATTTTGAACTCATTTCATTTGAAAAACGGTCACACTCATTGGGGTCAGTCGAGGCAAAGATGATATCATCAACATAAATTTGAACATGAATTAAATGTTTGCCTGACTTCCTGGTGAACAATGTTGGATCAACTGCTCCTTTGCTAAATCCGGTTGATAGAAGAAACTTTGACAGTGTATCATACCATGCCCTTGGAGCTTGCTTTAAACCGTAAAGGGCCTTCTTCAAACGATAAACGTGAGTAGGATGCTCTTGATTTACAAATCCTTCAGGTTGGCTGACGTAGACGACTTCTTTAAGATCTCCGTTCAGAAATGCCGTCTTCACATCCATCTGATAGACTACCATGTTCTTACTAGCAGCATTAGCCAAAAAGATTCTGATTGCCTCGATTCGAGCAACTGGAGCAAAATATTCTTCAAAGTCAATACCCTCCTCTTGACGGTATCCTTTAGCAACTAATCGAGCCTTGTTCTTCAACACATCACCATGCTCATCAAGTTTCACTTTGAAGATCCATTTAAGAGCAATAATCATAGCACACAGTCTGGAGCAGGTACTAACTCCCATACATCAAGTCGATCAAACCCATGAATTTCATCTTGCATGGCATTGAACCAGCTATCTTCATTCATGGTGGTTTTAACATCTTTTGGTTCGATCTTAGATAGTACGGAGTTGAAGAAGCACCATAAGGCATCTGTTGCAAGTTGTTTCCGTGTTGATACAGGGCGAGAGGTATTTCCAATGATGTTGTCTAGTGGATGATCGTGAGTCCATTTTCTAAGGTGTTCATGTGGCAGTTGTTGAGGGACTGAGGTAGCCGAGTTGATGTCTCCTGAAGAGGATGGTTCTGATGATGATTCAGGAGCAAATATGTTTTCAAATGGAGCATCTTCAGGAGTAGCAAAGGGATTAACTTCATCATTGATGCCAGAAACAGTTCCATGATGTACATTTGAAGAATGATAATTTGTTGATGAGACTGAAGGATCAGCAGCAGGCGCTTCTTGACTTAAAGATATTGAGACTGAGGGATTGACTTCATTCTCAGGAATATGAGCAGCCTCTGTTGTAGAAATTGACACCTCATTAGTACTTGGCTCATAAAGTTCATCAAACATAGGATCAAACAATTTCTTTAAATCATCTTCAGATGGAGGTACATATGGCGTTTCTTGAGAATAGTTTGGAACAAGGATGAACCAATGGGACTGTTATGAAGTGCGGGTCCTGAACTGAATTGTCCAGGAGCCATTTGACCGGTCAGCTCATCAAACGTAACGTGAATTGTTTCCATGATATTTCGGGTTCTTTTGTTGTAGATTCGGTATCCCTTTTTGTTTGGTGCATACCCTACAAAAACTCCAATGTCTGCTTTAGCTCTAAGTTTGCTTAAGTCTTGACCCTCATTAGTTGGATAACACAATGCACCAAACACACGAAGGAAAGAGAGATTAGGTTTTCTGTTGTGGACAAGTTCATATGGAGTTTTTCCATGAACAGTGTGAATCAGGGAACGATTTTGTGTGTAGCATGCAGTGGCAATAGCTTCAGCCCAGAGAAACATTGGAACCTTTGAGTAAATCAGCATTGTTCTAGCGGCTTCTACAAGAGTTCGATTTCGTCTTTCAACTACACCGTTCTGTTGAGGAGTTCGTGGAACACTTCTTTGATGGCAGATTCCAACGCTTTCATAAAATTCACTAAGTTGTTTGTTGACAAACTCAGTTCCATTGTCTGTTCTGATAATTCTGACGGTTTTGTTAAGTCGAACCTGCAGCTGTTTGATGAGTTTGATGATGATATCAGGAGTTTCATCCTTTGTCCTTAAGAACTTGACCCAGGTGAATCTAGAGTAATCATCTACCACAACTAACACATATTTCTTCCCAAAGATGTTCTGCACCCTCATTGGTCCACATAAATCCATATGAATCATATGAAGAACTTCTGTGACAGAGTTAGTAGGTTTGGGTTTATGGGCATACTTCTTGCTTTTTCCCAATTGACATGCTGAACAAAGATGATCCTTTTCGTACTTGAGTCTAGGTAACCCTACAACTAAGTCCTTTCTGGTGAGATCATTGATGGTGCCGAAGTTCAGGTGATTGAGACGACGATGCCATAACCATGACTTTGTTTTAGAAGCCTTTGACAGCAAGCAAATTGGAGAAGACTTCATCATATCTTCGATAGAGATGGTGTAAAGATTTGAACCACGCGTTCCTCGTAACAGTTCCTTACCATCAAGTTCTCTAACAAAACAAGTATGTTTTCTGAAGGCTACTTCTAGATCAGAATCACAGAATTGACCAACGGAGAACAGATTATGACCAAGACCTTCCACATAGTATACTCTAGAGATGACACTATCACCCACAACATAATCACCATAACCCATAATTGCACCGAAATGATCATTTCCGAATCTAACTGTCCCGATGAATTTGCTCACGAAGTTCATGAGCCGTGACCGGTCGCCAGTCATATGCTTGGAACAGCCTGAGTCCAGGTACCACAGAACGATTTGAACGATCTGCAGTTGAACACAGACAAGAATGGATAACTGGATAATTGGGATCCCCATGCAAGAATGGGTTCCATTTGGTTAGTAACACTGGTTGGAACAACCACATCAGAAATAGAAGCATTCATATCAGAAAATAGGGTAATGGAATCATTGTGAATAGATGCAGTACTAGTGTCTGTATAAGCCCTGTTCACAGTGTGCTCACTTCTTAAGGGAATAGATCTACCAGTAGGCATCCATTTTCTAGTGGGCATTGTCTGATTAGTCTTACGACCAACAGGTATCCAATAATAGCCTATCTTACTAAATGTTCTTCCTGTGGGTTTCCACTGTTTTCTAACTTTCTTTCGTTTTTGCCTTTTAGCCTTCTTAGCGTGATTTTTAGCATTAACAATATTAATTGGACAATTAACATCATTAGGCAAAACATTAACACCACATTCATGATTAGAAACAGAATTCAAGCAGACATTAATACAAGGTTTGCAAATAGTATCAGAATTCGAATTAATTACAGTGCGCCTATGGCTAATACTAGAATCAACACGATTCGTTTTATTCAGCTCAAACTTAAAGTTCCTAGGTAGGTCTTCTACTTTCTTCCAATGCAGATTCTTAGCTTGCGAGGTCGTGTCCTTCCTTGTATTGTCTTGAGACTTTGACCTGCTTGCTTTAATGTCACTGATTACTCCTGTAGAGGGAATGGGAACATTAGTTGGTTTGGCTACTATTTGCTTCACCTGTTTAGATGTGCTGGGATCTAAGCTACATGCAGCCACACTAAGATTAACTTTTTTAACATTTGAATAGCTGGGATTTGAACACCTAGAGTGCACACTCGAGTTCACATTCTTAGCACTAACAGATTTGAAATCTGAACTACTTGAAGGCACATTAGGGTTCACATTCATAACATTTGGCATTGAGTGACTTGCATGCTTGGCACTAGGCATAGAACACGGTATCAAAGGATTGACTTGCTCACCTAAGGTTTTAGGGCATATTGTAATTAGGCATTCTAGAAGTTCTTGAGATCGTTTGGCATATAAGCATGCATGGCCAATTGCATTATCATCTGGTTTCTCCAACTTATCCTCTTCTACAATCTCACGGAGACATTCTAGGTTGTCCTTAAGGTGTGAGAAATATGTTTGAATAGCAAGTTTGTTATTCCTAAGATGAGGAGGAACATATTTCACAGACAAAGCATATTTATTACAGACATGTACCTTTGATACACCATTCTCCCCATTGGTCATTGGCATCTTCCCTTTTACCTGACTCTTTAGATTCTCAATTTCTTTTTGTAACGAGGCTACCGTTTCATTATTTTTGTTACGAGTGACCTTTATAGATTCAAATAATTCGTTGAAATGACGTTTAACCTTTTCATTTTCTTCAAGAAAAGCCTCATTTTCCTTTTGTAAAGCATTTACTAAGTTTTGAAGATGAAAGTTTTGAGAATTCTGAGAATCTAAAGGAGGAGGCATTTGGGGACCAGTCACATTGTTCTTTAATTGAGATATTTGGGCTTTCAATTTTCTGATCGTGTTGCAATGAGCTTGAATCTGTTCACCACGTTTGTTAATTTGAAAAACTGCATCAAACTCTGGAGCATCTGAGGATGTCTTGATATTTGAAGTTTTGACATTTTCTTTAAGATGTTGATATTTTAGTTGTAAATTAAAATGCTCAACTTCTAGTTTAGAAAAATGTTTAACCAAATTGTCGTGATCATCCAGTTCAATTTTCTCATTTAGTTCAGAATTAGTTTTTTCAAGCTCAATGACACGATCATGAGAGACTTTCAAAGCAACAGACAGTTCATGGAATCGAGAAGCAGTAATAGAACAGTTAGTAGCAGTGTAGAACACATCTTGAGCAATACATTCAGAAATCAGGTTCTCATTTAGTGTATGCAAGTTCTTCCTCTCAATCTCATTATATTTTAGTGCTCGCTCATAGTCACTAACCTCAACTATCATTGCATCAAATTCCTTTTCCATTCCCTTAATATCAGTATCTATCCCCTTTTTAAGACTCTCAAAGTGATCTTTTAGAAGTTTAAAGAAAGGCATGACCTCAGTTAAATAGCATTCTTTCATTTGCTCAAAACCCCTTTCTCCTTCAGTTATACCAGTGGGTGTGATCCTTTTCTTGCAAGTTTTCTCAAAATCAACAAATAGTTGAAAGATAACATATTGGCTAATTAAGGTCTTGCTTTTAGTGGCAATTGTTCTAGGAACAAGATGCATTGGTGTATTAAGAGGATACACAGTCGCTCTAGGCATTTTCCAAAGGGGAGGGTTTGTTTCAACAATATTTTCAGCTTTCTGCTTATCTAGATCTATTTTCCAAAAAACTTGTTCGGGAGACAACAAAGTCTGAGGCTTAAACTTGTTAAAGGAAATCCAGTTTTCCTTCTTGTAGTCATGGGGTGTGATCTTAATTTTCATCTCTTTACATTTAGGATCATTTAGTTCTTATTCATCTTCTCCCTAGTGGTTTCATCTAATTTCTTATCTTCCTCTGTGCACTCAGAGCAACTAGGTTTTTGTCTAGGTTTAAGAATCTCATTGCCATCATAGATCACATTATGAGCTGCTTTTGCTATCTTCCCATACTCAGGGTTGGGTTTATCTATAATGGGAACACTATGCTTATCGCTTAGAACTCTATGCTTAGTGATCATGTGAGCAGTCTGAATGGTGTTCCCTTGTATGTACAACTTGTTTTCAAGTTTGTTTTTCAAAGTTTTCAGATTAGAAAAATCTTTCAAGAGTTTTGATTCCTTTGCATTAAATTCTTGCTTAAGCATTTTCACATTTTCTTGAAGCTCCTTTTTTTGCTTAGCAGTTTTAGAAAGCTTTTCTTGCAAGGAATTTAACTCTTGTTTTAATACTTCTTCTCTAAAATTACTTTTTCTAATGATTGTACGCACTTGGTCATCCATTTCCTGCTCACGAGTGGTCAACTCAAATTTTGCACGTTGTTCATAAATAGCAACACGTTCTTTATAGGCATTAAGTTCAGAAATTACAGAATCATCAGGGGCACATGCAGTGTATTCATCAAAGATATAGTCATTGTTGACTGCAGAAGATGCATCACTTGGTACAACTTCACTTTCACTTTGTTCCACATTGGCATTGCCCTCAGCAAGAAACAACAACTCTTCTTCATCCAAAGCAGCACCATTATCCTGAGCTTGTACAAGCAGCATCTTATCTCTGAAGTAATCAGCATTCTGTGGACGTTTTGGAGATGTGCAGTTCCTTGCAATATGTCCCTCACCACCACAGTTGTAGCATTTGATCGGCTTGGCTTGACCTTGATTACCATTCCTTCCACGATTCTGATTACCAACATAACCTCTACCAGCTCCACCTCTTCCCTGATCATACTGTCTTTCCTGAACTGGTTGCACCACGATCCTCCCATCTTTAACAGTAGCTTGATTGTGTGGGTTAGATGTTGTTCTGAGGTTGTTGTTGGTTTGTGGGAGAGAATTCATGTTTTGACTAATCAGAAGAGCTAGTTGATTAATGATGTTACCCACGTGTGCATCAGCATCAGCTTGTTTGAACATAGGATCAGGAATGAGTTTGTGATTACCATTACCCATGGGTATGACTTGTGAGGCTTTGGTTGTGATTCCGATGTTTGAGTAGAAGGCAGTTGAGTCATTAGATGAGCTAGTCTCTCCCTGGTTGGTTTTGAGCTGATTAAGAATCATCTTTTCAAACATGGCATGTCTCTCATTCTGAAGAAGGAAGGCATAGAGTTGCTCATAATTCGTATTCTTCAATCCTTTAGTGAGCTTCACAGAAGTAACAAACTTGTGCCATTCGGGATTCATGTTATTCACAAATTTTGAGTTCAGCTGAATGTTAGGCATAGTCATTCTGATGTTCCTCATATCATTCACCAGCTTATGAAATCTCACATAGTACTCATAGACACTCTCATCTGGTTTCATCTTGAAGTGTTCAAATTCGTCATAGAGTTGTGATTCTCTGTCTTCCATAGTTAGTTCAGAACCTGAGAGAAGCATCTTGACATTATCCCATACTGCCTTTGCATCGGTGTTGTGATTGATCAGCTTGTAGATGTCTTTAGGAAGACCTTGAAGAACAATGTTAGAAGCCTTGATATCAGCATCGAATCTCTTTTTCTCCTTATCATCAAGCTCATCATACATTTTTGGTCTGTCCATTCCATAAATCAGAGTTCCATCTTCAACAGTATCAAGTACATCTCTAGTCGTCTCAACCCGATATGGTCCTTCATCAATGGATTTGAGAATGTTGACTCCATTTTCCTTTCCAAGACATTACAATCTAATTCGTTGAGCCCAAGAGTCGTAGTCAGTTCTGTCAAGCATGGGTGGACGAGTATCTGAACCAGCTGCTTGAACATCCTCGGCAACAGTGGAGATGATAGTCGGAACGTTTGTAGACATGTTTCAAGCTCTACGGGATTTTACTATTCTTTGATTAAACCGGGAAATTGATTCTTTCACGGGATTTTACTAAATCAAAAGAACAACCGTAAAAATGTAACACGAAGAAGAAAAAAATCTAGATGAACAAGTCGCTAAACACACAACTCGCATAAGCAGTCAACTCGCTCAATAGCCAAGTCGCATTAGCATCAACTCGCAACACACTCAACTCGCTTAAGTAATCAAGTCGCTAAATAGCCAACTCGCTTTAGTCTCAACTCGCAATACAATCAACTCGCTTGAACACTAAGTCGCTTAAGTTAACTCGCTAACGTTACAACTCGCTAAGTAGCAAGTCGCTTTAGATCTCAAGTCGCTTAAAGAAACAACTCGCTTAGAACCCAAGTCGCATAAAGGTCAACTCGCTAAACAGCTAAGTCGCATGTACCAACTCGCATAAAATAACTAAGCAACTCGCTTTGAAGAAAAGCAAGTCCGAGACTCAACTCGCTTCGTCCTTCTTACAAAAATTACCACTTTATCAATCCAAAACAACCAAACAACAATGATTTAAGCCTTCCAATTCAAAACATAAACACATATGATGATCCTAAACACAAGAGTACAAGCAAAATTCAAACTTTAACACTAGAATTTGTTCAAATGAATCAACCTCTCCTAAACCCTTAATACACCAAAAACCTTATGAAATCCACCAAAACAAAGAGCATGAAAGATGAGTGATCAAACCATGGCTCTTGATACCAATTGTAGGATATTGGATTTCACAAACACTCTAAACCATGATCAAAGTATGCGTTTAAGTATGTTAGAGATAAAGTTCTAGTGAGAGAGTGGAAGAGAGTTGGGAACTATAGTGAGAGAAAGGAAAAATATTATTATGAGCTCCAACCCTCTACCTTGGGAGGTAGAGGGTATTTATAGTCTTACAATAAAACGCCACACAACGGGCTGTGGATCAGGCATACAGTGGGTAAAGACCCGTCCGTCCTCCACGGTGTTACTTAACTAAATACTACTTGACTTAAAAGAACTACGACTACGAGCTTTCTAACGATTACATATACTTGAGGTGACCGACTCTTTAATACCTGGAATTTCTAATTCCTAACACTATCGCTTGAAGAAGGCTCTTTATGGTTTGAAGCAAGCTCCAAGGGCATGGTATGATACATTATCAAAGTTTCTTCTATCTACTGGATTCTGCAAAGGAGCAGTTGATCCTACATTGTTCACCAGAAAGTCAGGCAAACATTTAATCCATGTTCAAATCTATGTTGATGATATTATTTTTTCCTCGACTGACCCCAAGGAATGTGACCGTTTTTCAAATGAAATGGGTTCCAAATTTCAAATGTCAATGATGGGACAAATGTCATTTTTCTTGGGATTACAAATTTCACAAAGTCCTGGAGGCATTTTTATAAATTAATCTAAATATGCTAATGAGATTTTAAAGAAATTTGGATTTGATTCTTGTGACCCTGTTGACACCCCCATGATAGAACATACTAAGCTGGATGAGGACCACTCAGGGATCTTGGTAGATCAAACAAAATATCGCAGTATGATTGGATCCCTGATGTACCTCACAGCCAGTAGACCAAACATCTTGTTCGCTGTATGCATGTGTGCTAGATATCAGGCTAAGCCAACTAAAAAGCACCTTGAAGCAGTTAAACGGGTCTTTTGGTATCTCCAAGGAACCATCAATATGGGACTTTGGTACCCGAAGGACACCGGTATGTCACTAACAGCCTATGCAGATGCTGATCATGCAGGATGTCAAGATACACGTCGAAGTACGTCTGGAGGTGCTCAGTTTTTGGGCGATAAGCTTGTGAGCTGGTCTTCAAAGAAACAAATTAGTACTTCTATATCCTCTACAGAGGCTGAATACATAGCCATGTCATCTTGTTGTGCTCAAATCCTATGGATGAGATCCCAATTATCTGACTATGGCTTTGAATTCAACAAAATCCCTCTGTACTGTGATAATAAAAGTGCTATTGCTCTCTCATGCAACAACGTTCAACACTCAAGAGCAAAGCACATCGACATTCGACATCATTTTATCAGGGAGCAAGTGGAGAACGGTGTGGTGGAACTATATTTTGTTAGGACTGTCTACCAATTAGCAGACATCTTCACAAAAGCTCTTCCTAGAGAACGTTTTGAGTTTATCCTTCCACGACTTGGTCTAAAGAGTCTACAACCGGAAACACTCAAACGTCTTCAAGAGGAAGACGAGGAGTAAAGGTATTTCTTCATCCATCTCTTGTAAATATTTATTCGAAAATCAAAGTACAAAATTACAAAACCTACAAAAAGCAACTAGAAAAATATAAAACTTTCAAAAAACAATCCATAAAAATTTGAAAATCTTGAAAAATTTCAAAAAATATTATCTTTTTGTCATATTTTTCACGATTCGATAATATCTACGGTCTTTTTGCTGTCATTCAAAGAATGATACGGGTCTTTAGATGTTGTTCGAATGCTTAAAAAAAAAAAAAAAAAAAGAAAAAGAAAAAAAAAAAAAAAAGAAAAAAAAAAGCCATGCTTTAGCTTAAATCTTCAAAACTCATGCTCTGATTCTAAAAACAAATGTTTGTCGTTAATAAGACAAATGTTTCCTGTCAAATATTTTTCCTTCAAATGATTCTTCTGAAAAATATTTGTCATCTAATGAAAACAAAATTGCTTTGAAAATACTTCGGACTCTACTTTTGAAAATCATCCGGGTTTTTCATTTATCAAAATCTCTATCCTTCAATCAACTACATATGTCATTGATTGAGGGGGAGAATGATTTCAATAAAAAAGGTTATTTTTCAAACAATTGGCACGTAGTTTTCAAAAGATACTCATGCATGTTTAAACAATGGAGTTTAAAGTCTGAAGATTTGATCCGTATCGGTTAAATGTTTTCATAAGCAAGTCACAATTCTTCTCAAAAGCTTTCAAAAACAATTTAAATCTATAAAGATCTCAAATTTCAAATGATTTGAAAATTGTGATCGGGGGAGAATTTGTGATTTAAATTGGATTTAAAACTGATAACTCGATAATTGGTTTTATAATTGTTTAGCAAACTCTCCTCCATTCATGTGCCAAACGATTTCAAATTTTCCATGCACATGTTAAGGGGGAGCATCTATTTTAAACCAAAAAGGGATTGAAACGTGATTAATTTATTTCAAAGTGCAGGCTTTCCCTAACATGTGCAAAACTCTTTCAAAACTCGATGCACATATTGAGGGGGAGCAATTTTTATTGAAAACCACATTCTTTTCCGAAAATATCTTTAACTATATGTGAATCACTGATTTTTGATCGGGAAAGTAATGTCGGTATTTTTAGAAAATATTTACCAAAAGAAGTGAATTCTTCCTCTTACCTCCATGTGCCAAAATGGTTTTAAACATATGTTGCACATGTTGAGGGGGAGCCGTTTTTCTAAAATATCAAAAACAATTCAGGTACAAAATGCCTTGATAATATATCACAAGTATCTGGATTGATTTTCAAATGGTTTTCAATTGGTTCCAATGGCAGATGAACAATACCAAATAGACCGACCAAACTTACTTCATGTATGGTGATATAAGGATGATAAGGTTAGGTATTAGTTCCCATGATCCGCCAGAACCGGAGGGATCTACCCAGGGACAATCCACTAGATAGTGTAGAAGTCCTTAGGTATGATGAAAAAAGGAGAAAAGTGAGATATGGGAAGAGTGCGGACTGAGATAGAACTAGAACTGGAATAAACCCAACAAGGTTCTAGCTATGAAGTCTCGGTAAGCACTGAAGGGGTTGAAGAATGAAAAAAAAAATTGAATGAGGAAAGGGTGAAAACAAATAGCCCTCCAATATCTCAACCTTAGGGCAGAAACCGGGTTCAATACATATGCTACTGGTTGTTACTAAGGTAAC
Organism: Chrysanthemum seticuspe; assembly: GCA_019973895.1. NCBI lineage: Eukaryota > Viridiplantae > Streptophyta > Magnoliopsida > Asterales > Asteraceae > Chrysanthemum > Chrysanthemum seticuspe. The sequence goes on from BPTQ01000007.1 coordinate 190,422,450, forward strand.
ACCGGTATTGAAGACAAGACGTCATGGACCCAGTGACGCACTGCACTACATCTTCCCAAACTACTCAAGTTCCTCTTAAAAGGACTTGTTTCATTCTCACAAGGGAACCGACATCATCTATCGACTTTCTCTTAGAGATGGTTGATATTGAAGAAGGAGACCCTCTCCCTAGTCTCCAACATAGGAACCAAATGTGCACAATTGAGTCTAGAGCCTCGAGATCATCAATAAATCTCTTTAGGACACTGTCAATGAAGACTCTCTGTTTCACACAATGTGGAAAGAGAGAATATATTTTAAGAGTCCTACGCATTATCCTTGTGGTATTTCCAGAACATCTGAGTGATATGCAAACATATTCACAATGAAGATGGAAAGCCTTCTAGAGCCAACATCAAACAAGCTCTTGGTAGGTGGCATGTGAGATCTATCCAATAGATCAACCATGTGACAACTGGATAGAAACGATGGGGCGATTCAATCTTGAATCAACCTTGGTCCAGGTTATGGATTGACGGATCCCTTTGAAAAACCGGTCGCTGTGCTTAAAAATTCTTTTCTCTAGCACATCGACTGTGTATGAATATTTCAAAATTAAAAGGTGTTTATGATTGATAATTGATTTTCGTTAAAACCTTCGTTGTATTGCAAAAACACTTTATTTTGAGCGGTACACGATTGTTTTTCAAATCATTTTCATCAATCAGTGAATCTCTATTCACTGGTTCACTCACTCCGTGTTGTCTTCTTTGAGACGTTCCAGCTTGAGAACAGCTAGAACTGCTGCGAAACCCTGTCAAGGAGATTCTTCGGAATTATACCTAATCACATGCAGTACTTGTACTGATCAACGGGGAACCGTGGGCCGTGTACCTTAATTCAACGAAAGTGATCAAAGACACTTTCGTGCGCTTTATTGCTAACTGTTGTATGAAGGTACACCCGACGCTTGTAGCTGATCAGAATGGAGAGGTCAATCCATAGCCGCATGCTTACACAACACATTCATTTCAAAAGAAATCATGATTAGTGCAACAATGGCTCTGATATTCTCACTCCATGCTTCTGCTACGCTGCTGCAAATATCATGAATCATCTAAAGCTTCCGCTACTCTGATAAGAAGAAATCATGATCCAGAATGTGAGCATGTCGGTCCCCTGTCACAACATCACATAGTGTCAACACCACAATGAAAGAGTCAGTGATTTACTCAAGCTGATGATCTCAAAGCTGGCTCAAAACTCATCATCACGTGGATCATTTAAAGACCTCCACTTGAATTATCCAAACATGCAAAACATGAAGAATCAAAGACTACGAGCTACAAAGCAATGAAGTTAAACAAGAATTCAAGAACAATCTTAATGTAATACCTATTTGTATTCTGTGTAAATTGAGGTGACCTCCCTTAGGGGGAGATTGTTAGGAATCAGAAAATTCAGTCATTAAAGTGTCGGTCACCTCAAGTATATGTAATCATTAGAAAGCTCGTAGTCGTAGTTATTTAATGTTAGTAAGTAGTGATTTAAGTAAAACCGTGGAGGACGGACGGGTCTTTACCCACTGTATGCCTGATCCACAGCCCGTAGGTGGCGATTATGTGTAAGACTATAAATACTCTCTACCTCCCAAGGTAGAGAGTTGGAGCTCATAATAATATTTTCACTTTCTCTCACTAAGTTCCCAAACCTCTAACTCTTTCTCTCTCTAAAACCTTAAGTTGTACGCCTAGTTTGATCATGGTATGATGTGTTTGTGAAATCTAATATATTAGATGCAGGAAGTTTTCCAGATTTTAAAGGTATAATTTTTCCAGAATTTTTCCAGAAAAATGCAGCAGACCAGTTTCTGTCAGGATAACCAGACGGCGTCAGGAGGAGCAGAAACAGCTTATGAACTTTCTCTCGTTTTCTGTGCTAATTATAAAATTTTGGAAATTCTCAGGTCTTAATTTTCTAGAAAATCTGCAAACATCCATTCCAAAAGCATTATATCCTATTGTAGTAGAGTCATATATAGTTTTACTGCCGATTTTACGCGAAGGTTTCATCTATTTTCTCAAAGTGTGCATGTTTTATTTATCAAGATGAAGAAACATAAGATTGGATGGAGCTTATCACGCATACATTCTTCTTGGAAATACTTTAACCACTACTTAACACGGATCCTACCGAGCTAATCAGGGGAGTATTAGTTTCTTTCTCTTTTAATTACCTTCCATTATCATAACTTTGATACTTTTGGGGAACATTGGGGATAATGTTCAGTTTAAGTGTAGGGAGGGAGAAGAAAACGGGAACTTTAAAACTATGCTTATCCTTAACATTTGTCTTGTCCAATTTCATTTGTGTAATAAACCATGAGAAATATGTGTTAGGGTAATTTTAGCATCAAATTTAAAAAAAAATTCATGACATGTACGGGTGGGACTTTAGTCTTTATAAAGCGTCTCATGGATAGGAGTTATATGACTAGCACAAAAACCCTTTACCACTCAAATTCCACCCCAAAAATGTAAGGTTCGCCCCTAGATCTATAGGAATTAAAGCATTCACTTTTAATGCTTCGAGAGTGTACTGATAGTATAATAGATTCTAGAACTTGTTTTGTGATGCATTCCGAGATCGCTAGTGAGACTACACTTGTGTAGTTAGGAATAACTAAATGGTAAAAGGCATTAGGATTACCCTTGTTTGATACCCGTAGTATAAATACTTCTTCCACATCGGTCAAGTAATTGCCCCACACCCTTGCGATGTACTCATCTTTAGTACACGATACCCCTAGTTAACCCCTCAGAGCCTATCATTTCCGTGGTTCTCGTGATGTTTCGGTTTTCAGGAATATCAATGAAGAGCATTGTTTACAATCCATCCCCAAATGTACACTCAAATCGCCTTAGCCTACCTTGTATGCACTCACCTTTAGTGCATTATTGTTATCATACTAAACCCTTAGTTTAATTATCTAGTTACTTGCATGGTTGCTAATTCGAGTCATATCTTTTGTACACAGTTTTGGGACGATTGGGACTCATGGGTAAAGTAAAATTTTATGGAGTGACAGGAAAGAACGTTAAATTCAAATTCCCTATATTTACGTAATAAGGTACTCCAAGTGTTTTGACCTTTTCAATTCGGGTCAAATTAGTGTTAGAGTAATAAAAACTCAAATGTAGGGATGCTCCTATAAATCCCTTATATTTTGATGTTATCGTAGAGGATAATAGAGTAAAAGTGTATGCCAAAAAAAAAAAAAAAAAAAAAAAAAAAAAAAAAAAAGGGCTACCATGCTACATCTATCTTTATATTTATGTTTGTTTGTTTCAAAGTATCTAGAGTTTAGTGAGTTGAGTCTTGGCTTAGCAACACCATTTTTTTCATGCTTGTAACATAAGAATTTTAACTTGCCACCATTAAATCGCCTATCCAACCAAACCCTTTGTTTCCTTACCGTAAGCCTAACTATTAATACAAATAAGCCATAAAAACGTTTATTTATATTTTACGATCTTCTAATGTTTTGTCGATAACAAACGTAAAATCATTTTAACGAAACTAATAAAATACGTAAATGGTTTGAACTAATAGTTTCCAACATATTCACATTTTCACATAAAACATTAAAACAAGTATAAGTGATTTAATTATTTAATATTACATATGTACAACAACTAGTGTTTACATATTTGGGTAAAATATACACATAACTAGTATGTAGTATATTGGGTAATATAAATGGGTAGAAACTTAAGTATCACAACCCATTGACCAAATACATTGAATATAGTTGGGTACAACCCAAAGCCCACGACCCATGGAGCTTGACCCATAACCCATTGCATGACATCATGCTTATATCATATATGGATAATATCCATAACCCATGGTATTGACCCATACCCATGTGACTAAGGGCATTGCACTCAAGAGATACATTGTATCTAGCTAAAGACCCATAGATCAACCCATGACCCATAACCAAAATACCCATGGGTAAAGAGGAGCGTCCCACGGATCCCTAGCTTTACGCTAGACGGATCCCTTGTGGGAGGGATCCGTGGGATCCGGGGAACAGTAGAATTTTTCCTCTATAAATAGTGAGCCATTTCTTCATTGTTTCTCACTGCTTTCCAACATACTTTCCCCTTGAGTTAAAAAAACTCTCTAACCTCAGATCCAAGAGATCTATGTTTGTAGTTTTGTTTTTGTGTGATCTGCTAGGTTCCTCTTAAGGGCGAGATCACCACCTTTGAATTCGAGAAAGCTCAAGTCCATGAGTTGCCATGCTTCCTCATCATTAAGACTACTGAAGTCTTTTTGTGGATGATTGTTTTTCTTTTCCTAAGAAGTGTTGAAGACATTTGTGAAAGGTGTCTCAAGTGTCAAGACGAAGATATTAGTGAAGGGTATCTATCGTACATATCATAAGCACTTGTGGTGGGTGCTTAGAAGTCAAGACACAAGACATTAGTGAAGGGTGTCTTTAAGATTTAGTTAAAGGCATTAGTGAAAGGTGCCTTAGATGTACATTCGATATGGTGTATTTCGATGTACAAGATAGATTAGTACTAGATCCAAGGATATTGATATCCTTGATGATGTTGTAAAAAGGAGTTGATCTCCTTTGGGATTAGTCGTTGGTGTAGTGTTAGGTAGTAGTTCCTCCATTGCAATGGAACTAGGTGCTTAGCCTAGTACCTAATAAAGGGTAGGCGACGTTGTGTAGGTGTGGTTCACCTTGGAGTGAAAGAACCCGGTGGTTAGCCTAGCACCGGAAAAAGGGTAGGCGACGTTCTGAAGGCTTCTCCGCCATAAGGAGTTGGTGTAGTGATTACAAACTCTCGAGTAGGTGACTCGGGGAGTGGAGTAGGGCAAGAAAGGTGTCCTTGTAGCCGAACCACTATAAATACTCGCGTTGTGGTTTTGTGCTTCTTACTCTTATCTCTTCATTACATACTTTTATATGCTTGTTTATCAACATCCAACACACACATCCAAATAGATTGACATAAGTCGATCTAAATATTTAATAAGGAAGTTTTAATTGGTAAAACTATTCAACCCCCCCTTCTAGTTTTCCACAATTGGCATCAAAGCTTCGTTACCAAGTTTCTTGAAGTATATTGTACTTTAAAAACTTGATACGATCCATAGTTAATTGAAAACTACAAAGAAGGTCTTTTATAAAAATAAACACCATGATTTTTAAAACTCTCTTGTTGGATGTTGACTAGATGACAACATTTTTTTTTATTTTTGCACTAATCTTCTTTGTCATGTTGATTAGTTAAAGCTCACATCTATCAAGCCATAGGAATTGCTTGATAATAATATTACCTTCCCTAAGAAGGTATCTTAAGCATAAAGGAGCTAGAATTGTCTTCTGACATTTGTTGTGTCATTTGTAAAGACATTCCTAAGTGCATTCGAGGTATGACACTTATCTCTATATGACATTAGCTTGATAAATAAGTATGCTTACCTAAGTATTTATTTAAGTATCCTTTGTGCATATACATGCTTTATACATATAGCTTCATTAGGAAGCTTTTTCTCACATACGTGTTACCTTTTCGTTCAAAGTCGGGGATTATATAATTTGTATTTTATTTCATCTAATCCAAACATTATATCTTTCTAATAATAAAACAAAAAACACAAATATCAAAAATTCCTCTTTTCCCATAAATACTCCCACCGTCATCCTCTACATCAAATCCTCACTTTTTCAAATCTTCCAATTTCAAAAATTTCTTTTCATTCAAAACTTCTTCTTCCTCTCAATTTCATCTCAACCGAAATGAAGAAGGATCGTCTTCAACAAGGTTTACATCGCCCTCGTGCTCATCGTCTTAACACTCATCGCTCTTGTGTTCCCTATGACGAAGTTCTCATACAGAGACATTTACTTTGTTTTGTTAATCTACATTGGGGTTATATACCCAATCCTTTGTATCATTCTTAGCATTGAAATGAAATATTACTAATAGTCTAGTTTATCTAGGTTATTATCATAATGTGTTTATCATTTCTTTTTATTTTATTTCATTCTCTCGTGATACATTAGAAGTCATGTATGCATGCTAAAAGAAAATGTAGGCTAAAACACATATCTTGGTATAAAACTATGAGATCTAAAAACCTATGTTTTCATCAAAGAAATCTGTTTCTGTTTCTCCAGATCCACGGATCCCTAAAGAAAGACTAGCCGGATCCCTTTTGAAAGGGAACCGTGGGAACCATACTACTCGAGAACAGTTTTTCATGCAAATTAAAAACCTCTTTCTCTCTAAAAGTAATAGTCCACTTGAATGTCAAAACCATAAGTGAGTTAAGTATCATTGTTGTTAAAAACCATTGTTAATAAAAATCTAGTAAAATCATTAGATAATCATTGGTTGATCACAAACATCACTTTCTATTAACTCATCATTTCTATAGGTTCAACTATGACGCATGAATATGAGTTTGATTTTTCACTCACTAGCGTCTACACTCCAAACATCTCCCTTGAGCCCATCACACCTGGCAATCATGTCCGTGGGTTCAATAATCTCGAAAACCGTCACTTCCATGAAGGACGTATTGTAGACACCTCTCTACAATTCGAAGAAGGTATCAATACCTCCTTCCGAGCCATAGGACTAGAATGTCTTCTTGAAATCAACGAGAAGATATGTCCAGGGTTCATAATGGAATTCTTCCGTCAAGTTGAACTCGTTCGTAACGAGGATCGCTCTCTATCTCTTTGGTTTTATATCAAAAACCAAAAGTTTACTTTAACCCTTGGGCATTTTGCTCACATCCTCCGGATTCCAAATCATGGACAATGTGCCTTCACCGAGGATTGGTCTCTTGATTCTCTCTTCAACTTTCGTGAAGAAAATAGCCCATATTGATCACACATACCCTCCCCGGAAGATTTAAATCGCATAATATGCAAACCTCGACTATATTACTCCGATCCAAACATTATCTTCACACGGGACATTCGAGAAGAGTACAAACCCCTTGCACTCATCCTACGTGAAAATGTTTGGAGTCTTAGGGGAAATCGAGAAATCCTTCCCGCTTGTTGTGCTCACATAATGTATTGTTTGCTAACACAACAACCATACAATCTCGCCTACTTCTTCGCAAGGCGAATTGTAAATCTTCAAGGCTCCAAGAATAAACTCATCCCTTATGGAATGTTCTTGACGCGCCTCTATCATAACGTTATGCACTTTCATCCTCAATTTCAAAGTCCGTTGTACGTACTTGTGAACAAGATGATGGAACCGCTAAACATATCTCATGAAGACTTTCTTCATTCTTGATTCCACCAACACTCATCAACCACGTGATGATCCTTCTAGCAAAAACACTCAAGGAACTTAGTAGTATTTCAAATAGGATCAATCCTTTTTGTACTCGTGCTTTATCAATGTAATCCAATTTCCTTTATGAAATAAAACATCTTACATTTGATATATTAGTGTTAGAATCCCTTTTAACTAACCTTGGAATATAATGCATTGTCAAGATCATTGCATACCTTTAGTAAAGGTTCTGCTTAGCAGATGGACGGATCCCAAAGGTTATGCTAGATGGATCCCTACACTTAGGGAACCGTGGGATCCGGCAAACAAAAAATGCAATTGCAAACATTGTATTTCAAACATGTCCTTAGAACACCTCACACTAAGCTAGACATAGTGTCTTAAGGCAAATTAAGTCCTTATCAAGTTAAGTGAATTTTTCCTACTCACACATAGATCACACTCAAAGACTCTTGTAGATCTATTGTTTCACTTAAATCCATTACTCTTCCGCTCTCAAACTCACACATCATTTTTCACATGATCCCTCATATCTAACTTTGGAAATCTTTTTATAGCAAAATTGATCATAATCATCCTTACGTCAAAATTGGTCAAAATTGATCAAATTCTAGTTTTTCCATCTTAAGCCTTTAGGATATTCTCCAAAGCATGAATCTAATTCACTAACTGATCTCTAGGATCACTTAGCTCCATTTGACACTCTCAAAATCTTTAGTGTCATCTTTGTTCATTTATTGGTACTCATGAAAGTTCCAATCTCTTCCATATAAAGCAATCATTTGCTACAACACTCATTACCCTCAAGTACTTAAGCACCCCTTCATTTAAAACATTTAGGAGGACTGAAACACTCAAGATGATATAGATCTTATACCTTAGAAACATCACTTCTACTCTTTCATAGCTGCTGAGAGCCGGATCCCTAGGATTAGCCTAGACGGATCCCTCTGAGGAAGGAACCGTGGGATCCGGATGACAGATTATGTCAACTCTAGCTAAAACAATCATTTCAAGCTCATCTTTCTAACTTAAACACTCCATCTCATCTTAAATGAGTTCCTAGATCAGTACAAACTCTGAAATTGACTCTTGTGCATGTTAATCATCACATTCCAATAAATTTTAGTGGCTTAAGGCTTGAATGCACTTGCCAAATCTCTTGCTTTATAAACCACATTGTTAGGACTTCCATAGTCATCACCTTCATCCTCATTTTCATCACTTAAGAAACCCTTACAAACTTCTTGAAAACATCTCATCATGAGGAAAACTCCAAGTAGTAACTTATCCACCAAAGAACCACCCAAGAAAATTGCTCGTGTTGTACACAAAATTACTTCAACCGAATCATCTCCGGTCAAGCCAACAAATGCAAGGATCTCTTCTCAACCAATCAAACCAATTCCTAAAAGGATAGTACCCACAAAACTATCTATGCCAAACACCACCATACTTCCTAGGCCAAAAAATATCATCTCCACTAAACCATCACCATTGGTTCCTAGAGCTATCTCTTTTACATCTCCACTATCATCACCACACCTCTACAATTTAGAGGATTTGCCTCCTAGGCCGTCTCATCCTCCTCAGCCAACAACGTTCTCCTCATTAAGAGGAATAATGGTACAAAATCAAGGTGTTGAGTCAACATTAGCTCCGGCTTCCTTTTCGCCGTTTCCATCATATAATCCCATTTGGATTATGAGAAATCATCAAAGTCAACCACCCGACCATATGGAAGTTGACACTTCTCTACCACCACCATCATTCTTGGTCGAGCCATTCTCAAATGCGCCTCCACCAATCCCTCCATCGTTTGAGGCTCCACAAGTCGCTTCACTTGATCCTTCGCATTAAGCAATTTCATTTCTTCCACCACCACTACCTAGCCATGACAAAGATTGTTATCATTGTCAACATGTTGAAAGTTTGATACATGAAGTACGAGAAGACCAACGTTTCATGTTCTATCACCTCCTCGAACGTTTCGACGAGATTAAACCTAAACAAACTTGAGCTAGAGGATTTTTAGTGGTGTCCTAGTTTCAAGCGTTACTTAGACAAGTCTAGTAATTCCAAGTCATGTATCGATCATTTTCTTAGTTTTTAGAGTCATGTATATCATATCTCTAGTTTTATTAAATGAGAATACATGCTACTTGCTATATTTCTGTGTATATGAGTATGTTGTATAATACATATCTCACTTTGATATTAACATAATATGTTATATCACCATTGCTGAAATTGATCATCAGCCAGACGGATCCCTCATATTTGCCTAGACGGATCCCTACAAAGAGGGAACCGTGGGATCCGTGATACAGAAAACTAATTTTCTACTAACTTGGACCACATTTGCAGGAAATTGTGAATTATACTTGTTTTCTAACCTTTGTTTTGTAGTTATTCAATTTACACATGAAGACTTTGACACCCTAAAGCTAGGGGGAGCTTTGTGTCAAAGCAATACATTGCAAATTACTTGCAATATTAGGATTACATTTCATGACATCCCTTTGCAAAATTGCAATCATCAAGGGGGAGCACATTCGTCACATAGACGAAATCTTTTGCAAACTTAGTTGCAAACTAACTAGCTTAGTATTACTTTCTTGACGCCCTTACATAGGGATGGACTCGTCAAGGGGGAGTTAAGACGAGATCCTTTCCCGTTACTTGCTCTCTAATTCTTCTTTTCTATTTTTCTCATGTTTTTTCTTAAAAACATTGCGTTAGTTTTCTTTCGAAGCTCTTTTTGTTTCGACAAAAAGGGGGAGAAGAAAGTAAAAACTACAAATTCAAACTTTTACGAATTTTAGCTTTTCCTTAAAATAATTTTATGTTTTGTCATCAACAAAAAGGGGGAGATTGTTAATACAAATAAGCCATAAAAACGTTTATTTATATTTTACGATCTTCTAATGTTTTATCGATAACAAACGTAAAATCATTTTAACGAAACTAATAAAATACGTAAATGGTTTGAACTAATAGTTTCTAACATATTCACATTTTCACATAAAACACTAAAACAAGTATAAGTAATTTTATGATTTAATATTACATATGTACAACAACTAGTGTTTACATATTTGGGTAAAATATACACATAACTAGTATGTAGTATATTGGGTAATATAAATGGGTAGAAACTTAAGTATCACAACCCATTGACCAAATACATTGAATATAGTTGGGTACAACCCAAAGCCCATGACCCATGGAGCTTGACCCATAACCCATTGCATGACATCATGCTTATATCATATATGGATAATACCCATAACCCATGGTATTGACCCATACCCATGTGACTAGGTGCATTGCACTCAAGAGATACATTGTATCTAGCTAAAGACCCATGGATCAACCCATGACCCATAACCAAAATACCCATTGGTAAAGAGGAGCGTCCCACGGATCCCTAGCTTTACGCTAGACGGATCCCTTGTGGGAGGGATCCGTGGGATCCGAGGAATAGTAGAATTTTTCCTCTATAAATAGTGATCTATTTCTTCATTGTTTCTCACTGCTTTCCAACATACTTTCCCCTTGAGTTAAAAAAACTCTCTAACCTCAGATCCAAGAGATCTATGTTTGTAGTTTTGTTTTTGTGTGATCTTCTAGGTTCCTCTTAAAGGCGAGATCACCACCTTTGACTTCGAGAAAGCTCAAGTCCATGAGTTGCCATGCTTCCTCATCATCAAGACTACTGAAGTCTTCTTGTTGATGATGGTTTTTCTTTTCCTAAGAAGTGTTGAAGACATTTGTGAAAGGTGTCTCAAGTGTCAAGACGAAGATATTAGTGAAGGGTATCTATCGTACATATCATAAGCACTTGTGGTGGGTGCTTAGAAGTCAAGACTAGAAGCATTAGTGAAAGGTGCTTAGAAGTCAAGACACAAGACATTAGTGAAGGGTGTCTTGAAGATCTAGTTAAAGGCATTAGTGAAAGGTGCCTTAGATGTACATTCGATATGGTGTATTTCGATGTACAAGATAGATTAGTACTAGATCCAAGGATATTGATATCCTTGATGATGTTGTAAAAAGGAGTTGATCTCCTTTGGGATTAGTCGTTGGTGTAGTGTTGGGTAGTAGTTCCTCCATTGCAATGGAACTAGGTGCTTAGCCTAGTACCTAATAAAGGGTAGGCGACGTTGTGTAGGTGTGGTTCACCTTGGAGTGAAAGAACTCGGTGGTTAGCCTAGCACCGGAAAAAGGGCAGGCAACGTTGTGAAGGCTTTTCCGCCATAAGGAGTTGGTGTAGTGATTACGAACTCTCGAGTAGGTGACTCGGGGAGTGGAGTAGGGCAAGGAAGGTGTCCTTGTAGTCGAACCACTATAAATACTCGCGTTGTGGTTTTGTGCTTCTTACTCTTATCCTTTCATTACATACTTTTATATGCTTGTTTATCAACATCCAACACACACATCCAAATAGATTGACATAAGTCGATCTAAATATTTAATAAGGAAGTTTTAATTGGTAAAACTATTCAACCCCCCCTTCTAGTTTTCCACACTAACGTTACAACCCTTTAAAAGACCTCTTACATAGTTGTTCCTATGTGCTCACGCCAAAGCGGTGGAGGTTTGATCTAGTCTCAAGCCTATGGTAATCTATGTATTCTGACCGGTTAATGAGTGTTTATCTTCCATTTCCATTGACTATATTTCATATACACCCGAGAGATAAGAGAATCCAAACACCCCTTGTGAGGTGCTAGTATATGATTTCTGTGCTTGTTATGACTATTGTGGTGCTTTTACTTGTTATGAATTATGTTAAACCAATGCTTCATGCCCCCTAACTTATAAATTGATTGGCCAAAACCACATTTTCTTGAGGACAAGCAAATACCAAGTGTACGGATATTTGATAAGGATTTAAAACGTACACTTTTAAGGGGTCATTTAAGCCCTTAATCGGCCACTTTTATATCCGTTACTGCTTAATTTTGTTCCTTTTCACTTTTTAGGTCTCTTGGAAGCAAAATGCTGGAATGATGCATATTTGGACGAAAAGGAGTGAATATATGAAGAAAATGGCTAAGTCAAGATCAAAGACTCCCAAGCTGCTGGAATTGAAGCGACGGCGTCACAAGCCAAGGGTGACGCCGTCCCTCTCTACGTAATTAAATTTGTGACGACTCAGTAGACTTTTTGCTAATTTACACCTGACGGCGTCAGGCTTTGAAGAGTAAGGGCGTCACGAAGACTTTTCTTCTCAGACGGCCTAGATCCAGATTCAGACGACGTCACTACTGAAGACTGACGGCGTCACAACCACAACGTGACATCGTCCTAACTATTACTTGGCCAAGACGAAACCCTAATGACGGCTATCTGATGGCGTCCCACCTATAAGGCGACGCCATCGCGAATGTAAAATTATATGTAGAAATTGAATTTTTGGAATTTTATGAGGTAGACTTGTGGAGTAAAAACCTAAAATGAATTTGGTCCGGTTTGAACAGTATCTTAGGGTTCTCATGCCCTATTTTACATCAAGATAAGTGTTTTACTTCATTGATTTCATTATGTCTTCTATTGTTCGTGTGTATGCTTGCATGTTTAACATGTTCGGATAAATTTCTTGTGTGTTTGCTTAGATCTATGAAACCTAGTTATTAATTATTGATTGGTTGTCTCTTATCTTAATTGTAATTGTCTTAGGAGTGCATTAGGCCATCGTTGTGTTTGAATGCTTGAGTAATCTTTGTGAACCTTAGCTTATAAATCACGTAGCGGAATTGTAGGTTAAGCATCCAAAGATAACCTTAGAGTTAGTTTATGAAACCTAGAGATTTCGTAGGCAATAACCTTAAGGTAGTCTCAAAGAGTTAGGGATAAAAGCATACCCTACGACCTTAGAAAACACAACGCGTTAAGAATAAGGACGTGACAATTCAACCACCAATAAAAGATAACTAGGGAGTAATAGTATCTAGGTAGACACATTTTTAATCATCATACGAGCACACATCAATAGACATAGACTAATAATTAGATAGTAGAGTAATCGGTAGAAGTACCAAACCCTCAAATCTAAACCCTGAGATTTTACCCTTAGCTTTATAAAAAATTATAAAAAGATAAAAAATAATCTTCCTCAACCTCAACCTTAGCGTAGTACACTTCTCACTAGCATTCCTATTCCCCTAGAGAACGATATCACTACCCGAGGCTTACCCAATACTAGACTACAACGATTAGGTTCACTGCCTAGGGTGTTGAAAAACTTGCTCGACGAAAAGGAAGTTCCTTTGACCCCGAACACGTTATACGCGCATCAACTACAATAATGTTTGTAGATTTTTTTGGAAGGTCTTGCTATTCGTAAAAATTGCAAACTTTCAGTGTGTACAATCAGGTCATATTCTGACTTGTTGTGATAAATGAATTTTTATAGAATAGTTGCACTATGAGATAAAATCTAGGAAAATTAATGGAGATACTTTACATTTATAGGTACCTCTGATAAAAATTTGGAACCTCAGTAGGTAAATAAGTGTGGTTTAAAAATTCGTAAATGTGAATCAGAATTTGATAAAATGAAGATTTTAACTATTTGAAGTGGGCTTATAACTAGACACCAATTCCTAATGAATTTTCACATGCGTACTTGGATTTAAATTAGTATGTCATAGGGGAATGATTAGTCAATCATTTCCAATCCGTCTCATGTAAGTTACAGTGATAGGGTTATAACCCTTGATCACTTGTAACTTATACAGTTTTTGTTTGTTATAGATTGTGAGTTCAAGATTTGTGTAACATATTTAAGCAGTGAATTCAGGTGAGTTCTCGTGGCCTTTTTTTCTACATTTTATTAGGGGAGAATGATACTCAAGGTTATGTTTTAAATGTTTTTAGGCCGTGCAAGTTACTTGTTTTGTTTTCGACAATTGTGTGATTTTTATTTGCAATAGTTGTGTATATGGTAACTTTGGCGAACATTTGTGTGATTAGAAATAATTGGCGAACATTGGCAAGCATTTGCGCACATTTTGGGGTTTTTATGGTGTAGCATAGTTCCCCATAAGTACTCATATTATAGCTCCAGCTAGTAGTCTATGTGTACATTTCATGTGTTTACATGAAAATTATTTGTGGTATGGCTTACATGTTATTGCATACACTTTTCTTATTTGATTGCATATTGTCCCATGGTTTATGGAAGAATGAATTTCATTTGTTCTAAACCTACGAACTCACCAACGTAATGTTGACATTTTCGAGTATCATTTTCAGGTGACAGCCATCATGTGACAAATGAAGAGAAGTGACAGGAGACTGACTTAGCTTGACTCTAGGAGCTATCAGTTTATTTATTTTTCTGTTCTTGTATACAATATTTGTTTGATGAACCTTGTTTGACATTTTATCCTAGTTTGTGGGAAGACTTCATAAATTGTTGGTTTGTTATGGTACGATTTACCTTGATACAAGCCCCCTCTTGTGTCGGGTGTCGTCATGACATTTTGATTTGATTTCATTTCAATGTGTTCACGACGATGTCTCTCTCGTTACACCTCGTTTTTCCGCCTTGGTTGGGTGTGACAACCACAATCATCATCAGACTCCATCTCCTCAAACTCTAGAGTTGGAGGAAGCCTATTGCTTTTAGTAACAACTAAAAAATAACAAAAATGTAGTTGAAACATTTATTATTTAGCTAGTCTGTGTGTAAATGAAACCTTAAGCTGTTGAAATATTTCTAATTTCTTGAACTAAAATAGGTATAAATCAACCGAACCCAACTTACCAATTCAATAGGACAATGCTAACTATAACGACAAATAACCCGAAAATCAATCATGATATAGAAACTTAAACGAAACATAAAAGCATGATGAACAAAAGAGTACATGTTAGGATTTAGTAAATCCATATAGAAGAGTCGGTCACCCCAACTATAGTCTAGCATAAGTTAGCTCGTAGACTTAACATTATTTAGTAGCTATATATTAGCGTAAGTAACACCGTGGAGGAAGGACGGGTCTTTACCCACTGTAAGCCTGATCCACAACCCGAAGGAGGGTGTAAGATATTTATATAAATAGCCCTCTCCCCACAAGGGAGAGGGTTAGATGTTCATTTGAATATAATCCTCCTATTTTCCTTTCTCTCTCTAACATCCCATTCTCTCATCTCTTTCTCTCTCTAAACACACGAATCATACACTAATCACAAGTGGTGTTATGAAATCAATAGTCTTACAGTTCGTATCAGATCCCATGGTTTGATTAGCTAGGTTGTATGTGTGTTCTTGGTTGTTTTAGATTGAAAAGTTGGTTTTGGAAGGTTTTTGGTCTTATACTTAGCTTCCTTTGATTCTCTAGTTTGTGGTGTTAAAGTAAGTGTTTTTAGAGTAGTTATAACCTTCTAGGATTGAGTTGTGCAAAAGAAACCAATCAAAAACATTCAAAAGGGTGAATTTTAGGTAGTTTAGGTGAAAAAGGAACTTTGTTCATCACTGCGATTTGTCTCTCGGATAAGTTTCTTCGTTTCGACTTGTCTGGTTTTTTGTTACGATTTGTCTGACTAAGCTGCGATTTGTCTGGTTTGGTGTTGCGATTTGATTATTATATTATTATCGTGTTGCGGTTTGTTAGAAAAGGACAAAGATTGCGTTATGACAGCTAGCTAAAGGACAAAAAAGACGATAGTGACACTTGTATCTGATTGATAGTGACTTTCGGTTTGTCTGGTTTGCGCTTGGTCAAGTGTTGCGGTTTGTGTTCTTGCGTTTTGATATTTTGCGAGTTGACAGGTTGCGATTTGTGCTGACTGCATTTTGTTAGTTGCGTTTTGAGTATTCTGCTATTTGTCTCCTGTGACTTGACAAATTGCGGTTTGTCTCTACTTGTGGTTTGATACTTGCGGTTTGTGTCTATGGTTTGAAGGTTTCGTTTTGGGTTTTTCTGCAGTTTGATTGTTGCGGTTTGACCACAACTGCGATTTGTGTGTCTGCGATTTGTGTTTCTGCGATTTGACGGGTTGCAATTTGAGCTATTTAAAGACAAATCTTGAGTTATGTCTAGGAGACACCCTGCCCAAAATTTTATCTCGACTGTAATTTGATTCAAACTTTACCAAATCACATTTAAACGACAATTCACCTAATCCAAACACTCCAGTATCCCTTTTAACATACAATCACTAGTCATTGAATCGATCCAACTGTTATCATAACACAGTCAACTTAACAACATTTCACGGTCTCTTACTGATCTTGTTAAAATTCATTAACATCAACATCATGCCTAATACTCCTGATTCAGTGATATCTGAAGTACTTAAAGTGTATGATGTTGTTGATAAAAATAAGAGTCCTAACTATACAGAACGGTTAAACATGATTGAATCAGCCAATGATATTGTGAGATCTTCGTCCTCGGATTCTGAAGAGAGAGAAGTGCACCAGTCACAACAACAGCATGTTCATGCAAAGGAGAGTTGCATTGAACCTTTTCGACAAATTTATTCACACCTCTTAGTACTTCTAACAGAAAACAGATTCAGAATGGGATTCGAGCGAGCATTCAATGCACTTTTCCATCAAGATGCATGTATGAACATTCACGGGCACATTGTTCTTGAACTTAGGACAACTTGAACAACAACTTGACAGAGAAAATTTCAAGAAGTCGGATCCAAAGCTGCACTTCAGGTGATAAACAAACAATTTCAGTCATTCTTCAATGGTGAATACACTTGGGATTATGACGATCATATGACTTAAAGGTTCTTTACGAGTCACACTGGAATGGAAGCTGATGTGTTCAGAGAAACATTGATCCAACACATGGATAATGTTAAAGGTACATTGAGGAAAGAGCACAGTATGTTGACAAAGTGAATGAGTGTCAGGCGCAATCAAGAGATAGTAGTGTTGAGTCGGGTAAAGCATCAGTTGAAGGATCAGGTGTTGTTGAATGCAGAAGATCAGAGACAGGTAAGATTGATATGACCAGCTGTTCAGTAACTCCTGTCACACAAGATGTGGATGCAACTATCAGAATGGTAAATGAACAGGTGTCAAGTGCCGAGGTACTCTTAATTGTTCAACATATTGCATCTCCTAATATACTTGTACAAACTGATCATGGTGCTGAACTTGATACTAAATTACGTTCTTTGGCTAAAGTTGAGACTAATTATTTCAAAACAGATGACATGGTTGATAAAGAAACTTTTTATGAACTTTCAAACAAATTCTCAAAACTTGAAAAACATTGCATTTCTCTTGAAATTGCAATACAAAGAAAGGAAGAAAGTTTACAAACTAAGAAACCATGTACTAATCCGGAATTACCTGAATTTCGTGAATTTTTTGAAATCAACGAGTTAAAAGCTCAGCTTCAAGCCAAAAACTCAAAAATCAGCAACCTGAAGAAACATATCTCTGCTATGTATGAGAAAAATATTTTAGTCGGAACTAATCAAGACAGTAATGCAATTAAGATAAGAAACAGTGAACTGTCAATTTATGTGGCTAAATTACTCAAGTAAAATGAGTCTTTGAAAAGGTATCAAAAAGAATCTAGATGACTCAATCAAAGAAACTAGCTCTAAAACTTTAGAACAAATAACATCTTTGATGGCCAAAATTGAAGAATTCAAAGCTCAACTTCAGGATAAGAGTTTCACAATAGTAGCGTTAAAGAACGAGCTTAGAAAAACTGTAGGGAAAAGTGTAAACACTAAGTTTGAAAAACCATCAATCTTGGGGAAGCCAGTTTTACATCCCAATAGGAACCGGTCTGTTGTTAGACAACCGACTGCGTTTATGTCTGAACGACCAAAATCTTTAAAAACAAGGTTTGCCACCCAAGTTGATGAGATAGAAGTTTTGTCAAAACCAGTCACTTCACAAGCTAATCCCAAGAAAGTGAAAGAAAATGTTCAGGCTAAGGTTCAACCTTCTAAGACTAGGAATAAGAAAAAGTCTTCTAGTACACAGAAGAAGTCTCATAAAACTAATCCCTCTCCTAGGAAAACACTTAATGATAAAGCCTCAGACACTAGGAATAAGGATACATCTTCCACTATGCCTAAAAAGTCAAACACTCCTAGATCTTGCCTTAAGTGGATACCAACTGGTAGAATTTTTAAGAATGTTGGTCTCATATGGATTCCTACCAGTTAATTAACCACCGATGGCAACACCAAGGTTGATTGTGAAATTCCAAAGAGTCTGGATACCGTTGCTGCTAACCCACATAAATGCAAACATACTTGTGATGTTAGCGCAGGTGTTCCTCCTCAATTGCAGGTACATTGATCAATTCTATCAAGAAAAGACTCATGGTCTAGGTGCCTAAAGAACAGAAGCCTCCTGGTTCAGGAGCTCTGGAATGTCAGAATTGAGGTGCATGTACTATGATTCCTGGACACTTCTTCTCAGGACTCGTGCTTTAACAAACATTATTTTAGAGTATATTCACCACTGGTATACTCTACACAGTTTTCCACGTTGTACATATCCTAATCATTAAAAATCCATAAAAATTTGAAAAGCTAAAAAATACCAAAAATAATTTCCAAGGCATGTCTTCTGGTATCGATAACATCTATGGTCCTAGAAATGTCATTCAATAATAACACGGGTCTTTAGATGAAGTTCGAGCAGAAGTTCATATGTGTTGTTCAAAACATGCCTATACAAATATTTTTCCGTAAAAGATTTATCAGAAAAGTATTTGTTTTTCACGTTGTTACAAAAGAGTATCTTTAAATCAATTGGGCTCAAGTGTGCATAAATTTTTCATACTCAATCAATGACTACATTTTTTTACGTGAAATCGGGTCATTGATTGCGGGGGAGAGTAATTTTCAAAATTTATGAATATCAGTCAAGCTGCTTCAACTCATAGAATTCTATCCTGGCTTTCATACTTGATGGGGTATCAATCTTGAATTTAATCCGATATGGTCTCATGTGCTAATTATGTGTTAAATTTATGATCTTGATTATTATCTTCTAACTGCTTCCTAGATTTTCATATTTTTGTGGTCTTGTCATGCTTGTACTCTATCCTGATTTGCTTTCCAGTGTCTCTCGTACCTCTAAATGTTCATAAAATGATTTGTAAAGGTCCAAATTGGATGTAACATGATAAATATAATCCTTTGGAAAAGTGAGGGGCTAAATTTGTCAATGCATGAAAGATTTTGAATATAAGACTGAGATTTGTCAAGTTGAAGGGCCAATTATGCCAATATATGAAATGGTTTAGCAATTTTCTATTGTGATTTGTCAATCATGCGGGACAGTGTTGCCATTCTGTGATACTTGTGTGGTGGGGGGGGGGGGGTATAAATAACCTTGCGTTTTGACAGGTCAAACATCTACCTAATCCTTCTAACTGTCAAAACATACTTTCTCTTAATATTTCTCCGCTGCGATTTGTCACTTTTTGGCTCTTGTGCATAATCATTCTAAGTATGTGATGTGTTATAGATTCATTATACAAGTTAGAAAATTATTATCTTATCATCATGTCCCTAAGTCTCGTCCATTAATTGATTTGATTAGGATTCATAACCGATCATCCTCACGTTTCATAGGTTTGTCATCTATTCAATGTTTGATTCCTGGGATTAGAATCTATTAAGGTTATTGTGCTTGATTGTGCATTAATTTGTCTCCCTAGAACTGCATGCTGTGTCCAATTGTTTCGATGAATTGTTGTCACTATAGCGACATATCGTTGGGTTTCTTGTGTGATTAGTTTTATTTGGAATCAATTAGGTGTTCTTGATTTTTATTGCGATTGCTTTTTATAATATGGTATAGTTCATGGAACGGTTCTAAGAGCAGATTTCATGAACGTTCTTGATTGCGAGTTGGCAAAACATGTTCTTGGTTGCGTGTTGGTATGGTTGATCTTGGTTATTATTTGGATATGATTCTTGGTTGCATTTTGTTAGGATTGTTCTTGAGCTTTTGTGTATATGTTCAAAATTGCAATTTGGTTAAATCTGTGCTATGATGCTCTCTGTTGCAAATTGGTGAAATTTGTTCTATGTTGCGTTTTGTTTTTAAGATTAGTTCTTGGTTGCGTTTTGTATTTACAACATGTTCCTAGTTGCAATTTGGTTATTTGTACTTGGTTTCAATTTGGTGATCAGATCGTAGATGCGATTTGTGCTCTTAGTTCTTTATTGCGACTTGACTGTATCTCCTAATTTCGTTTTGTCTGGTTTGGCTTCGGTGCGTTTGTGTCAAATCTCAAGTCTTGCGGTTTGTCTATTAAAGAATATTTTATTATAAAATGTAGGACCCACTCTGGAAAATTTTAATTTATTGTTGTGATTTGTCAAAGAATATTGCGTTTTGTCACTTGCGTTTTGTCTTCTGCGTTTTGACCAACTGTGACTTAAGCCATTGCGACTTGTCCTCATTGCATTTCGTTGTGTTATGAGATTTGTTTGTTGCGTTTTGTCATGTGTGGTATGGTATGATTGAGGTTTCATCTTTGCGTTTTGTCATGTTGTGTTTTGTCCCTGGTGCCTTAACTAAGCTGCGACTTGTCCTCTTGAGATTTGTCAATTGAGACTTGATCATCACAAGTTGTCAAAACAGAGTTTTGTCAAACTTGTAATGTTGATCAAAGTGACATTATCCCGGGATTGTGCCATGTCTCATTAAGTGCTTTAATTCTATAAATATGTCTCATGATTCCCAATGTCTTGGTTTTTGGTCATGCCCATCCAAAGCGTCAAAGTTATATCTCATCTAACGTAACCATTCTACATATGTCTCTCTTTGTGAATGTGTTTGTACAGATATAATGGCGGAAATGACTACACCAATTGAACAAGCTGTTTCTATCCCACCACCCACTCGTACTGATGAAGATATTCTTCCTCTTACCAAATGGGTTGCTATTGGGAAAAGTAATTGCTATGTAAATATGGCAAAGTCTCAGCCAAATCCCATCTACAAGATTGCGGTGGACATCTTAAGGCACACGGACTTCTTTAGTGCATTCACTTCATGTTCCACGATCCCCTCAATCTATCTTCAGCAGTTTTGGGATACGGTTAAATGGGATAAGATCACAGTAGTATACAATTGTCAGATGGATGAAGCATGGTATGTACTCTCAAAGGACACCATGCGAGACGCCCTACAAATTACACCAGTGGATGTAAACAACCCTTTCACCCCTCCACCAACTACAGACGAATTAATCAAGTTTGTCAATGACTTGGGGTATTCGTCTGTAGTCAACAAGGTATCCGCAGTAATCACCGATGAAATGTATCAGCCATGGAGGGCAATCACCACCATTATCAACCTGTGCCTTACTAGAAAGACTTCTGGGTTTGAGAGACCAAGGGCTCCAATACTAAAAATCTTATGAGGAGTTGTGAATCAAGCCAACATGGACTATGCGGAAAGAATTTGGGAGGAATTCACACTTTCAACAGTGACAAGGAAAAGATAGCACAAAATTTCAAAGGCAAGAAAACAGCGCATAAGCGTGTGATCCCTAGCATCAGATTCTCCAAGCTTATCATCAAGCATCTTCAGACCAAGCATCAATTCCACCCAAGAAGTGAATCTGCCGTTTACCTGGCCTCAGAGGAGCACGTACTTGGATATCTCAAATTTGCAGCTAAAGGTTCGAATCAGGAGATCTTTGGCAAGGATATACCAGATGCTCTCATCACTGATGATATTCTCACTGCCTCTTACTTCCAAGATTATCTGAACAAAGCGACCAAGTCTATCGCCGGTGAATCACCAACTCCTACCCCAACCAAATCAACAAAAACTTCATCCAAGTCCTCTAAATCATCTTATGCCACTCTTCCCAAGAAACGTCAAGACAAGTCTACTACCGTCGATTCATCTACTTAAAGAAAGAAGAAGAGAAAAGGTGGAACAGGAAAGGGAAGAGGGTCAAAGAAACAAAGAACGAAGCCTGCCCTCAAGGATATTGATGATATCAACCTTCAACAGGGCATTGAAGCTAGTTTATTGGAATAAGAGGAGTCGGAAAGACAACCGAGGAAGGGTGTGACCATACAAGAACTAGACTCCGGGAAATGTCACTCCCTTCCAGAAGTTCAAGGTAAGGGTAAGGGAATTGAGGAAGTTAAGCAGGTTGCTCAGACACTGTTGACCATCTCCTATCCAGCTCACAAAAACCACAAGCCAATACATACTCCAGAAGCGAAGCACAAAAACATCACAAGCTAAGGAGTCAAGTGGAGCTGAAGAGTAACATTCACCAAATCATGAACTCAATGTCGAGTCTAGTGACACTCAGTCAGAATTTCAGGATACTGAGGGTGATAATGTAGATTTGAATGAGTCGGAACTACAGACTGAGACATACACTCGCCTGGAGGAACCTCACATAGAAGCTGGTAGCATTGAAGAGTCTAAGTTAGGGAGTACAGAAAAGGAGGTTGCTTCTCGAGATAGCGGTTTTGTTGCAGATGTTTTTGTGGAAACCGCCTACCCAAACATTCAGGAAAACCTCAAACAGAGAACAGACAACCAAACTCGCCTGGAGGAACCTAACAAATCTACTGGAACTCTGTCATCTTATCAGAATCTTGAACTTGATCTCAACTTTGGAGACCAATTCATTGATGACATGCCCTCTGATGCTGAAGCTGAAAATTCGAGGGAAGAGAAAGAGGTTATCTCCATGGTTTCAGTCACGATTCAACAAGATTCTTCTACAATTCCACCAATGTCAGTACCTACACCAACACCCTCAATAGCAACATCGTCAACTATAATCCCACCTCCGGTAACTACCTCTGCTACAACAACAACCGCACTCCCACCACCACCACCTACAAACACTAAGATAGAGTTGCAACTGGAAGATGCTCTAAAACGAATTGAAGCCCTGGAAAAGCAGAACCTGTTGAACATAGTTAAACATCATGGTACACGACTATCAGAGCTCGAGAATCTCAACTTCGATTATCAAGTGACGAATGCTACCGAAGAACAAGTTAAAGAGACAGTTAAATGGGTAATGAAAGCTCCTTTGCATTAAAGGTTCAGAGATCTCCCTACCTCTGAAATGAAAGAGATTCTCCTACAATGCATGTATGAGACAAAAGAATATAAGGAGCATGATGAGAACAACAAGTTGTATAAAGCTCTGCAAAAGTCCATGGATCGTGATAACTATGATCAGTACTTGAAGGACATCGGTGAACGCAAACGAAAGAAGAGGAGGAGACATGATTCCCCAAGACCACCATATGGGTCTCCTCTACCGCCACCTCCTCCTCCACCTTCCGGTGCTTCAGGTTCATCAGGAGCCGGTGGAACTTCTGGTACTTCTGATGCTACCAAGGCAAATCCACCACCTCCTACTCCACCATTATCGAGTCAACCAGGATCTTCAGCTGGCCAAAGCTCTTCTAAGTCAGCCAAATCTTTAGAACATGATGCCTGGACAATAATTGACTAAAGATACACACCGTCATTCTCTCCAATTCCTGAAGATCGTGCAATGAATGAGGAATCGACTCTTAACCAGGATTCTGATTCAGATGAAGAAGATATTTCTAACAAACATATTCCAAAGGTGAATCAGAACAAAGACTGGTGGAAGACATTCATGGGAGAAGACATTGCTACAACTTCTGAATCAACCTGGTCTGCTCCTACTAAAGCAATGACTCAAGAGTGGTGGAAGGAAGAATGACATGCCACTCCAGAACCAACCTGGTCCATTCCTGCATCTGATTTGAATACTCCTGACCACAACTGGGCAAGTGCCATTGTTGCCAAGCATGTCGCCCCACCAGAGGACTCACTGATGAACATTATCGGTGATATGGGAAGCTTCATCAAATGGTAATGTGAGAATTAAGGGATCACAAAGCTTACACCGAAAGATCTGGAGGGCCTTGCCTATGAAATTGTCAAGGCTTTCCATTCGGACGTGGCTCACTTTCAATTCCAAATGGAAGAGTGTTACAGCTATTGATAGATCAAGTGGACGATAATGTGCTCAAGTACAATGTCAGTAAACCTCTCCCTCTAGGAGGTCTACCGGGTCATGTCACTATACAATCCGATTTCTTCTTCAACAAGGATCTGGAATATTTGTGCTTAGGCAACAAGGGTAGCAGGCCTGCACTATTGATCTCCAAGATGAAGGCTGCATATTACCCTGATGTAGGTTTAGATCAGATGGTTCCTGATCAATTTTGGGCTGAAAAAGAGTACGAGTATGACATCGCTGCTTCATATGGGATCTCACACTGGTAGTTTCACAAAAAAGGCTTCTACATTAACAGGCACGGTGCCGAAGTGAGTCGAAGGGTTGTACGAACGCACATGTATATCTTAAGTGTGGTTAGTGTAGAGATCTTCCAAATGTACGGGTACGACTACTTGTAGAAAATTGTCCTCCGCAGAGCTGATCAGAAAGAACATGTTATAGAGGAAAACGACTTCAAGGACTTGTATCCCAATGACTTTGAAGACCTTTTCTTGTTGAACCTCCAAGGACATCTAGATCATCTATCCCCACGTGACAAGAAGACTCTAGCTGCAGCAGTCAACTTATGGAAGAGAGGTTTAGTCATCAGACAAAGAGTTAGAGACTTTCAACTTGGAATTGAGAGCTACCAGACTCAAGTCAACCTTACTAAGCCTCGATGGGAAGCTAAAGGATTTGAATTCAAACATGACTACTCAGTGATCGAGTCTCCAAGAGTTGTTATCTTTACTGATAAATACGGGATTCAGATGATCATGAGGTTTAATGAGCTACACAATTTCAGCGATGGTACTCTACGACAGATTGAAGAAGCCTTGAATTATAGAGTAAAAGAATATAAGATCGGGATGAGACCATGGACGAGCACTAGGTTCGGGACTGAAAAGGATGTGGAAATGAGTGAGGCTTTCATATTTGCTATTAGGAAGAGGCTCAAGACAAGGAGAATCTTCCGCAGCTTGGAAAGTTTTGTAGGTGGAAGAGTTCGTGAAGAAAACTACAAACTGCTACAGAGAACCGGATGATAACATCATCTCTGTAAGAATTAGAACTTTCAAGTGGTGTACCGTTGTAATATGTGTATATATAAAAAAATTTCAGCGAACAGTAGTAGTATTATATTGATTAGTAAACTTCCTCTTGTATTGAGGGGGAGCATAGTAATGTTAATTATAAGAAAATATTGAATCAGACCACATTTTCTCTCAAGTTTTTCTAGAAACCATATTTAGATCACTTGGGATCCAAAGTCTCAAAGGATTTGAAATTTTTGATCGGGGGAGAGAATGTGATATAAATATGAAATTTGATTAAATGTGATCTTTTACAACTCAAAGTATAGGCAGCTCACCCATATGTGCTAAACGTTTTCATAAATTGATGCATATATTGAGGGGGAGCATTTCAAAATCTAATAAACTATCGAGGTACAAAGGCGTAAATGTTTTTATCATAAGTACCTTGATTGATTTTCAAATGGTTTTCTATGACATGTGATCGTGGAAGTACTTCAAAGACAGACCTTGTATTTAATTTACCGAATGTATAAGGATGATAAGGTTAGGAAATCGTTCCCACGATCCCGCCAGAGCTGGAGGGATCTACCCAGGGATAATCCACTAGATAGTGTAGAAGTCCTTAGGTATGATGAGAAAAAGGAGAAAAGTGAGAAAAAGGGAAGAGTGCCGACTGAGATAGAGCTAGGACTGGAACAAACCCAACAAGGTTCTAGTAATGAAGTCTCGGTAAGCACTGAAGGGGTCGAAGAATGAAAAAGAAATGAAAAGTAAAAGGGTGAAAAGAAATAGCCCTCCAACAATTCAACCTTAGGGAAGAAACCGGGTTCAATACATATGCTACTGGTAGTTACTAAGATAACGCCGGTATTGAAGACAAGACGTCATAGACCCAGTGACACACTGCATTAAACTTCCCAGCTACTCAAGTTCTCTTAAAAGGACTTGTTTCATTCTCACGGGGAACCTACATAATCTATCGACTTTCTCTTAGAGATTGTTGATATTAAAGAAAGATACCCTCTCCCTAGTCTCCGCTTAGGAAACCAAAATGCACTATTGAGTCTAGAGCCAAGAGATCATTAATAAATCTCATTAGGACACACAATTCATGAAGACTTGTTGTTTCACACAATGTGAAAAGTAAGAATATATATTGAGAGTCCTACACATTATCCCCGTGGTATTGTCAGAAAATCCGAGTGATATGTAAAATATTCACAATGAAATCCTTCTAGAGCCAACATCAAACAAGCTCTTGGTGGGTGACATGTGAGATCCTTCAAAGGATCAAACTTGTGACAACTGGAAAGAAACGATGGGGCGATTGACATTTGAATAACCTTGTTCCAGGTTATAAATTGATGGATACTTTGGAAAAACCTTTCGATGTGCTCAACAATTGTTTTTTCCAGCACATCGACTGTGCATCAATGTTTTCAAACAAAAGTATTTTATTTGATTGAATCTTGATTTTGTTCATTAACTTTCGTCGTATTGCAAAAACTCTTTATTCAGCAATACGCGACTGTTTATTAAATCAATTTCTCATCAATCAGTGAATGTCAATTCGCTGATTCACTCACTCTGTGTTGTCTGTTTTGAGATGCTCCGGTTTGAGAACAGCTAGTACAGCTGCGAAACCCTGTCAAGAAGATTCTTCGGAATTCTACCTGATCACAGGCAGTATTTATACTGATCAATGGGGAACCGTGGTTCTTGCAACCCTATTCAACGAAAGTGAACAAAGACACTTTCGTATGTTTATTTCTAACTGTCGTTTGCATGAACTCCCGATGATTGCAACTGATGGCCAATGAGACGTCAATTCATAACCGCATGCTCACATCACACTCTCAAAATTGAAGAAAATCATGACAATCAAAACGTACAACAATGCTTCCACTACTCTGATAAAAAGATGTCAGGATCCAGAAACTGTGAGCATGTCGGTCCAATAGTCACAACATCACATGATGGCAATACCTCAAAAGATGAGCTGGAGATTCTCTGCGGCTGATGATCTCAAAGAAATCTCGTGATCACATGACAAAGAAACATTCATGTCAAGAAACACTATTGAAGATGCAAAGTTGTCTTTTCGGAAGAATCAAAGTCTACGAGATCGAATATGAAGTTAATGATAGAATGCTAGGATTCAAAATGCAATTCATGGGGTGACCTCCCTTAGGGGAGATTGTTAGGATTCAGTAAATCCATATAGAAGAGTTGGTCACCCCAACTATAGTCTAGCATAAGTTAACTCATAGACTTAACATTATTTAGTAGTTAAATATTAGTGTAAGTAATACCGTGGAGGAAGGACGGGTCTTTACCCACTGTATGCCTGATCCACAGCCCGAAGTAGGGCGTAAGATATTTGTATAAATAGTCCTCTCCCCACAAGGGAAATGGTTGGATGTTCATTTGAATCTAATCTTCCTATTTTCCTTTCTCTCTCTAACATCCCATTCTCTCATCTCTTTCTCTCTCTAAACACACTAATCACAAGTGGTGTTATGATATCAATAATCTTACAGTACAAAAATAAAGGATGCTTACCATTGTAATAAACGCAAATCCCATGCTTTTATCGGTAAATAATGTTTCACATTCTTTAAAAGAGTATTATATTGCCTCAGCTTAAATAAAACACAGATGAACTCATTTTAAGGAATCGATTACTATATATATTGATACACCGCCAAATATAATGTTAATAAAATTTATGCATGGATTACTATACTTTGATAGTTTCTGTATTCACGGCCCCCTTGGTAGTTTTCATAATCACCACAATCATCTAAGTCGCCCCTGTTTATTATCACCTCATCTTGCAAGCATTTTTCCATAAGCTGCTAAAAGAGAAAAATAGAAGAATCTGATTTTATAATATACTAAATTTGATTATCAGAAAATATGGTTTAAATAAAGATATCAGGTACTCACCTTTGACCAAATCTTGCTCCACATAAAAATATGTGTTTCCAACGGCATTCACAATTGGGACATAAGCGTAAGTGATGTTAAATCTTTATTTTTAGGTGGTAAGCATGTTGTGTAAAAGGTGACAAAAGACTAGAAATATCCGATATTTTTATGATGCTTTTAAGCTTTGTGCGCAATAAACTCTTTCATTATACATTCATTAATACAATCAAAGTCAGATACATGATTTAAGAGCACAAATATTTCAAAGGCCATAATGAATTTGGCAATTTTCAGTGTAGAAATACTTTTTTTATCCTCTTTTTTCCCCAAAATGCATAAAACCGTAACAAAGTTAACCTTTTACATTGGAAAACTCATTAACACATTAAACTCTAATCATAATTCACAAAATAAATCCCAGTTCTCTAATAATTATCAAAACCACTACAATCAAGCTAGCAAGTTTAGTATAAATTAAACAACATCATTCTCTTCTTAACCCTGAATATCACAAACAAAAAATTACGCGCTTTTTTTAACCTCAAAACTATTAAGTAACAAACTCAAATCACCATAAACCCATAACCAATAAAAAGAAAATATACCTTAGGAGCACAATCAACAGAACCAATCACCATCATCATCAAGAACCTGAAAAAAAAAATTATCATTGATGAATGGATTAAATTTAACATGCAAAACTGTCATAAAATAAATTTTAGAAAAGAAACACTTTTTTTTATCCTTTTTTAACCAAAATTAATAAAACCCATAAAAATTTAATATTTTTACACCAAAACTGATGTAACAAAAACCCATTAGCACACTTCTTTGATAATTATCAAAACCACTACAATCAAGCTAACAACTTTAGCATAAATTAAATATTCTTTTTTAACACCAAACATCATACAAACAAAAAATTATACAACTTCTTTTTTACCTCAGAACTATAAAGTAACAAAAACCCATTAATACAAATAGCGGAAATCACTATATACCCATAACAAACAAAAAGAAAACATATCTTAGGATCACCATCAACAAAATTAAACCCGCACAACTCAGCATAAACATCCTTCTTACACAAAACCTCACCATCATCATCAAGAACCTGAAAAAGCACACATTATCATAGATGAATTTCGACATGCAAAATTGGCATAATACAAAAATTCGGATATAATTTTCTTATCTGCCACCCATTGTATGTGAGAGAGTTTTTGTATAAAAAACCAAAGAAATGAAAAATCAGATATGATTATGGTATAAAAACATCTAGAACCGATAATGAAAAACAGAACAAACCCTCATAATTAAGCGTCAGATAAGTGGAAAAACAACTAACCAAATATTTTAATCCCCATAAGCCATCGGCTCGGCTCGGCGTGTGAATAGTGCTGGCTCGAGTCGCGGCTCCATAATGCACCAAGTCATCCCACTTCCTCTAGCCGATCTCTCACTCGGAGGCTTTAGGACAGTGTCGGCTCCAAATTCCACTTCAATGAATGTTTTATAGTATAATTTCCGATTTTCACATATACAATTTTCAATGCATAATTACCCTTTACCCAAAATTTTCAATGCATAATTTACTGATAGTCACATTATATGCATAAACTAAGTACATTAGTTAGGAATATACTTGAGAAGGTTTGTGTTTTAAATTCTTTTCCATATATGTAACCAAGAGATACTTTTGCTTCTTTCTTTTTGAGCAATTTAAGAGCCCATTTGGTCCACATTTTGCGCAACTTTAACCTTATTTAGATGACCTAAGTCCACTAGGTGTAAAATATAACGATTATGTATGTCGTTCACCAAATTTATGAATTTCATCGAGCATCATATATTAGTTTCCAGTCTCTTGGTGTATATTTTCACATACAGTAATACTCTATATAGTCATTATGCAGCTTATATGAATTGTTTACTTGCTTCTAATCTTATTTATATATATTAGTATTAACTCAAAGTTTTCGAGTAAAAATACATTATATGAAAACGTTAATATAAATGTCTACAGAATATGCAATAATTGTCTACAGAAAATGCCAAGAAAATAATTTACTAGTCCAAAAAGATATCGAAATCAAAACAATCATCAAAGGACAAAACATCATAAAAACAAATTGCATACAAACACTACAACACATTTATGATAAGCGTCTACAAATTTTGTGTTGACTAAAAGAAGTCACGATATATAATCCAATCCATACCATAACCACAATAACATCTTAACATATCTATCCATGAACCACCCAACCAACTACACACATTGATTGCATACTATTTTCACAGTGGCAATGCCCAAAAAAAAAAAAAAAAAAAGGCATTAAAACACGGTTACCCCAAATACACATGTAGCGGTCACTCTATCAAACTTTCAGAGATGTTCATCACTCGATCAAATATATCAAGAAACTGGAGCGGGACCGTGAGTTGAGGAAAATGTCCAATAGTATCAATCATCTCGATTGTTGATTCTCCCTTGATCATTTTATTCATATACTCAACAACCGAGAGTGGAACCACAATATCGTTTGTTGTTTGAACTATGGTACATGGGACCACAACCTTTTCAAGGATGTCACGATAGTCGGATAAGAAGACAGTTTTAGCAGTTGAAAGGCCGATCTCGGGTTTCATTCTTTTTAGACAATTTTCAAAAACTTGGAGAGATTCTGAGTCATTTTTGTCAATAACAAGGGAAGGAAAGAAGGATGCCCATCCATCGTAATTTGACTCTATGCTCGAGAATAGTTGTTCAATATCTTTGACATCAAATCCTCCTTCATAGCATTCGGAATTTACGTACCTAACATAACAAATACGTTAACGCAAGCTAAGTTCTATAAGTAACTCAAACAACATTAAAAATTAAGTAATTACAAATCATCAATCCAGGCATGAAACATGCAAAATAAGTACAGAATTAAAGTTACAAATGCATCATCAATCCAGGCATGAAACATGTAAATTAAGTATAGAATTAAGGTTACAAATACATCATCGTTCTAGGCATGAAACTTATGAAACAAGTATAGACTTAAAAATGCATCATCAATCTAGGCATGAAACATGTGAAAATACCAATCTTAAAATAGTGTTTTACATCGTGATAAGGATGGTCCCGAAGACAAATGACACCTCCAGAAACTAAATTAATATAATCCTCGGAACCTTTTCTTTACTATACCCGCAAATAATAAAGTACCATACTACCTATGAATTGAAGCTTCAACGGTTAATACTACAATGATTAATGAACCACCCACGTATAAATATATAACTACAACAAAAGCTTTTGGTTTCCAAACCATATTCACGCTAAAGGTTTAATATTCAAGCACATGCTCTAAACTATAATAATCAGATACTAAGGGCCCGTTTGGTTTGTAGGTGGGTTTAGAATTGGATTTGGATTTGGATTTAGATTTGAAAGAAATGATGAAAGAGAAAATTATTTGTTAATTTTAAAAATATATTTATTTTATTGATAAATTATAATAAAATACATTTTTACAAAATAGAAAGTACAAGAAAGAAAGAAATAAGAATAGCATGTGTGGTTGACAAATTTAGTGAAATAAAAAAATATACTTGATTTGACATAAACCAACAAAACCCACCTGTGGGGGTCGGATTTAATTATTTACCATCAAACCCATGTGTTAGAGTAAAATGGATGTACCAAACAACTTATTTTCGAAGGGTATTAGCCTAATCCTCTTAAAACACGGGTACCAAACGGGCCCTAACTTTTTCTTTTCTTTTGAATAAAAAAAATACATTTACTATATATTTCAACGGGATTGAACTCTGAAATATCATATACATATATACTTTTTTTTTTTTTTTTTTTTTTTTTTTTAAAGCAATTTATTTCAACCAACTAAAACTTTTACAAAAAGCATATATACTTATTTTTTAGTTAGACTTTTACAAGACTTATAAAATAGGGGGTAATTTCATATTTACCCAACTTAAACATGATAATGTCATATTTATCCAAGACATGCTTTAAATGTATTGTACATTATGCATTCAAAAGTTATAATTTGGGTATATATGACATTTTTATGTTTAGATTGGGTAAATATAGAATTATCCCTATAAAATATGAAATTAACAGTGTTGCTAAACATGTTTTTTCAACGTCTATGAGAAGTTAATATTCCTGATTAATTTGTCTATCTTTTAAAAAAGGGTTTTGTTATACTCCATGTTTATGACAGGTAGGATTTAAATAAATAGATTTAAATATGTGTAATACAATCAAAGTGTCATAATGGTATTTTATATTGTTTTAGAAACTCCCCAACTTAATGGTTGAAAGTTTAACTCATTATTAGAAAATGTATGATAGATTTGTAGTATAAATATTGAGATAATTAAAATTGTTGTTTAAAAATAAATAAATAAAAGTGTGTAAGACATTTTTGACATCACATGGCGGAGTTTTCCTTTTCTCAAAAAAAAATGATTGTTGCACCTACTAATCATGCTTACAAATGAACCTAATGATTTGATTGGTTGATTTAAAAAATTGATTAGTGGGAATTTAGAAAGAGAAAGTACTTAATGTAATTATACAAGTGATTTATACATTAGGTATATATTTAGGCTTGTGTTGTAGGTAAATAGATACCTCTTTGTCAAAATACAAAATAATTGAAGTCGTCACAATTTAGGTTTCTGCTGTTTAGTCTCTATCCATGCCAAAATTGAACTTTTTTATCAGGACCAGAAGTGTAGTCCAATCAATGCCAATAGTACTACACTCTAATGCATGCAACTAACTGCTATACATAGTTGACGTATTTAACACCACTTCCGGCCTCTTCGCTTTAAAGTTTAACTTTTCACATTTAATATTGTAGTCATATGACATCTTTTTGTAGCTTTAAAATACATTACCAAATCCATGATTTATTTTTATACTACAAAATGACGACCATGGCTTATTAGTTCGTTTCCATTCAAATTTCCCATACATAAAATAAAATAAAAAGCAAAATTAAAATAAAATAAAAAATCACAAGCACACACTTTAAATGCATCTACAAAAATATATACATTTTTATTCAAATTTTTCCCCTCAAATTACTAAAATTACTTTTAACCTTTCTTATTTTAATTATTATTCTTATCGAAACCCTTCCTACATAAAATATACCATCAAATTCACATCAACATTTGAAAAGTTTCACGTGGAGGCTACTAATCAATTGTTGTTTACCTACTGTTTTATCTTCAAATGGTCAATGTATAGAAAAAGTTGCATTATAAATTATCTTCGAAGCAGCTTAAAAAAGTGGTTCGTTGAACTTCACCATAATTAATAACTCTTTTATATATGAATAACTCTTTTATATATGGTTTTAACAGAAAACATCTCATCCTTCACCTCTAAATGTGTGAACGAACTGTATTCTTTCTATCTTAATAAGTTTATACAGTTGTTGTGTGGTTGCAATCTGTGTGCAATACCTTCCACAAAAAAATACAGATAATAAATAAAGAAATAAATCAATTTTTTTTAAACAAAAAAGGAATAAAATTTTCAAAAAAGAAAATATTGAAAAATTCTTAATTAATTTTGCTTAGGATAAGTTTCATAGATTAATACAGTATATGCCAACTTATTTGTACCTTAACCATGATCACTCAAGGTTGTTGATAACAACTACATCCATCAAATAAAGTGATAAAAGTAATACATGCTATAAACTCGTATACAACTCGATCTAACGACTAATACAGTTTAGGAATATAGACACACAAACCCAAAACCGTAACACGTATATATATGGTGATGAGGTATTTCACCTGTTTGTAGATAGTATTTATGGTCTTTACGTAGTTATATTTATGCAATTATGCTAGAATTCTGATTCAAAATCTCGACATGGCCGGTTTCAACAAATTCAAACGAGTAATATGTATCATGTAATAAATTGATGTATAAATAGACCAGAAAACGGCTAGTTTGTCTTAGTTTGTCTGTCTACGGATAAACCAACGGTGCCTTTGAATTTAACCTAGATATGCAGTTATATGGATAGCCCCTCACTCCAAATATTCTTAGATAATAGGAGTGGTTACAACTTTTATAGTATAAGAAACTAAAAGTAAACAAATGACCTCCAAATAAACATTTAAAGCTCCTTTATAAATTAAACATCTTTCGCGAAGGTGTGTGTATTTTCTTTGTTTATGTTTGACTTCATATAAAACGAAGAAAAATAAAGCAAAAACTAAACATTATACTGGTAATAAACATGTAACATAGAAATATATATATGTAAGTACCTTGGAGATGGTGAAACAAGGACGAGCTTCTTGAAAAGGTTTGGTTTTTTTATAGAAGCAATGCATCCAATCATGGCAGACATAGAGTGGCCAACAAACACGGTTGAATCTATGTTCAGCTCTTCAAAAAGCGCGATAAGGTCATCCGAAAAAGCTTCATATGAGAAATATTTTTCAGGATCAAAGAGGGTGTTTGGATCTTTAATAGCACCTGAAAAGCACCAATCAAAAACAACAACTTGGTAATTTTGAGTAAGTACAGGAAGGACTTTGTCCCAAAGAGACTGGTCTCCACCAAACCCATGAGCTAGAACTACAGTTTCATTCCCTGAACCCATGATTTTTGCATTCATGGTGGTTGATAGGCTTTCTTCTAGCTTGATCACCATGCTAGCTGATTTTGTAACTTAGTTTTGTGTTTGTGATAGAGAGAGAAGAGAGGTGGGGGTCTTGTTGTTTTGGGTGGTGTTCCTGAATGTGTGGGCAGGTTTATATAGGAAACAAGACGGTTGATAAGACCTAGGATGAGTTGAAGTTAAGTAAATAGTTTTTGTGGAAAAACAAAAAGGTCTCCCCACTAGACACATACATGCAAATAATAAAGTACCATACTACCTATGAATTGAAGCTTCAACGGTTAATACTACAATGATTAATGAACTACCCACGTATAAAAATATAACTACAACAAAAGCTTTTGGTTTCCAAACCATACTCACGCTAAAGGTTTAATATTCAAGCACATGCTCTAAACTATAATAATCGGATACAAACTTTTCTTTTCTTTTGAATAAAAAAAATACATGTAATAAATATTTCAACGGGATTGAACTTTGAAATCTATACTACTTATAATGCACGAAGTTATCTCATTCTTAATTTTAAGACGTACAAGAAATTAATCATGGTTTACAACACTTTAATGCACCCAATTTTCAGAATTACAACAAAGTAAGCATATTGTATAACAAATTAAAATAAAGCGTGGCGTCATTTTAAGACCAAAATTCTATCAAATAACATTAATACTATTAAAAACACACTTTCATCAAAAATTACAACCATTTAAGCACAATGTACAATATTAGCAACCAATTTTAATATTTACAACAAAATAAGCATAGTGTACAACAAAATAAGCATGATGTAATTTTCAGACTTACAACATTAATGCTATTAAAGTGGTCAATATTATTAATGACTATAATGACTATTACTTACAAGAAAAGAAACATAGTGTACAACACTTTAATACACTTATTTTTCAGAAGAACAAGACAAGAAGCATAGTGTACAACAAAACACCATATTAATGATATTAATATAGTCAATTATTTAACTTGTCAATAAATACAATTAATACAGTTATTAAAACACCCCTTACATAAAAAAAATTATCAAGCATATTGTACAACCAAATTAATACAATTCTTGCATTAAATTTCACTATTACAAATAAAAAAGCACATTATACAAATATTCAAGCCCGAACGGGCAACGGGCCAAATGGGCTTGAGCCCGAACGGGCGCGGACCAAACGGGCTCGAGCCCGAGCATACACGGGCCAACGGGACGGGCTATACGAAATTCTTGATATCGGTAAATTTATTGTTAAAAAGAACATAATAAACTAAAATACGTTATTCATCGAAATTTTTTATTTCAAGGTATCCGCCGCTGCAACGTGCGAGTACTATAAATAAACGGATACAATTAACAATAATACACAAACAAACAAACAAGGACATGATTTATTTAGAACGAATAACCTAATTCATTCCGAAGTGTGATCTTTTTTGGACCATTAAAAGAATTCGCGAAGAGGATAATAAAATGCAACATATGTATGGAGTATATCTAATGTCAGCAACATCCCATATTGTCACGAGGTTTCTTCACTAATTTCTTGTAATCCTATGGTTTTGTTTCTAATGAAAATGATGTTTTTTATTAAAATAAATAAATAAATAAAAATAATAATAATAATAATAATAATACTTCCCTCGATCTTTATTGTTGTGTAACATCATATAACCACACAACAACAACAACAATACCCAATCTCGTCAGAGCGAGGTATGGGGGAGGTGGAATGTAGACAGTCACACCCCTACCCTAGGGTAAAGGGACTGCTTCCAGAAATACCTTCGGCAAGTGCACGTGTTTAAGCGAAAAGACATAATGCGAAAAAAAAAAAAAAAAAAAAAAAAGCCAAAATTCTTTTTGTTTCTTTACTTATTACTCCGTATGTCTCTCTTGCTGTCCACAATTCTAAAAATCCAAGTACAAAAGAATTCTTAAATTATGAAATTGGAACGAGAAAATCTAAAATACTAAGAATGAGAATCATGTACCTTATTGCGATCAATTATGAATGAATGAGATGCAATGCCGAATGAGGGGTATTTATAAGATAAATCATGCTTCCTTACATTCAAATTTGTAAAAGATATGATCAAATAATGATATGTCATACAAATTTATATCACGAAATTATTTTTTGGAAAATATATGGTTTTATTTTTTTCCTAATAATTTACACGTGTTATCACGATTTAATTTTTAGCATG
Source organism: Chrysanthemum seticuspe (assembly GCA_019973895.1). Classification (NCBI taxonomy): domain Eukaryota; kingdom Viridiplantae; phylum Streptophyta; class Magnoliopsida; order Asterales; family Asteraceae; genus Chrysanthemum; species Chrysanthemum seticuspe. The sequence goes on from BPTQ01000007.1 coordinate 190,459,619, forward strand.
CAAGTTTTATTAGATTCTAATTTTTGACAAGAAAGTTTTATAAATCACACCTTTCTTTTTGAAATTTCTTTTTTTCACAATTTTGATACATTTATGGTTGAAGAGTTTTAAGAAAAACTTCAAAACTGAATTTATTTATTTTCACTTGAATTCTCAATTGATCTTTGAAAAAGCTCAATTACAAAATCGAGTCTTTTTATTCATTAATCGAACCTTTCAATTTTGTCAAAAGTGAGTTTTGGGGATTTCAGAAAATATAAACATACTTTTCTAGTATAAATAGGATATTTATTTATAGGAAGTTAGGCTACCCCCAATGATACAAATCGAGTAGTCGATCGAGGGTAATTCGATCGATTTGTATCGATCTTGCTTGCTGTGGACAAATTGATCGAGGGGCAAATAGATCGTGTATACGATCGAATTCAAACCTTATTTCAAATTAAACCGTTTGTTTGCAACGGTTAAAAAAAAATAATAAAAAAAAAAAATCATACCCTATAAATACACAATACAAACACACTTCAATCCACAAATCTATTTCACACAATTCAAACTCAAAATACTTCTCAACACAAGATATTTAAACTCAAAATGGCTTGCCGTCTCCCCCATTCCGTTGAAGATATGCAAGTGTACATTCAAAATCAATGCAATATCGACGATGAGGCTCGAAAAACCGCTATTATAAGCGTCATCGAATTGTTTGACCAGGCGAAGGCGGAGAAGGAACAAATGAGACAAAACTACCAGAGTTGCAACGACATTACTCCTGAAAGAAAAGCTGTGATCGACAAATTTTTGAAAGATCAAGCCCGCAAAGATCGCGAGGTTGCTGACAAGTTGTGGCGGTGTGTTTCGATGATAACGAACAACATCAGCACCAAAATCAATTGGAGCTATCGGGAGAACAAAGACGATGGTGTTAAAAATGATCAATTGGAGGGATTTGCTCGTTCTCGTACTCCCTCGTATGACTCTGCATGCGGGGAGCATTCTGATTAGATTTATGATTCATGTATTTCGTATCGTTTTTATTTATGTAACGTTTTAATATGATTAATGAAATTTTATTTTGTGTTAAAAATGTTTTTTTTTTTTTTTTTTTTTT
>BPTQ01000007.1:190460830-190510366 GCA_019973895.1 Chrysanthemum seticuspe
CAGCTGCTTGAACATCTTCGGCAACAGTGGAGATAACAGTAGGAACGTTGGTAGACATGTTAATAGATTATACGGGATTTTATAACTCTATGATTAAACCGGGAAATAGATTCTTTCACGGGATTTTACTAAATCAAGAGAAAACCGTAAACAATCACTCAAGTCGCTAGAAGATAATGCACTAAGTCGCTAGAAGATAATGCACTAAGTCGCTAGAAGATAATGCACTAAGTCGCTAACACTTAATTCGCTACACCACTAAGTCGCTAGGGTCCCAAGTCGCTACACAAATGCAAGTCGCTAAGTAGTAACTCGCTAACACTCAAGTCGCTAGCAAAATTTCGGCAGCAATTCGCTACTCAAGTCGCTAACGATGCAAGTCGCTAAAGAGCAACTCGCTACAGACCAAGTCGCTACCACCAAGTCGCTACCCGTAGTGGAGAGTCCACTACTTGAACTGTAAATCGCTAGATGTAACTCGCTAGGTCTGAAACTGTAACTCGCTATAAAATAGTGAAGCAAGTCGCTACGAAGAAAATTATCCGTGAACTAAGTCGCTAGCATGAAAAACCATATAAACATCACTTTTCAATCCAAAAACAACCCAACCAAGATGATTCAAGCTTACCAAATGAAAACCTAAACACTTGTGATGATTCTAAACATAAAAGTACTAACAAAATTCAAACTTTAACACGAGAAATCAACCAAATGATGCAAAAACCACTAAACTTTTTCAAACTCAAAAACCACCTAAAGACCACTAGAAATCCAAAGATGTGCAAGATATGATCTAACCATGGCTCTTGATACCAATTGTAAGATATAACTTTTCACATACACATCAAACCATAACACAAAGTAGCATATAGATGGAATTCTAGAGAGAGAAAGTTAGAGGTTTAGGGAACTTAGTGAGGAAAAGTGAAAGATATTATTATGAGCTCCAACTCTCTACCTTTGGAGGTAGAGAGTATTTATAGTCTTACATAAATCGCCACACATCAGGCTGTGGATCAGGCATACAGTGGGTAAAGACCCGTCCGTCCTCCACGGTGTTACTTAACTAAATACTACCTAAAATAAGAATTACTACGACTACGAGCTTTCTAACGATTACATATACTTGAGGTGACCGACTCTTTAATACCGGGAATTTCTAATTCCTATCAGTACTACATTCTTAGGAGGTGAAACTGGAGCTACAGAGACAGCAATGCTTGCCTTAGAATCTAAAGAAGGCGGTCTACCAAGCACAGACTTAGAATGATTAGTGGGCCTAGAGGTATGCCGATTCTTAGGATTCCGTAAACGAGAGATTATAGCTTTAGCAACAAATTTTTCATGACAATCAGAATTCATACTTTTACGACAAATAACACAAGGTGCATCAGACTGAATATCAAAAGTACTTAAAGGTTTAGCATTCGTTACATCACTATTTCTATTACATTTGCCAGACGCAATATCTATAGTGGAAGCAACGTGAGTCTTATTCATAGTCCTAGGGTGTTCTTCTACTTTAGCATTCCTTATTGATCTTTTCTTAGGTCGCAACTTCCTATTCTTCGATTGAGTGCTCCTAGGCTGTGAAGTGCGGACGTTTGGAAAAGACGCAACTATTCCTGTTTCAGTAGAAGGAAGCACGTTAGCAACTTGTGATTTGGCAGTAGGGATTCTAGGTTCACGATTACTAAGTGTTACTGGTGCTAATCTCTTAATGATGGTTGGCGGAAGTTGTTCATACTTTCCTAACATTTCTATTTACTTAGAGATAGTGTGAATCAAATCTTGATTTTCAGAATGAATATTACCAGCAAAATGCATTACTTCTCTAGTGTGTGCAAGATAGTGATCAAGTTCGTTTGATGCTTCATGACGAGTCTTATTGAGTAAATCAAATATGACACCATATTCATGTTTAACTTTTACAAGTTCTTGTTCATATTTTGAGATTTGACTTTTCAAAGACACGTTTTGATCATCCAGTTGCTCAATTTTAGGATCAGAAGATTTTGCACGCAACTGAGCGATTTTGTTTTGAAAAACAAGTTGTTGATTGTGAATATCTTTTTCACACCAATTAAGACGACGTTTTGCATTGGAAAGTTCGTTAAGTAATCGTTCATTTTCAGCTTTTAAAGACTCGATCTGAAGCACATTATCAGTATTCTTAACAGTTACCACAAAGTCAACAGTATCAGCAGAGATATAATCAGATGCATATGTCACAGAATTCAATAACACAATATTATGGATATCAGCACAGATAACATCATTCAAGAGTCGATCAACATCTTTTCTCAACATTTTCTTTTTACGTTTAGTATTAGAAATAGATGTTTCTGTTTTCTCGAAAACGACCTTCATCACTCCAAGTTCCTTATGAAAGTCCCGTTCCCAAGACAATGCACAATTTTTCAAATTTTTAACATTTGGTAAAAGATTTTTCTGAAAAATGTCTCTTTGTTCACGCGCCAGAGGCGATTGAAAATGTTGAACTTTGATTTCAGAATGATATTCTATCTCATGTTGTAAAGTTTTGAGGTCAGCCATGAAAATGTCAAAATATCTAAGAATTTTGCGATTTTCAGGTTTTGAGTTTACTTCACTGATGGAAGGTAAAGGACCATAAATTTTTGCATAGTCTGGTTGGGGATTAACATTAGAAGACTCGGACGTTTTTATGATAACCCTTGGTGTGTTAGAATAATCCGTTGGTGTGACGAAAGTGACCGGTTTAGAATAATTAAAAGGTTTGTTGTAAACAACAGTTTTTAATTTTGATCGACTTTCGTCTTCTGCATCTAATTCCTCTTGACGATGATATTCAACAACACTCATAACTGAATTATCAATTTTATATTCTGCACTGGAAACTTCAGGATTTGTTTTGAATGTTTTGGTTGAAAGCTTAGGTTTGTAATCAGCAAGATTCGGTCCGTATCCATTTGGATCGGGTTTTAAAGTAAACTTTTCAATAGCAGTTACTGACTCACCATGTTTGTAAACAACAGTTTTAAACTCTTTAAGTTTGCGTTGCAAGCCGATAATTTCTTCAAGATGATTATCTATTCGTTTCGTGGAATGCTTTTTGTATGCAGAGAACTGTTTTTGGCAAGTTAACAACTCAGCCTTAGCTTTTTGATTTTCCAAGGTGAGAGCGTTAGTTTGCTTTTTATGTTCATGTTTCAGTTGTTCTATTTCAGACAACAAAGCATTCTTCGAAGCGGCTAGATCACGCATCTGTCTCTCTAAATATTTTTCGTTTTGATGAGATTTAGCAAAAGCGGCTTCAAAACCTTTTTCACGGTTGTCTTGAGTTTTGAAAAAGTTGAGTTGCATTTTTAAACATTCAAAATCCTTGGTTAACAGTGCATTTTTACTTTTTAATTCCTGATTTAATACACAACATTCTTCAATTTGGGATTGCTGGTCTTTAAGTAAAAGAGTAACATCTGGATGAGGCAAAAGTTCGGCTTGTTCAACGGAAGTTACCACATGATCATTATTTAGATCCTCAAGTATAACCACGGAGTCAATTTGATTATCAAAGGAAACCATAAGGTCATCTTGATCGTCAAATGTAACTACGGGGTCTAATTGAAAATCGTCGGAATGAGATGTAGATGACTCATTTTGAACACTCTGAGCCTTGCCGGATTCAGATGTTGGCGGAGATATTAGATCAGAGATAATTATGGTTTGTTCGGGTACCTGAGACAAGCCATCAGTGTCATACACTGGGCCTGTGTCACTCATGTGTAACTCATGCATATTAGCCATCAACATAACAGCTGCATTGGCCTGCAATTCCTCCATATCATCATCTGAGTCTGCATCTGCCATAAAACTCTGTTCTTTGTTTGTGAGAGTTCCACCAGCTTCATCCTTAAGAGCCAAAAGAAGAGCCTCTTTGAAATAAGCATTGCCCTTAGTCCTCGGCTTTGGGCATGCATTAGCCAGGTGTCCCTTCTCATTGCAGTTGTAGCATCGAAGACCATTCAACCCATTCTGAGAATTTCCCTGTTCCACCACTTGAGCTCTGTTGTTGTTCCTACCCATAGCATTAAACCCTTGACCTCCTCCCATCTGACGACCATAACCACGATTCTGAACTTCAACTCGTCCATTGTTCACAACAGCCTGATTTCGTGTATTAGATGAGGAACGAATACGATTGTTGGATTTGTTGGTATAACGGCTAAAAGCATTAGCAATCATAACAAATCCTTGTTGCAATGCTTCGAACGGATCAGATTCCTCATTGGTTTGACTATGAAGTGCTTGATCATTGTTGTTGTTGTAAGGAACCAATTGATTTTGTTGAGGTTGTTGTGATTGATCGTTTGGTGTGACTGAGGCAGTTGGTTGAGTTGCTTGTTGAGGAGGAAAACTGTTTTGAGCATACAAGGCAAGTTGTTGATTTTCTGGATTAGTCGTTGAAGCAATTTGAGCACGGAGAATCCTTTCCCTATCAACTTCTGATTGGTCCCAAACGGTCAGGTTTATTACACAAGTCAACCACTTGTGAATGGTCAACCGTAATAAAAGTCAAACAGTCTAAAACCAAAGCAATTAAGTCCAGGAGAGTTTAGTGTTTCCCCGGGTCGTTAAGTCCCAACGAGCTGTGCGATTGAATAGCTAAACGTGTAGTGATCGAGTGATATTGAACAGGAAAAGGGGTTAATGATAATACTAGATGACAAAGGAAAAATCTGAGAAAATTCCTAAAAATACTTTAATATGACAGAAACTTAAGAAAAATATAAAAAACATATAAGTGTTTAATAATAAGCTGAAAATAAAATTAAACAGCTAAATTATATTAAATAAACGCTATCACTATTTTTAAAGTTGGATTTTCTTGAATTTTCTTTTATAAATTTGAATTAAAAACTAATTTTAAACTTTAAAACTAAATTAAAATACTAAAAATTATGAAAATTAATGGGAAAATTATAAAACTATTTTTAAAAAATCTAAAATAACTAAAGAGAATTTTCAAAACTAATTTTGTATTTTTCTGATTTATATTCTAATTTCTATGATTTAAAAACTATTTAAAACTAATTAAATTGCTAAAAATTACTATTTAAACTAGGAAAATTATGGAAAAATATTTTTTTGGCTTTTTATATTTATCTTAATCTAGGAAAATTGAAAACTTATTTTTCTGAAGCTTTTCTGAATTATTTGTATTAAAAGCTATTTAAAAAGTCTTAAAAACTGATTTAAAATAAGAAAATTAGCAAACAGTGATGAAAATTTATGAAAAATTCAGGAAAAGTCTAAAATTATATTATAAATCTACAAAAAAATATAAAAAAAACTATGCTTATGTGTAAGAAAATGAAACTGTAGTGCAAACTGTTTGAGAATAAGCACTTAAAATAAGCTAATAAGCACTAGAAAGCACAAAATGAACACAGAAGCTAGATTAAGCTATAACTACCTTAAAGCAACTAATTCCAACTACTCCTAACCTCTAATGTGCTGAGTGGAAAGATTTTACCAATTGAACTTAGAACTGAAATCAGTTTATACTACCCCTACTTTCAGCTTAAACAACAGCTTATTTAGTGAAACAAACTGAAAACTAAAAGTGGAGAACTCAAGATCACCAAGCAAGGGACACTTGGACCAATTTTCAGACCCTAACTATGTAAACTGAGCCCTATGCAAAGGCTGCAAGTTGCCTGTATACACACTCTGTATGCTGAGTGTGAGACAGAGCAAAAGCAGCTTATAGAAAAGCTGATTTAGAGCTTATAGATATGTACTAAAATTTCACAAAAATCAGTTTCCAACTCTTGACCAACTGAAGTTAATTGTCCCAGATTTTCAACAAAATTGATCCAGAATTGAAGCTATGAAAAATCAACAAAGTTTGGTGAAAAACGGATTTTCCAACTTTTGACTTTTTTGACAGAAATGAGATTTGACTTTTATGAACTTATGAGCTAATTAAATGGAATGTGGATGATGTTTTAAGCTAAAATGAAACTAGATTAAACTACTCTAATGATTTCTAAACCTATGTCCAAGTCAATGCACACTTAAACTAAACTGAGCTTTACTTATGAATGATCTAAGCAGATTTTGACTTTCAGCATTCTAAAGTACAAGTTAATGAACTATTTGACTATATTATGCCTAAATATAACTCTAGAGACTATAATTAACCACTGAACTAAGCTCAGTCACCAATCAATGGACTGATCCAAACAGTCCTTTAGACAACTTAAAAGCAGTTTACTCTATCTAATCTCAATGCAATTATATAACAAAAACAAGATTACTACTTAAGCTAATAGATACTAAACTGATACTAATAAATTACAAACAATGAGTAGATAATGAAGACAAAACAAATCAAGATTAAACTGAAGATAAAAACTCACATGAGGTCCAGCTTATTTGCAGATTGACTAGAACCAGAAACAACTATTCTAAACCAATACCACTCCAAATCAGCTCAACTTAACCAAATCCAGCTTCCATTGACATCAGTTTGACTTTTGTTGACTGATGAGAGTTTTAAGAGTGAATGCTTAGAACCAAGAACTAGGGCCAAGAAGCACTTCCTATAGAACCTCCACAGGTTCAATAACCCAGAACCATCTTCATTTCACCATGCTCCTTGCTTCTTCTTCTTTTTCTTGTGATTTTTATTTTTACACTATTTTTTTCTATTTTTGGTATTTTTTTGCTTTTTGATACTAATCAAAGTTTTAAGGTTTCTAATAGCTATATTAAGCTATTTAGGAGCTTATGTGAGCCTAGACAATCCAATGTAACAACTTTAAATCAACAAAGCTTAATTTGGAATTTTGAATTTAAAATTGCAAACATGAGAATTAATTCTACAAACTTGAAATTGAGATTGAAATGAGTTCAAATTACATCAAGGTAACAGAATACAAATTTTAGAAAGCAAAGATTACAACTGATTTTGAGTTTACACTAGCTACGACAATAATTTTAACTAAAAAAAACTACTCTCTGTCTTCAGCCTTCTCTTCTCTTTTATATGCTCAATTAGGGTTTGTGGTACCCTTCTGATCATTTCCCACCAATAATCCTGGCCTTTGGATGCTTGGAACCCTTTTTAGCCGTTGATGAGCTTTTTGGCGCCAAAAAGATATAGCAACTGGGGGTGGATTGAGTGCACGGTAAGAGGAAGCATTAAATGCTTTTGGACGTTTGGTGAGGTGGAGTGATAAGGGTGGTGGTATGCGAGCTGGAGGTATGGTGATGGAGTAGTTTGCAGAGTTGGTGAAGAAGGTGGGTTTGGAGGGAAAACGAGGGAGTGTTTGACTGGCTTTGACCAGCGTTTATTAATAGGGGAGGGTTCACAAAAGGGGGTCACGGGTAGATTTGTCCTGGGGTTCAAGGGGTTTAGTGGACTTGGTTTTGGGTCCGGTTGGTTTTAGGATTAGTAAACAAGGACCAAAATTGCAAATCAACCAAACTTGAGGGACCAAAACTGTAATTTTGCAAAGTTTATTATAAGGACCACTTTTGACAAGTTTGAATTACCAAAGGACTAAAAATATTAATTTTCCAATTTAAAATGTCCAAGGGTAAATTCTGTCAATCTTTGAAACTTCAGGGACTAAAGTTGCCATTTTGCAAAACTGAACTTTATAAGGGTAATTTTGACAACTTGAAAATCCCTGAGGGCCTTTTATGAAAAATTACATGTTTTGAATAACCAGGGACCAGATTTGACAATTTATGCATAAAATACAGTCTAAATATTTTTTCTGTCTTTTTAAGACTTTTCAAAGTGTTTTTGACTGTTTTTGCAGTGCAGATGGAATAAAAATGATGAGTATTTAGACACTCATCAATCCCCCACACTAAACTATTGCTAGTCCCTAGCAATCTTTTGAGAAAACTTAATGGATTTGAATCTCTTTACCAAAAGCCATTACTTCTGGAGTAGCCAATTGTTTCAGTTCAAGTAAGAACCTTGGTACAATGATAACCAAATGATTTTGAGCAAATCACCAGCTTTCAACGGTTTTGATTTGTCTTTACCAGAAGCCGTTTGCTTCTGGACTAGCCAACTCTTAGATAAAATATCTTTGGTGAGTCGATTACCAATTATGGTTTTCCAACTGCCTTTACCACAAGCCATAAACTTGCGGGCTAGCCAACTCTTCACTAATTAAAGATATGGTGAGCTGAACACCATACAATTTTGGGCAAATTGCAAGCCGTCAACGGATTTGAGATATCTTTACCAAGAGCCGTTTGCTCCTAGATTAGCCAATCCTTTTGTTTATTAGACATGGCGGACTGATAACCATAAGCTGAGTAAGTGCAAAACACTTACTCCAAAAAAAAATTTTGGCCAAAAATGGGGGAATTGGGTGGTATAATTACATGATAAAATTCGTGAGAATTCCCCCCCACACGAGAAATGAATATTGCCCTCAATATTCAAAGTACCGGCAGTTATGCCGAAACATAGAACGTAAAAGGGAAATACTACGGCCATTATTTTGTGATGATGATTTTTTTTTTTTTTTTTTTTTTTTTTTTTTTTTTTTTTTATGAAAACTTATATACAACAGCGGGGGGCAACTCCCCCACACTAGGGTGGTAGAAAGTAGAAAGAAGTCAGAAATATGGGTGAAAACCCATATGGCGTGCTACTGTTTTTGATTCCCAAGTCGCTAGCTTGACTCGATCCCCGCATTCATTGGTTCATGGGGAAAGTTTGTAGATCCGGGACAACCACAGGTGGAATGTTCTCTCCAAAATAGTGCTTCAATCGATGACCATTCACTTTAAAATTTGGACCATCGGGTTGAGATAACTCAATGGTTCCATAAGGAAATACTTTATTGATGGTGAATGGTCCAGACCAGCGGGATTTTAGTTTTCCTGAGAAAATCTTCAATCTTGAATTGAAAAGAAGGACTCGATCACCGACGTTGAAAACGCGGTTCTTGATTTTGGAGTCATGAATCTTCTTTGTCTTTTCTTTGTAGATCAAAGAGTTCTCGTATGCTTGATCACGGAGTTCATTTAATTCATTTATTTGAACTTTCCGGTGATCACCAGCTGTCTGAATATCGAAGTTGGCATGTTTCAAGGCCCAGTATGCCTTGTGCTCAAGCTCAATCGGCAGATGACACGCCTTTCCGTACACTAGCTTGTATGGAGTACACCCGATGGGTGTTTTATAAGCTGTACGGAAGGCCCATAGTGCGTCATCTAGCTTATCCGACCAAGAGGCACGGTTTTCGCCTACTGTCCTCTCCAGAATTCTTTTAATCCCTCAGTTGGAAACTTCCACTTGCCCACTTGTTTGGGGGTGGTACGCAGTAGAGAGACGGTGAGTTACACCATACTTTTGCATGACTCTGTCAAACTGGTCATTGCAGAAATGCGTACCACGATCACTGATTATAGCTCGTGGAGTTCCAAACCTAGCAAAAAGAGATTTTAAGAATTTCACAACAACTCGGGCATCGTTGGTAGGCAAAGCTTTCGCTTCAACCCATTTTGACAAATAGTCAACGGCCACGAGTATGTATTTATTTCCTCGAGATGAAGGAAATGGCCCCATAAAGTCAATGCCACAGATGTCAAAAATCTCACACACTTGAATGGCGTTTTGCGGAATTTCATTTCTTTGTGAGATATTTCCGTGACGTTGACAAGCGTCACAGGTTTTAACAAATTCGTGGGCATCTTTGTAAATCGTGGGCCAATAAAATCCGGAATCAAAAACCTTCTTGGCAGTGTAGTTGGGGCTATGATGTCCCCCAGTAGGTCCAGAATGGCAAGCCTTGAGAATGTCATTGGCTTCCTGACCATACACACATCGCCTGATGACTTGATCCGCGCAAATTTTGAATAAGTAGGGGTCGTCCCAGAAGTAATGTTTTACATCTTTAAAGAATTTGTTTTTTGCTGGGACGACATCCCTTTCACCACAAAGTTACCCGCATGGTAATTTGCAAAGTCAGCAAACCATGGGGTAGAAGAGTCTCCACGAAAAGAAACCACATTGAGTGTTTCGAGAGGAAATGTTTCGTTTATTTCCTTTTTCTCGAACACATCCTGGTGAGGGTTTTCTAGACGGGACAGATGATCAGCAGCCAGGTTCTCAGCTCCTTTTTTATCACGTATAATGATATCAAATTCTTGCAGGAGGAGAACCCAACGGAGCAATCTCGGCTTTGCATCTTGTTTTGCAAAGAGATATTTGAGAGCCGAGTGATCCGTATACACCACGCATTTGGTCAAGATTAGGTATGGTCGAAACTTCTCAAACGCATACACCACAGCTAATAATTCTTTTTCTGTAGTGGTGTAATGGGTTTGAGCTTCAGTCATAGTCTTACTCGCGTAGTGGATAGGCTGAAAATGCTTGGTTTTACGTTGCCCCAGGACTGAACCGATAGCAAAATCACTTGCATCGCACATGAGTTCAAAGGGTAAATCCCAGTCGGGGGCAACGAGAATGGGTGCTTCCGTTAGATTTTTCTTTAATGTTTCAAAAGCTTCGATGCACTCAGGTGAGAAGATAAAAGGAGCATCCTTCTCAAGGAGATGAGTCATAGGCCGAGCGATTTTAGAAAAATCTTGTATGAATCTGCGATAAAAACCGGCATGACCTAAAAAACTCCTAATACCTTTGACGGTAGTAGGATGAGGCAATTTGGTAATGACATCCACTTTCGCTTTGTCAACCTCAATCCCGTTTTTTGAAATCTTATGGCCTAGGACAATTCCTTCCTTGACCATAAAATGGCTCTTCTCCCAATTTAGACAAAGATTGGTGTCTTCACACCGTTTTAGCATTTTTTCTAAATGGGAGAGACATGTTTGAAATGAGTCCCCAATGACCGAGAAGTCATCCATAAACACCTCCATTGTTTCCCCGATCATGTCGTGGAAAATTGCCATCATACAACGTTGGAACGTGCCAGGAGCGTTACATAGGCCAAAAGGCATACGTCTGTAGGCAAAAGTTCCGTATGGGCAGGTGAATGTGGTCTTTTCTTGATCCTGTGGATCAATGGGGATCTGAAAATACCCCGAGAAACCATCCAGGAAACAATAGTATTCGTTTCCTGCTAGTCTCTCAAGCATCTGATCCATGAAGGGTAGAGGAAAATGGTCTTTACGGGTGGCTTCGTTTAACTTGCGATAGTCAATACACACACGCCATCCTGTAACCAATCGAGTTGGAATTAACTCGTTTTCTTCATTTGTGACAACAGTTATGCCACCTTTTTTTGGAACACAGTGGATGGGACTGACCCAAGGACTATCAGAGATCGGGTAAATTAGACCGGCATCAAGAAGTTTGAGAACCTCCTGTTTGATAACCTCATGAATCTTAGGATTCAACCTTCTCTGATGTTGGACTGCTGGTTTGAAATCATCCTCTAATAAAATCTTGTGCGTACAAAATTCAGGGTTAATACCCTTGATGTCGGAGAGTCTCCAAGCAATTGCTTGCTTGTGCAACTTCAAAACCTTTATGAGAGCAGTCTTCTCCTCCTCAGTTAAGTCCTTAGCAATTATGACGGGTAATTTATCATCACCCTCCAAGAATGCATACTCGAGATGAGGAGGTAGGTCCTTAAGTTCAACCTCGGGAAATTCTTCAGTAGATGTTTGTACGGATTTGATTTCTTCAATCGTGATCTCTTTCGGAGGGAGTGACGGTAATGGATCTTCATTTAACAATTGCTCAAGATAAAGGATATCTCCCTCCGAATCATAAACACCATCATCAATTCCCGGCGGAATCGATTCATCATTAGCAAGAAACTCATTGATCTCTTCTAAAAAGAAGTCACCTCCCTCAAACGGAGTAAGAGAAGGGGAAGAATCGGCAATAATTGGTTGTGAAGATGTGGTGGGATCCCCACTCACAGAATTATGAAAATAACCAAGAAACTCTTGAGAGTACTCCTCTGAAGCAATATCAATTACATCGATTCGATTAACCGATTCAGCATCATAGTTTGAGGAGTACCTCGAAGTTTGATCAAGGTTAAAGGTGACAGCTTCATTACCCACACGTAATGTGATTTCTTGCTTAAATACATCAATGAGAGCACGGCCCGTTCTCAGGAATCCTCGTCCAACAATGAGGGGAACCCGATGATCGGCATCGAAGTCAACAACCACAAAGTCAGCTGGAAAATGGAACTTTCCTACTTTCACGAATACATCCTCGGCGATGCCAAGAGGACGCGATATAGAACGATCTGCAAGCTCAAGAGTCATGCAGGTAGGAATAAGTTCTGGAAGAGAAAGTTTCTTCCATACTGAATAAGGCATCAGATTGATGCTTGCACCAAGATCGGCGAGGGCAAAGCATTCAATCATTCCTGGAAAAACACAAGGTAGAAGAAATTTTCCAGGATCTCCAAGCTTCTCGGGAAGCTTCTTTAACAGAACTGCAGAGCAGTTCTCGTTCAGAGGAGTTTTAGCCATTTCAAACAGTTTTTCCTTGTTGCTTAACATGTGTTTGAGAGTTGATGCAAACTTGGGCATCAGCATGATAGCATCCGCAAAGCTTACGTCAAAATGTAGTTCTTGGAAATTTTGAAAATTTTTTTCCATTTGATGACTGGCTTTTTCGCGGAGCTTTTGCTCATTTAAACGTGATGGGTAAGGAATAGAAGTTTTGGATTTGGGGTTTTCAACTGGAGGTTCAAAAACAACTCCTGGTTTGGATTTGGGTTTCGGGACAACTTGAGGATGGACATGTGATGTGCTCTGTGAGCTAGTGGGTTGCACTTGGTCCTTTGTCGCCTCAGGTTCACTTTCCACTACCTTCGGGAGAGAAGAAGAAGAGGTAGTAGGAATAGCGGGTCCATCATATGAAGCACCACTCCTGGTTGTGATCGCCTTTGTGATTCCTCCCGAACTACCTTCTTTTATTTCTCCGTCACACTTATCAACCGCTTGTGAACGGTCAACCGTAACAGATGATAAAAGGGCTACAGCCCGGGAGAGAATGCAAGTTTACCAAGGATTAAAAATATCCTTGGATCGTTTATGTCCTGGCGAGGCGTGATATTCTGGTACAATGACTTGTGATTTGTTGAAAATAATATTAGTATAGAAAAACAGGAATCTGATTGACTAACACTAGGAATGTGAATAGTAATAGCTCTGTCACAGCTACGTCAATAAAAACGTACAATCAGAAACCTAAAAATATTAAAGTATACAAACTTACGTTTAACTTAAACTAAACGTAAACGTATAAAAACAAAACGATTATAACTATAGTAGGGATTTGCATGTCTTAGCGACTTAAATGCAAATTAAATAGAATTAAAATATTAAAATCTATTAAATAAACGCTATCACTATTTGTACAATGATATTTTTGTGATTTTATAAAATAAAATAACTTAAATAAACTATTTTAACTAAAACGATAACTCAAATTAACTAAAAACTAGATTTAAAATGAAAACGAGCGTTATTAATAAAAATTACGCTGGAGCGCAAGCAAAAACGTAAAATTTATGAAATAAAAGTCCTACAAGTGTAAAATCAATTTTCTTACGTACTAAATGACAAAAGAAAATTTTTGAAAAAAGAATTATATTTTTTTGACTTTTATATTTTTTATTATGAATTAATTACTAAAAAACACTAATTAAATGTTTAAAAATACTAAAACAAATGAGAAAAATCTGAAACTTTTACAGAAAATACTTTATACTAATACAAGACTAAGAAAAATGAAAAGGATGAAAAAGCAGTTTCAAATAAGCTGGAAATAAGCCATTAATCTCGTATAAGCTTATTGAACAAATAAGGGTTATGTATTAAATTGTGTAAGATATGACCAAGACAAGTCCCAAGGGCGAATGGCTTACAGGTACACACTAAACACACTCATAAGGGGGAGGTCTCAGGTTCGAGCCTGCCTACCCCCTTTTTGGTAAACATTTTATTTTTTTGATTTTCTTTTTGCAAAACTGTACATTAAGTAAAAATATGGAACTTTAACAAAACCAACTTATCCAAAACTTGGAAATAAGCTCTGTGGCAGCTTATTTCCATAACAGTTGGCCAAATAAGCTCAAACTCCTAAATAGAAGCTATCACTTATAGTTAAAGGGTCTTATTGGTTTCTGATTATAAAACTGAGTATATACAAGTATTATACATATTTAATGAAAAGAGAACTTTACAAACTTGAAAATAAGCACATTATAAGCTTATGAGTCCAACAGTTGAGCTTTTGGCTTGACTGTTGGAACTCAAGCTTAAAATAAGCTTGAAATAAGCTATTCACAGGAAATAAAAGGGAAAAATATATTTGTACAAGTATAATATACATATATGAACAAGCTTATGCACTGAAAATAACTTATAAGCTCAGAATAAGCAAATAAGCAATTCCCAATACACTGCAGAACCAAACAGACCTGCATACCTTTTGAATTGCAAATTAAGCTAAGAGTATAAGCTCAAAATGGCAAAATAGGAATTGGAGTAGCAAGCTGGGCTGGTGAGGATTCCAAAAAGCTAAAGATAAATCTGTGAGAATCACATATTAGCTTTTGAGGGGCTTATTAAAATCCTACTAATTGACTGAGTAGACTTATATACTCAGTTATGGGACAAACAAAAAGTTCATTGCAGCCCTTATTAATAAGCTGTAATGTGAAATTTAAGTACTGGATCAAAGAGCTGGGTAGATGAGCTTAACATAAAGCTAAAACACACAAGCTCTAGATCACTAATGAGCTTCTGAGAGGCTTATGAAAAAGCTCCAAATTGACTGAGTAAGACTGGGTATCAGTTTACACTATCAACATGGGACAAACAAAAAGCCCATTGCAGCCCTATTAAATAAGCTACAAAATTGAAAAGTAAACTTGGAACCTCAAGATGGCTAGGTTGGCAATCCAAAGAACCAAGATTTACAAGCTATGGTGCACAGGAGAGCTTTTTGTGAGCTTATAAGAAACTGTAGGTAATGGTTTAAATTCAATGAATTGAATTGTTGGAAATGGGCAAACTACAAGTTCCTATAGGACTGATCAAATAAGCTAATGAGAGCTCAACCAACACTGAGACATTGAGTATGAATGGATAACCTTATAAGAAGCTAAAAATCACAAGCTCAAGCTTAGTGGGGAACTTTTCATAGGCTTGGGAAAACAACTCCACTTCCACTGTTTGCTTCAGTGGAAGGAGTAAAATGGGACAAAAAGGATTGGGAGATTAAGCTATCTAGATAAGCTAAAAATGTAAAGACAAGCATGAATATAACAACTAGGCTAGAAGGGCTACACAAATCAGTAAATTGCACAAGCTATGGTCAAATCCACAAGCTTTTGCAAACTCATGAACTTGACAGCATAAGCTGTGGTGCAGGGCATGGTTTTTGAACAGGTAGCTAAAGTAAGACTGAAAATAAGCAGTTAAAAAGCTGATTAAAAGTAATCTATTATTTTTCTAATTAAGATAAGCAACAAAATTTTAATATCCTAGAAGGATTTAAGCTAAAACTTAATAATGAGCACACACTGAAATTATAGATTTTATTCAAAAACAGGTATTGACAAATTTGACTTTTTAAGTTTTATGATCAAAGTTGACTTTGATCAACTTTGATCTGAATTTAATGACTAAATAAGCTATAATAAGCTAAAAGAACATGAAATAAACAAGTATTAACAATATGTAAACAGATATGTAGGTTTGTGAGTCAAGACAACCTCATAGTACTCATGTGGAGAGGATCAAGTGTCAATTTGACTCTCCACATGCTATACCACTTAGCTGAAACCATCACTGAGCTATATAGGTTATATCAAGCATATATCTAACCAGAACAATGCATAACACAGACCATACTCAGATCAATCATCTAAACCAAACAACCTTTAAATGAACATAAATTGAACTTTTCAAAGCAAATTACTATGTAAACCCAATCTTTACAATCCAGAGAATCCAAAGTGTCAAAATGGATCTTTTTTAGCATAAACAAATAGTCACAAAAGTTTATACCTATGATTATCAAAAAATGGACATATTGACAGTAAAAATGCAATATTCAAGCACAATCAATTTCAAAACTTAAACAACCTATATTAAGCTAGAATTACATTACATAACAATAAATAAACACATAAACATGAGAATTAACACAGAATAAAGACTAAAACTAAGAAATGCAAAATTGAGAAAAATTGCTTACATGATGATATGAACTGAGACCATGGAACCAATTATCAAAACCAATACCTATAGCCTCCCATGAGGCAACTAAACCATGGCAATCCATTATGAACCATGCTCCAAGCTGTATCACCCAAGAACTCATATTTTTGATTTTCCATTGTATTTTCTCTTTTTTTTAGTGATTTTTGCTTTTATAAAGACTAAGCTGATTTAAGGTTTCTAAAAGCTAATTAAGCTTTGTCAGGAGCTTAAGTGACTTATATGAGTCCATCAAACAACAATAATCCAACAGAAATGTAAATAACTTGAAATAAAGGAAAATATGAAAACATGAATTATAAAGATAACTTGTATTAATACTGAAATTAAAGTTCCATTACACTATTTTGAGTTTCATTACACTAATTAAAGCTTTTAAATGACAGTAATTAAAAGGAAAGCAATAAAGATTACACTATGATTAGGCTATTCTAAGTGACAATGGCTTAAGGCCAAGGTGCTATTCCCAGCTTTCTTCTCTTCTTTTTATATACCTTCTGAGTTCCCACTAGTATTCTGAGCATATCCCACTTCAATCTTGACCTTTGATTGAGTCAATTTCATCTTGTCCGTTTAAACAGATTTTGGCGCCAAAATCGCCCACGTGTAATTGAGGCGGTTTCAAAGCAATTAAAACTTCTTGGTGTGTAGCATGAGGTGGAGGGACAAGTATTAGAAGTTTTGAGGCAAGTTGGGGTGGTTTTAGGTCAATACTGTGGACTGGTTTTAGATTGTGGTGGTTTTGGTTGATAAAGGGGTGGGGAAGCATTTATTGTGGCGTGTAGTATGAGCAGAGGTGGTGGAGAGTGGGTAGGAGGATAGAGGGTGAGCTGGAAGGGGTAAGGTGGAAAGGTTGAGGGCAAGTGGTGATGTTACAGGTGGAGTGGGAGGTGGAAGGTGAAGAGGAAAAACGGGGGTACGCGGGTTTTATTTTAAAAACACTGGGTCGAGTTTGGTTTTGGGCCTGAGGTTGGGATTGGGCTAGCAGCTGGTTTAGTGGATTGGATTGGATTTGTATAAATAACATAAAGGGTCCATTTGGTTAAGCTTAACAACACAAGGACCATATATGTAACATTCTGATTTTTGAAGGACTAAACTAGTAACTTTTCCAAAGCTAATCAAAGGGCCAAACCTGCCATATAATAATAACACAAGGACCAATGTTGATAAATTTAACATTTAAAACTTTAAAAGGACCTTAATTGTCATTTTTGGATTTTGAGGGACTAAAAGTGTAATTTCCCAAAAGTTTATCAAAATGTTCCAAATTTTCAATCATGCATAGTACAAGGGTATTATTTGTAAAATTCCAAGTTTAGAATACCCAGGGACCATTTTTGCCAATTTTGTAACTTGAAGGGTAAAAGTTGCCATTTTGTGTAAACTTTTATCCAGGGATCATTTGTGAATATTGTTGGGAATTACAAGTTTGAGTTGATAAAGACAAAAAGAATGAAACAAGAGGGACTTAATATGACAAGAAGGAAACCTACTAAAAGATGGAAGGACTTGCTTGCAATGGAAGTTTTATTATTTAGTCC
Source organism: Chrysanthemum seticuspe (assembly GCA_019973895.1). Lineage (NCBI taxonomy): Eukaryota > Viridiplantae > Streptophyta > Magnoliopsida > Asterales > Asteraceae > Chrysanthemum > Chrysanthemum seticuspe. Next base: position 190,478,617 of record BPTQ01000007.1, read on the forward strand.
TTATCCTCTAGTATATAAAGAGGACATAGGTGTAGGTTTTTAATACAAGTCTTCCAATAATGTAGTCGACTAAAAGGTGTGTGTTTAGCCTAGACGTTAGGGGAGAACGTCTAGGGTATTAGATTTAGATTAGTGTGTCCTAGGCGTATAGTCTTGTAAACGCCTAGGTTATTAGTTTAGTTAGTAGACGTGTTCCTATAAACGTCTATATTAGAGTATTAGTTAATGGTGAAAAACCTTGTTCAATAACAAAGTATTGTTTTGATTTATCCGCTGCGTACAATGTTTATTATCTTTGTTATTGATCCCTAGCCGAGCTTATAAACGATTTTATCAATTGGTATCAGAGCGGGAAGCTCTTGATATAGAGATTGCAAGGTTTTTATGTCGATGTATTGGAGCAGATAAGGGTTACTAAAGTATCGACTTTTGAAGGCTGAATCAGAAATTTATCTTTTAAAGTCGATGCAATAAATTGTTGATTGTCGTCTTTTGCAAGTGAAGCATTAATGGGTCGGTGGAGAGCTGTTATTAAAATCGTCACATCAGCCGTCAAATTTGGCTCATACAACTATGGTTCACATGATTGGTCTACACGAGAAGGTAAAAGTGATTTACAATTGAAAAACATTCACGTGGGGTGCATACCTCTTGGATTATTATATTGAATATCATGACCTTTTGCACGTGGGGTTCGACTTTTAATTGGGGCTCGAGAGACAGTTACATGAAGACTTTGATTTGCTTGGCTTTTAACTGATCGGTGGTTTTTATTCATAATGGGACCTACGGATTTATTTTTGATTGGCTATTATCTTCAAGTTTAGTGGTGATTTGATTCGCATGTGGGCTGCATCTGATTGGTAAATTAATGGTCGAAGGATAGATGATCACGTGCTGATGCTCATGACAGTTACGAGGGTTAGTTATTTCTGCTGGGACCCACGATGACAATATGAATATTTAATGGTTTCATACTAATTGGTTCATGGGGTGGTGATCAGACGCTGTTACTGCAAATATTTCAACGTACTGTTGGAATTTTTCGAAAGTACTGGTAATTATTTTAAAGTACTGCTGCTGTAGTTGTTCAAAGTACTGCTAGGAGGTTTTGAAAGTACTGTCAACGCAAAGTACTGTTGATTTTTAAAAGTACTGGTGATCAGACGAGATGGATTTTTCAAGGTACTGCAGGTTTAAAAGAATTGTTTGCTCATACTTGTTATGAAAGTACTGCAGTCTATATGAAAGTACTGCTCCTTCCCAACATACTGCTCATGCTTTATTACGAGAAGATTTTTGATTTAAGGGGAAGTCGAGTATGGTTTTTTGGATGACACACACACAGAGGTTATTTGGTTCACACACACAGGAAGAAATTTATGTTCTTAAAAGGATTTAAAAAAGGCTCGTTTTGGAGATTTATTGAAGAATTGATTACGAAGAGGATTATTTATCACTTATTTGAAGGTGAAGTGGAATTGCTTGGTTTGTGTTCTTATCATCTAGCTTGATGAATCTAGCAATGTGTGATTTTTCTTATAATGCTCTATGCACACATTGTCTATCACTTGAAGGAGTTACATTGTAGTGCTCAGTGTCTCATATAGTTGAGGATTCTTGTCAAGGGATTGCGCTCTACTTATATTGGTGGTTCGTATAAGTATGGAGTTTCGTGGATTGTAAAGATTTAAGACACAAGTTCGGGAAATTTTACTTCGTCATCAAGTTTGTTATATTTGGTGTTCTTCACAAAGTGGTCATTACAAGGAGCCTACAGATTTTGAAGAATCAAGAAGATGGTTAACATATGGTTTTTAGGAGAAGCTTATTGTTAAAAGTTTAACCATCTACATGCATCACTCAAGGGGAAGTGTTTGATTTTTACTACTGTTGATTATTATTACTACTGCTAGTTGAAGTTTTCTACTGTTTTGGATCCATTTTTCCTATGGTGCGTAATGGTGGGTGATTTGAAGCATTGGACGGCTTAGATTGGAAGTATGATATTGGTTTGTAGTGGTCAAGATCATTATTTGCATACGTTCCCTATTTAGATAATAACAAAAAGGGGAAGAGATGTTTGAGTGACGTGGCATGGATTAAGGGGAAGACAAAGGAAGACATACTTGTTTCATTTATGGCGAGATTTATTTATCTCAACTTCTGCTACTTCGTCTAGGGAAGTTCGTTCAAGAATGGTTTTGTCATTATCAACTAGGGGAAGATTGTTGGGAATTACAAGTTTGAGTTGATAAAGACAAAAAGAATGAACAAGAGGGACTTAATATGACAAGAAGGAAACCTACTAAAAGATGGAAGGACTTGCTTGCAATGGAAGTTTTATTATTTAGTCCTTATCCTCTAGTATATAAAGAGGACATAGGTGTAGGTTTTTAATACAAGTCTTCCAATAATGTAGTCGACTAAAAGGTGTGTGTTTAGCCTAGACGTTAGGGGAGAACGTCTAGGGTATTAGATTTAGATTAGTGTGTCCTAGGCGTATAGTCTTGTAAACGCCTAGGTTATTAGTTTAGTTAGTAGACGTGTTCCTATAAACGTCTATATTAGAGTATTAGTTAATGGTGAAAAACCTTGTTCAATAACAAAGTATTGTTTTGATTTATCCGCTGCGTACAATGTTTATTATCTTTGTTATTGATCCCTAGCCGAGCTCATAAATGATCTTATCAATATTTTTGGTTTCCAAGGACTTAAGTTGACTTTTCATCATTTAAAACATTTAGGGACTAGTTTTGACACTTTAAGTAACTTCAGGGACTGAAAATGACAATTGTTGTGAAATTGATCATTTTTCACTTGTTTTTCAATCTTTTGTACCTGAATCACATAAAAACACATTTCAATGATATTTGTAACCTTTTGTGAGTCATTTGTGTGTTTTTGGTTGTTTTGTGGGTTTAAATAGTATAAAATATATGTGTATTTAGACACATATCACTTTGCATCGCCCCTCGGATTAGCGATCGTGTTGCTAGGTAAAGTACCTGAGCCCGAGGGTCGATCATTTAAAGACTTCTTAATGTCAGAAATCTGGCTTACCAACAACCTATTCATTTCCTCTTGGGATTTCATGAATTGCTTCAACAACTCATCAGATGATGGTCCAGTTGGAACAATGGCTTGATTTTGTGTACGAAAATTCTGGCCTCTATTGTTTGGATTAGGGCCTTGATTTTGGAAATTTCCTTGATTATTGCCATGAAAATACCCTGGGTTGAAATTTCCCTGACCTTGGTTTCTATTAAAATTTCCTTGGTTTTGGAAATTTTGACTTTGATTTTGAAAACCGTTATTCTGACTAAAATTACCTTGGTTTTGAAAACCTTGGTTCGTTCTATTCTGATTTTGATTACGGTTTTGGTTTTGGTTGAAACCGGGTGGTCCAGGGTAGTGGTTAGGACGGTGGTTCGGGTCCATAGGAGCACGGTATTGGTTGCCTCCTGAATTGGAAATCCCGCCCACAACGTTTGCTTCAAAAGGGTTACCATCGGTGGCCATACAGTTGTAATAGGCATGGGGGCCACCGCAAGTAACACATACTTCCACTTTCTTAACTTCAGCAGGAGGTGAAGTTTGTGGAAAAGAAACTTTCTTTTGGTTAGAGAGAACCAAAGCTTGAATTGCTTCCGTGAGTTTGTCAATCTTAGCATCGGTGCTAGATTGACTCACGGGCGATGAAGCAGAAGGACCAACACTGACTTGGGAAACAACCGGTTTGCTTCGTGCAGTGCGGACTTTAGACTTGTTTTCATTATCGCTAAAGCTTCTTTTACAGTTTTGCTCAAGAAATTTCCTCCAGCGGAGGAATTGAGAGAATCTTGATCAGATTGACTCACTCCGTTATAGAAGTATCGAGTTGCATCAACTCGGAGAAACCATGGTGAGGACATTTGCGGAGCAGCTCCTTAAAACGATCCCACGATTCACTGAAGGATTCATCAAACTTTTGTGTGAACTTGATGATTTCGTTTTTAAGACTCGTGGTTTTAGAAGGTGGATAGAACTCGTTCACAAATTTCTTCACCAGGTCTTCCCATGTTTCGATCGATTGAGGGGGTTGTTTTTCAAGCCAAATCCGGGCTTGTCCCTCGAGGGAAAATGGGAACAGAAGAAGTTTGACAGCATCGGTAGGGACATTCTTGTATTTGATGGTAGATGCAATCTTGTTAAACCATCGAATATGAGCATGAGGATCATCCCTCTCAAAACCATAGAATTGACTTGAGGTTACAAGATTTAGTAACCCGGTTTTGAGTTCAAAATTTTCAGCCACAATGGCTGGGATAACAATAGCATCTCCATACCCATCGAAGAGTGCCTGGAGAAGCTCGCACATAGGACGTTCTTCCGCCATGATAACGGAAGTAATGCGAGCAGTTCGGATCTCAGATCCGACTGATGGGGCAGAACGTCTACGGATACGCCTTCTTGGAATCCTGAAAAGCTCACGAAATGGGCTCACAGACCTAGAAGAGCGAGTGCGCATACACTAGAGTTAACTCTAAGAAATCTCAGAGTCAAGGGAATTATGAAAATGGGGAAAGAAGAATCTTTTTGGGTTTTATGGTTTTTAAGATGTTTTTGGATTTTTGGATTTTTTATAAGAAAATATAAATATATATAGATGGTATGAACAAGGAGTGAATATTCAAATCACTAATCTGCTAAACGTAAGACTATTAGCACATCTCCCCGGCAGCGGCGCCAAAATTTGATTGGTCCCAAACGGTCAGGTTTATTACACAAGTCAACCACTTGTGAATGGTCAACCGTAATAAAAGTCAAATAGTCTAAAACCAAAGCAATTAAGTCCAGGAGAGTTTAGTGTTTCCCCGGGTCGTTAAGTCCCAACGAGCTGTGCGATTGAATAGCTAAACGTGTAGTGATCGGGTGATATTGAACAGGAAAAGGGGTTAATGATAATACTAGATGACAAAGGAAAAATTTGAGAAAATTCCTAAAAATACTTTAATATGACAGAAACTTAAGAAAAATATAAAAAACATATAAGTGTTTAATAATAAGCTAAAAAGAAAATTAAAAAGCTAAATTATATTAAATAAACGCTATCACTATTTTTAAAGTTGGATTTTCTTGAATTTTCTTTTATAAATTTGAATTAAAAACTAATTTTAAACTTTAAAACTAAATTAAAATACTAAAATTATGAAAATTAATGGGAAAATTATAAAACTATTTTTAAAAATCTAAAATAACTAAAGAGAATTTTCAAAACTAATTTTGTATTTTTCTGATTTATATTTTATTTTCTATGATTTAAAAACTATTTAAAACTAATTAAATTCCTAAAAATTACTATTTAAACTAGGAAAATTATGGAAAAATATTTTTTTGGCTTTTTATATTTATCTTAATCTAGGAAAATTGAAAACTTATTTTTCTGAAGCTTTTATGAATTATTTGTATTAAAAGCTATTTAAAAAGTCTTAAAAACTGATTTAAAATAAGAAAATTAGCAAACAGTGATGAAAAATTATGAAAAATTATGAAAAATTCAGGAAAAGTCTAAAATTATATTATAAATCTATAAAAAAATATAAAAATCTATGCTTATGTGTAAGAAATGAAACTGTAGTGCAAACTGTTTGAGAATAAGCACTTAAAATAAGCTAATAAGCACTAGAAAGCACAAAATGAACACAGAAGCTAGATTAAGCTATAACTACCTTAAAGCAACTAATTCCAACTACTCCTAACCTCTAATGTGCTGAGTGGAAAGATTTTACCAATTGAACTTAGAACTGGAATCAGTTTATACTACCCCTACTTTCAGCTTAAACAACAGCTTATTTAGTGAAACAAACTGAAAACTAAAAGTGGAGAACTCAAGATCACCAAGCAAGGGACACTTGGACCAATTTTCAGACCCTAACTATGTAAACTGAGCCCTATGCAAAGGCGGCAAGTTGCCTGTATACACACTCAGTATGCTGAGTGTGAGACAGAGCAAAAGCAGCTTATAGAAAAGCTGATTTAGAGCTTATAGATATGTACTAAAATTTCACAAAAATCAGTTTCCAACTCTTGACCAACTGAAGTTAATTGTCCCAGATTTTCAACAAAATTGATCCAGAATTGAAGCTATGAAAAATCAACAAAGTTTGGTGAAAAACGGATTTTCCAACTTTTGACTTTTTTGACAGAAATGAGATTTGACTTTTATGAACTTATGAGCTAATTAAATGGAATGTGGATGATGTTTTAAGCTAAAATGAAACTAGATTAAACTACTCTAATGATTTCTAAACCTAAGTCCAAGTCAATGCACACTTAAACTAAACTGAGCTTTACTTATGAATGATCTAAGCAGATTTTGACTTTCAGCATTCTAAAGTACAAGTTAATGAACTATTTGACTATATTATGCCTAAATATAACTCTAGAGACTATAATTAACCACTGAACTAAGCTCAGTCACCAATCAATGGACTGATCCAAACAGTCCTTTAGACAACTTAAAAGCAGTTTACTCTATCTAATCTCAATGCAATTATATAACAAAACCAAGATTACTACTTAAGCTAATAGATACTAAACTGATACTAATAAATTACAAAGAATGAGTAGATAATGCAGACAAAACAAATCAAGATTAAACTGAAGATAAAACTCACATGAAGTCCAGCTTATTTGCAGATTGACTAGAACCAGAAACTACTATTCTAAACCAACACCACTCCAAATCAGCTCAACTTAACCAAATCCAGCTTCCATTGACATCAGTTTGACTTTTGTTGACTGATGAGAGTTTTAAGAGTGAATGCTTAGAACCAAGAACTAGGACCAAGAAGCACTTCCTATAGAACCTCCACAGGTTCAATAACCCAGAACCATCTTCATTTCACCATGCTCCTTGCTTCTTCTTCTTTTTCTTGTGATTTTTATTTTTACACTATTTTTTTTCTATTTTTGGTATTTTTTTGCTTTTTGATACTAATCAAAGTTTTAAGGTTTCTAATAGCTATATTAAGCTATTTAGGAGCTTATGTGAGCCTAATCAATCCAATGTAACAACTTTAAATCAACAAAGCTTAATTTGGAATTTCGAATTTAAAATTGCAAACATGAGAATTAATTCTACAAACTTGAAATTGAGATTGAAATGAGTTCAAATTACATCAAGGTAACAGAATACAAATTTTAGAAAGCAAAGATTACAACTGATTTTGAGTTTACACTAGCTACGACAATAATTTTAACTAAAAAAACTACTCTCTGTCTTCAGCCTTCTCTTCTCTTTTATATGCTCAAATTAGGGTTTGTGGTACCCTTCTGATCATTTCCCACCAATAATCCTGGCCTTTGGATGCTTGGAACCCTTTTTAGCCGTTGATGAGCTTTTTGGCGCCAAAAAGATATAGCAACTGGGGGTGGATTGAGTGCACGGTAAGAGGAAGCATTAAATGCTTTTGGACGTTTGGTGAGGTGGAGTGATAAGGGTGGTGGTATGCGAGCTGGAGGTATGGTGATGGAGTAGTTTGCAGAGTTGGTGAAGAAGGTGGGTTTGGAGGGAAAACGAGGGAGTGTTTGACTGGCTTTGACCAGCGTTTATTAATAGGGGAGGGTTCACAAAAGGGGGTCACGGGTAGATTTGGCCTGGGGTTCAAGGGGTTTAGTGGACGTGGTTTTGGGTCCGGTTGGTTTTAGGATTAGTAAACAAGGACCAAAATTGCAAATCAACCAAACTTGAGGGACCAAAACTGTAATTTTTCAAAGTTTATTATAAGGACCACTTTTGACAAGTTTGAATTACCAAAGGACTGAAAATATTAATTTTCCAATTTAAAATGTCCAGGGGTAAATTCTGTCAATCTTTGAAACTTCAGGGACTAAAGTTGCCATTTTGCAAAACTGAACTTTACAAGGGTAATTTTGACAACTTGAAAATCCCTGAGGGCCTTTTATGAAAAATTACATGTTTTGAATAACCAGGGACCAGATTTGACAATTTATGCATAAAATACAGTCTAAATATTTTTTTTGTCTTTTTAAGACTTTTCAAAGTGTTTTTGACTGTTTTTGCAGTGCAGATGGAATAAAAATGATGAGTATTTAGACACTCATCAACTTTCTTTTCATGAGGCTTCAAGTAATCGTACAACAATCCATATGTAGAATGATGCATGTTCTTCGCTTGACGGAGAAAAATGACATACTTCTCCCATTCAGGACCAAGACAACTCAGGAACTTAGTATTCACTGCAATTCTTGGCATGATGATGTTGTGTTTATCCAAATCATTTATGATGTCTGAAAATCGATGATGATAAGACTCTAGTGTCTCTCCAGGTTCAATCATGAAGTGTTCATAAGCCAAGTAAATTTTGGATTCCATATCTTCCTGATTGAGTGCAGATCCTTCCATAAGTAGATGAATATGTTCCCACATTTTCTTTGCAGTCTTTTGAGCATCAACACTTCGAAGAATTGGGTTTGATAATCCTAAAAGGATATATTGCATTGCAAGCTCGTCAGCTTCATAGTGTAGAAGTTCTTCTGGATTCAAGTCTGCAACAGTAGCAATGTTTGATTGTTCATCTCTTGGTGGATTAGCATTAGGATCTCCGGGTACAATGACATTAGGCATCTCAAATGGTCCTTCCAAGATAACCTTCTTTAAGAACTTTCCATGTGGCTTCTTCAGATCACAAAACCTAAAGAACCGTATCACCCATTGATCGTAGTTTCCTGGAGTGAGCATTGGAGGTCTATCAAGTGATCCAGCCTCATGAATTGATTGTTGGCTGCTTAAAGCTTCACACATCTTTGCAAACCAAGTGGGTTCCTTCATAGTGTTCCTTGATGGATGTTGATTGAATTCATTTGTGTAGGGTTGAACTTGAAGACTTGGCGGTGTTTGAACCAGTTGTGGTGGAGGAATTGCTCCAAGTTGTGGAGTATGTTGTTGATAAATTGCTTGTTGTTGATTCCATTGTTGATGTTGTGGACTTAGTTGTTGTTGTCGTTGAGAATAAGTGTAAGGGAAATAGTTAGAGTATTGTGGTTGTGACATGTTGAAAAACTTGTGTTATAAAATGGATCTTTGTAGTCGAATGAACCTTAGTTGATGTAGTGTCCTTAGGCGTAGAAATCACAATAATCCAAGTAGCACTTATGCGTAAAAACACCAAAGTTACGCGTAACAATCAAGAGTTACGCGTAGATTTAGCTTACGCGTAAGTAGGGAAAAGACTCTAAAGTTAGGGGTAGACACAAAGTTAGGCGTAGAAAGTTAGGCGTAGGATTACCTTATGCGTAAGACTAGGCTTAGGCGTAAGATGAATCTTATGCGTAGGATTTCTACGCGTAAGCTTTATGCTTATGCGTAAATTTAGGGTTTTGCCCAAATGATCTTTTACACTATCACAGTGCAAAAGATATCCAAAGTCGACGTATTTTCAGGCTTATCCAAGCAGGAAAACACGGAGTAAGCCACGAAAACGAAGATCAATCCAAGGAATAACTTACGCGTAATATTAGGGTTTTGATACGCGTAAGATTACTCGTAAAAATGATTTTGCCCAATGATGTTTCTAAACCAGTTTTTGTATGATGAAATAGCTTCAATAACACCAAAATGACACAAAAGTGTGAAACTTGATGATCCAAAGCTCTCAAAACGGTTACGCGTAGGTTTACACCCTCGTTCAAAAACAAGCTTAAAAACTTAGATCCACGCGTAAAGTTTGAAACTTTTTGCCAAAAACAAGTATTTTAACACCTTAAAACGTTGAAAGTACAAGAATCTTGGATTAAAAAGTGTAAAAAAACGAGTTTTTAAGCAAGCCAAAGTTATGACCACGTTTACGCGTAAGAACGAAGAACAAAAATTTCAAAAACAAGTGTTCACCCAACTATTTGGCGATTGATACTGATGAGTGTGTAAATACTCATCATTTTTGGTTAAATCTGAACTGCAAACGTTTAAAAATGCTCAGAAATGCATCAAAATACTGAAAATATTCCAAAATTGCATTTTATATGTTTCAGATGCAAAATTTTCAAAATCAGATGAAAAATGAGCTAAGTTTGCATATTTGGCAGTTTCAGTCCCCAAGTTTCAAAAATTGTCAAAATAGTCCCTGAGCACTTAATTCAAAAGAAAAATCGCCAAAGGTCCTTTTAAAATCATAAGTTGTCAAAATCAGTCCTTTGGTGAAAAATATCAAAAGTTTTGAGAAATTGCAAATTTGGTCCTTCAAGTTTAAAATTGGCAAAAATGGTCCTTGGAAAATTGAAAATGTCAAGTTTGGTCCTTGTATTATTGAAACTTGTCACTTTTAGTCCCTTGGAGCAACTTTGCAGATTTGGCAGTTTTGGTCCCTTGATTTTCAGAAATTACACAATAGTCCCTTGATTATTAAACCCTTAATACCCCTTGGACCCTTGTCACAAACCAAATGACCCCTGCCAAACCCATTTGGACCCTTCCCTTGTGAACCCCCTTTCCCTTTTAATATACCAGTCAAACCCTTTTGACTCTCCTTTTCCCTCCAAGTCACGAGATACCATCTTCATCATCACACCACCTGCAATACTCAACCCACTGTCCACCATCATCTCCCTACCCCTACCCTCCACCTCACACCAAGCCAAGAAGCATTAAAAGCTCCTTCTACCTAACACTCAACCTCTCCAGCTGTTAAATACAATTTTGGCGCCAAAATGCATCAAACGACCAAGATTGCTTCTAGTCATCCAATGGTCAAGCTTAAAGCTGGGATTCACTCAGAGAGGTGAGAGAAAGAAGAGGGGTGTATAAAAGAGGAAGAAGAAGCAACAAACAGAAAGCACTTAGTTTTATTTCAAAAATGTATGTCGTTTTTTTTAATTCTTAGTCTTAATTAGATTTTTAGTTGTATTTTCAAGTTTCATTGTATCAAAGTAAGTTGTTTCAGTGTATTACAACTGTTATCAAGTATCAATTCAAGCTTTTGTTCACATTTCATATTTTATGTCAACTGTTGCAATTTTCAATTTCAAAATCTGATATTAAAGTTTCAAATAGCTTATTTATAAGCTCAAATAAGCTTATGCAAGCTCCTCATAGCTTTTTGTAAGCTTGTATTCAAGTTTTAAGCTACTTTGGATTTTGGTCAACATAAGTCAAACTGGGGCAAAAATGATGCAGAAATGGATATGGGTTGATGCAGCATGGATTTGGGTTGATAATAAGCTAGGTTAGGGTTTGGAATAGGTTAGTTGATCTTGTGTACTTTGGCAAGCCACTGTGGCTAAGGACCAAGTGTAAGTCATTTTCAAGATATATTGCATAATCTGTATATGTGGCTTAAAATAGTTTAAATCTGTTAATTAGTTGTATTTAGGTTAAGTTAACTCAGTTTGATCAATAATGCAGGCTAGATCAGTAGTTAGGTTAGTTTAATTTGCAAATCAATGTTTTAAAAGAGTGTTTGGATCAGCTGCATTAACTGATCTTGAGGTTCACTCAGTGGTAGAAACTTGTTGTGTTAGGTTTGTTTAGCTCATTTACTCTTAAATCTGTCTTAATATTGCACTTGCAGACCTCAAAAGTCAAAATCACATAAATCTGTCATAACTAGCTTATCTGTTGAGATTTTGTAAAAGCAAAATCTTGTTCTGTGTTTAGAAATCTGTAAAATAGCCTAATATAGTTTTATTTCACCTTATTACATCAATCTCAGTCCTTAAAATCAGTTGCAAAGTTCATCAAAGTCAAACCTTTCAAAACTGTTAAAAGTAAAAAACATGAAAAACCAGTTTTGAGCCCAATTGAAAGGATTTTTCATTGACTCATTTCTGAGCCAAATCAAGTGGAACTTGGTGTTTTTAAAACTTCTGTTGGTCTATTTTGTTATTATCATTTTTGAAGAATTTTGTCAATTTTTTATAAGCCCCTAATCAGCTTGTCAATGTGGGCTTATATGCCCTGTGCACCCAAGAACTGAACTGCACAGGTTTTGTGCAGTTCTTGCAGTCCTTGCACAAAGCTCCTAAGAGCTTATCTAGGTCTTGTTTTTGGTTTGTAAGCGCCTAGCCAGGTCTAGTTTATGATCCAACATTTGTTTTCTAGTTTCCAGCTTATTTAAGTGCTTATTCTTAGGCTGCAAGTAGTACCCTAAAACTGATTTTAGCACATTAGCCAAATCATTCAAATCTGTTGAAGTTGCAATCCAGAGGTTAAGGCTTGTTGTTTTTTAGTTGCATTTGGATAATTTTAGCATATTAGAGCTTCTGTGACAGTGTGGAGCTTATTTGGTACCATTTGCTTTAAATAAGTGCTTATTTATAAGCACTTGGTATAGCAGTTGCATTTTCTTCACACAACCCTCTGTTTTTATATTTTTCTCAGCTTTAGAATATTATTTTAGACTTATCTTGAATTTTTCAGATTTTTCTAGGTCTGTTTGGTATTTTTCTTGATTTAAATCAATTTTTAGCACTTTTTAAATAGCATTTAATACAATTAATTAAGAAAAGTTTCAAAAAAATAATTTTTCATTTTTCTTAAGTTAAGATAAATATAAAAAGTCAAAAAAATATTTTTCCAGATTTTTCTTAGTTAAATTTGTATTTTTAAGCAATTTAAGTAGTTTTTAAATAGTTTTTAATTCATAGAAAATGCAAAAATAATCAGAAAAAATACAAAAATAGTTTTGAAAATTCTCTTTTGTTATTTTAGATTTTTCCAAGTCATAATTTCATTTTTCTAGCTTTATTTCATATTTTCTTGTATTTTAGGCTATTATTAAATAGTTAAAAATAGTTTTTAATTAATAATAATTAGATAAATAGTTTTAAAAATAATTTTCTTTTTCTAAAAATTTTCTTTTATCATTAGGTTTGTAAAAATATCATTTTCATATTTTTAGGATTAATACTACTTCAGTTTCACGTTTTCTTTTGTACGTAACGTAGTTTTTAATTCAGTTTTATAAAATAAAATCAAAAACATCATTTTGCAAATAGTGATAGCGTTTATTTAATATTTTTTTATCTTTTTAATTCTCTTTAATTTGCATTTAAGCCTTTGTAATTATAGGCTATTTCTGTAGTTATAATAATTCAAACCTTCTTTTCTGTTCAAATCTCTCGATCACTATTCGTTTGGTGATTCATCGCATAGCTCGCTGGGACATAACGACCCGGGGAAACACTATACTCTCCTGATCTTCATTGCATTTGTGTCTGAGCTGTTTTAAGTTTCTTACGGTTGGCCATTCACAAGTGGCCAGCTTGTGTGAGAAAACTTGACGGTTCGGGGACCGATCAAATTTTTGGCGCCGCTGCCGGGGAGCTGTGCTGATTATCTTCCGTTTAGCAGATTAGTAATTTGAATATTCACTCTTTGTTCATATCATCCATCTATCTATATATATATCATATTTTCTTATAAAAAAAAAATCCAAAAACCCAAAAAACATCCAAAAACGTATAAAACACAAAAATATTTTTCTTTTATTTCTATATATGTATCAAAGATAAAAATACAAAAAGATTTGTCGTTTTCTTTGTTTAATAATAACAACATAAAAGATTACCACCGCAAACCAAGGCAGTGTACTACCTAACTGGGGGTACGACTATAATAAGTTCCCGAACCAAAGATTTAAAACTTGCCTTTGTGTCCTTGTGATTGGTGTACCTTTTTCAAAGAAGCCATTCATCTTGTGATTATTGGTTAAGTTCACTGTTGTTTTGCCTCGATTTTGTTTTAATTGGATTTGTTGTTATATCTCCTTATCAAAACCAGAAAACACAAAAAGATTCTTCTCACCCCATTTTTTATAAAATATTTTCATAATTCCCATTCCTCTCCTTAACTCTGAGGTCTCTTAGAGTTAACTCTAGTGTATGCGCACTCGCTCTTCTAGATCTGTAAGCCCATTTCGTGAGCTTGTCAAGATTCCAAGAAGGCGTGTCCGTAGACTTTCTGCTCCTTCAGTCGGATCTGAGATCCGGACTGCTCACACTACTTCCGTTATCATGGCGGAAGGAACGCCCTATGTGTGAGCTTCTCCAGGCACCCATCGACGGGTATGGAGATGCTATTGTGATCCCAGCCATTGTGGCTGAAAATTTGAACTCAAAACGGGTTACTGAATCTTGTAACCTCAAGTCAATTCTACGGTTTTGAGCGGGATGATCCTCATGCTCATATTCGATGGTTTAACAAGATTGCATCTACCATCAAATACAAAAATGTCCCTACTGATGCTGTTAAGCTTCTTCTGTTCCCATTTTCTCTTGAGGGACAAGCCCGGATTTGGCTTGAAAAACAACCCCCTCAGTCAATTGAGACATGGGAAGACCTGGTGAAGAAATTTGTGAATGAATTTTATCCACCTTCCAAAACCACGAGTCTTAAAATGAAATCATCAAGTTCACTCAAAAGTTTGATGAATCCTTCAGTGAATCGTGGGATCGTTTTTAAGGAATTGCTTCGCAAATGTCCTCACCATGGTTTCTCCGAGTTGATGCAACCGATACTTTCTACAATGGAGTGAGTCAATCTGATCAAGATTCTCTCAATTCCTCCGCGGGAGGAAATTTCTTGAGCAAACTGTCAAAGAAGCTTTAGCGATCATTGAAAACAAGTCTAAAGTCCGCACTGCACGAAGCAAGCCGGTTGTTTCCCAAGTCAGTGTTGGTCCTTCTCTTCATCGCCCGTGAGTCAATCTAGCACCGATGCTAAGATTGACAAACTCACGGAAGCCATTCAAGCTTTGGTTCTCTCCAACCAAAAGAAAGTCTCTTTTCCACAAACTTCACCTCCTGCTGAAGTTAAGAAAGTGGAAGTCTGTGTTACTTGTGGTGGCCCCCATGCTTATTATAACTGTATGGCCACCGATGGTAACCCTTTTGAAGCTAATGCTGTGGGCGGGATTTCTAATCAAGGAGGCAACCAATATCGTGCTCCTATAGACCCGAACCACCGTCCTAACCACTACCCTGGACCTCCCGGTTTCAACCAAAACCGTAATCAAAATCAGAATAGATCAAACCAAGGTTTCCAAAACCAAGGTAATTTTAGTCCAAACAACGGTCTCAAAATCAAAATCAAAATTTCCAACACCAGGGAAATTTCAATAGAAACCCAGGTCAGGGAAATTTCAACCCAGGGTATTTTCATGGCAATAATCAAGGAAATTTTCAAAATCAAGGCCCTAATCCAAACAATAGAGGCCAGAATTTTCCTGTGCAAACTCAAGCCATTGTTCCAACTGGACCATCATCTGATGAGTTGTTGAAACAATTCATGAAATCCCAAGAGGAAATGAACAGGTTGTTGGTTAGCCAGATATCTGACATCAAGAAGTCTTTAAATGATCGACCCTCGGGCTCAGGTACTTTACCTAGCAACACGATCGCTAATCCGAGGGGCGTTGCAAAGGCGATCACAACCAGAAGTGGTGCTTCTTATGATGGACCCGCTATTCCTACTACCTCTTCTTCTTCTCTCCCGAAGGTAGTGGAAAGTGAACCTGAGGCGACAAAGGACAAGGAACTTCCTACTAATAACGGAGGTACCAGCAATGTCCATCCTCAGGTTGTCCCGAAACCCAATACCAAACCTGGAGTTGTTTTTGAACCTCCAGTTGGTAACCCCAAATCCAAAACTTCTATTCCTTACCCCTCACGTTTAAATGAGCAAAAACTCCGCGAGAAAGCTAGTCATCAAATGGAGAAATTCTTTCAAATCTTCCAAGAACTTCATTTTGACATAAGCTTTGCGGATGCCATCATGTTGATGCCCAAGTTTGCATCTACTCTCAAACACATGTTGAGCAATAAGGAAAAGCTGTTTGAAATGGCCAAAACTCCTTTGAACGAGAACTGCTCAGCAGTTCTGTTAAAGAAGCTTCCCGAGAAGCTAGGAGATCCCGGAAAATTTCTTCTTCCTTGTGTTTTTCCTGGGATGATTGAATGCTTTGCCCTTGCCGATCTTGGTGCAAGCATCAATCTGATGCCTTATTCAGTGTGGAAGAAGCTTTCTCTTCCGGAACTTATTCCTACCTGCATGACTCTTGAGCTTGCAGATCGTTCTATATCGCGTCCTCTTGGCATCGCCGAGGATGTATTTGTGAAAGTAGGAAAGTTCCATTTTCCAGCTGACTTTGTGGTTGTTGATTTCGATGCCGATCCTCGGGTTCCCCTCATTGTTGGAAGAGGATTCCTGAGAACGGGCCATGCTCTTATTGATGTATTTGAGCAAGAAATCACTTTACGTGTGGGTAATGAAGCTGTTACCTTTAACCTTGATCAAACTTCAAGGTACTCCTCAAATTATGATACTGAATCAGTTAATCGAGTCGATTTAATTGATATTGCTTCAGAGGAGTACTCTCAAGAGTTTCTTGGTTATCTTCATAATTCTGTGAGTGGGGATTCCACCACATCTTCTCAACCAATCATTGCCGACTCTTCCCCCTCTCTCACTCCGTTTGAGGGAGGTGACTTCCTTCTGGAAGAGATCGATGAATTTCTTGCTACTGATGAATCAATTCCGCCTGGAATTGATGGTGTTTATGATTCGGAGGGGGATATTCTTTATCTTGAGCAATTGCTAAATGAAGATCCATTACCTTCACTCCCTCCGAAAGAGATCACGATTGAGGAAATCAAATCAGTACAAACATCTACTGAAGAATTTCCCGAGGTTGAACTTAAGGACCTACCTCCTCATCTCGAGTATGCATTCTTGGAGGGTGATGATAAATTACCCGTCATAATTGCTAAAGACTTAACTGATGAGGAGAAGACTGCTCTCATAAAGGTCTTGAAGTCACACAAGCAAGCAATTGCTTGGAAACTCTCCGACATTAAGGGTATCAACCCTGAGTTTTGTACTCACAAAATCTTAATGGAGGATGACTTCAAACCAGCAGTCCAACATCAGAGAAGGGTGAATCCTAAGATTCATGAGGTTATCAAACAAGAGGTTCTCAAACTTCTTGATGCCGGTTTAATTTACCCGGTCTCTGATAGTCCTTGGGTTAGCCCAATTCATTGCGTTCCAAAAAAGGGTGGCATAATTGTTGTCACAAATGAAGAAAACGAGTTAATTCCAACTCGATTGGTTACGGGATGGCGTGTGTGTATTGACTATCGCAAGTTAAACGAAGCCACCCGTAAAGACCATTTTCCTCTACCCTTCATGGATCAGATGCTTGAGAGATTAGCAGGGAACGAATACTATTGTTTCCTTGATGGTTTCTCGGGTTACTTTCAGATCCCCATTGATCCGCTGGATCAAGAAAAGACCACATTCACCTGCCCATACGGGACGTTTGCCTACAGACGTATGCCTTTTGGCTTATGTAATGCTCCTGGCACGTTCCAAAGATGTATGATGGCAATTTTCCACGACATGATCGGGGAAACAATGGAGGTGTTTATGGATGACTTCTCAGTCATTGGGGACTCGTTTCATACATGTCTCTCCCATTTAGAAAAAATGCTTCAAAGGTGTGAAGACACCAATCTTTGTCTAAATTGGGAGAAGAGCCACTTTATGGTCAAAGAAGGCATAGTCCTTGGCCATAAGATTTCAAAAAACGGGATTGAGGTAGATAGAGCAAAAGTTGATGTTATTGCTAAATTGCCTCATCCTACTACCGTCAAAGGTATTAGGAGTTTTCTAGGTCATGCCGGGTTTTATCGTAGATTCATACAAGATTTCTCTAAAATCGCTCGGCCTATGACCCATCTTCTCGAAAAAGATGCTCCTTTTATCTTCTCTCCTGAGTGCATCGAAGCTTTTGAAACACTAAAGAAAAAGCTTACGGAAGCACCCATTCTAGTTGCCCCCGACTGGGATTTACCCTTTGAGCTCATGTGCGATGCAAGTGATTTTGCTATCGGTGCAGTCTTGGGGCAACGCAAAACCAAGCATTTTCAGCCTATCCACTACGCAAGTAAAACTATGACTGAAGCTCAAACCCATTACACCACTACAGAAAAAGAATTATTAGCTGTGGTGTATGCGTTTGAGAAGTTTCGGCCATACCTTATCTTGACCAAATGCGTGGTGTATACGGATCACTCGGCTCTCAAATATCTCTTTGCAAAACAAGATGCAAAGCCGAGATTCCTCCGTTGGGTTCTCCTCCTGCAAGAATTTGATATCATTATACGTGATAAAAAAGGAGCTGAGAACCTGGCTGCTGATCATCTTTCCCGTCTAGAAAACCCTCACCAGGATGTGTTCGAGAAAAAGGAAATTAACGAAACATTTCCTCTCGAAACAATCAATGTGGTTTCTTTTCGTGGAGACTCTTCTACCCCATGGTTTGCTGACTTTGCAAATTACCATGCGGGTAACTTTGTGGTGCAAGGGATGTCGTCCCAACAGAAAAACAAATTCTTTAAAGATGTAAAACATTACTTCTGGGACGACCCCTACTTGTTCAAAATTTGCGCGGATCAAGTCATCCGGCGATGTGTGTATGGTCAGGAAGCCAATGACATTCTCAAGGCTTGCCATTCTGGACCTACTGGGGGACATCATAGCCCCAACTACACCGCCAAGAAGGTGTTTGATTCCGGATTCTATTGGCCCACGATTTACAAGGATGCTCATGAATTTTTCAAAACCTGTGACGCTTGTCAACGTCACGGGAATATCTCACAAAGAAATGAAATGCCGCAAAACGCCATTCAAGTGTGTGAGATTTTTGACATCTGGGGTATTGACTTTATGGGGCCATTTCCTTCGTCTCGCGGTAACAAATACATACTCGTGGCCGTTGACTACTTGTCGAAATGGGTTGAAGCTAAGGCTTTGCCCACCAACGATGCCCGAGTTGTTGTTAAATTCTTAAAATCCCTTTTTGCTAGGTTTGGAACTCCACGAGCTATCATCAGTGATCGTGGTACGCATTTTTGCAATGACCAATTTGATAGAGTCATGCAAAAGTATGGTGTAACTCACCGTCTCTCTACTGCGTACCACCCCCAAACAAGTGGGCAAGTGGAAGTTTCCAACCGGGGGATTAAAAGAATCTTGGAGAGGACGGTTGGCGAAAACCGTGCCTCTTGGTCGGATAAGCTAGATGACGCACTCTGGGCCTTCCGTACAGCTTATAAAACACCCATCGGGTGCACTCCATACAAGCTAGTGTACGGGAAGGCATGTCATCTGCCGGTTGAGCTTGAGCACAAGGCATACTGGGCCTTGAAACATGCCAACTTTGATATTCAGACAGCTGGTGATCACCGGAAAGTTCAAATGAATGAATTAAATGAACTCCGTGATCAAGCATACGAGAACTCTTTGATCTACAAACAAAAGACAAAGAAGATTCATGACTCAAAAATCAAGAACCGCGTTTTCAACGTTGGTGATCGAGTCCTTCTTTTCAATTCAAGATTGAAGATTTTCTCGGGAAAATTAAAATCCCGCTGGTCTGGACCATTTACCATCACTAAAGTCTTTCCATATGGAACCATTGAGTTATCTCAACCCGATGGTCCAAACTTTAAAGTGAATGGTCATCGGTTGAAGCATTATTTTGGAGAGGACATTCCTCCTGTGGTTGTCCCGGATTTACAAACTTTCCCCAAGAACCAATGAATGCGGGGATCGAGTCAAGCTAGCGACTCGGGAATCAAAAACAGTAGCATGCTACATGGGTTTTCACCCGTGTGTTCCACCCTAGTGTGGGGGAGTTGCCCCACATGTTGTATATATATAAGTTTCAAAATCTTGCTAAATAATGGCCATAGTATTTCCCTTTTACGTTCTATGTTTCGGCATAACCGCCGGTACTTTGAATATTGAGGGCAATATTCATTTCTAGTGTGGGGGGGAATTCTCACGAATTTTATCATGTAATTATACCGCCTAATTCCCCCGTTTTTGGCCAAATTTTTTTTTGGAGTAAGTGTTTTGCACTTACTCAATTGGTTATCAGTCCGCCTTGTCTAATAAACAAAAGGATTGGCTAATCCAGGAGCAAACGGCTCTTGGTAAAGATATCTCAAATCCGTTGACGGCTTGCAATTTGCCCAAAATTGTATGGTATTCAGCTCACCATATCCTTAAAAGTGAAGAGTTGGCTAGCCCGCAAGTTTATGGCTTGTGGTAAAGGCAGTGGAAAAACCATAATTGGTAATCAGCTCACCAAAGATAATATTGATAATTTATCTAAGAGTTGGCTAGTCCAGAGCAAACGGCTTCTGGTAAAGACAAATCAAATCCGTTGGAAGCTGGTGGTTTGCTCAAAATCACATGGTTATCGGTGTACCATGGTTCTTACTTGAACTGAAACATTTGGCTACTCCAGAAGTAATGGCTTTTGGTAAAGAGATTCAAATCCATTAAGTTTTTCTCAAAAGATTGCTAGGGACTAGCAATAGTTTAGTGTGGGGGATTGATGAGTGTGTAAATACTCATCATTTTTGGTTAAATCTGAACTGCAAAACGTTTAAAAATGCTCAGAAATGCATCAAAATACTGAAAATATTCCAAAATTGCATTTTATATGTTTCAGATGCAAAATGTTCAAAATCAGATGAAAAATGAGCTAAGTTTGCATATTTGGCAGTTTCAGTCCCCCAAGTTTCAAAAATTGTCAGAAATAGTCCCTGAGCACTTAATTTCAAAAGAAAAATCACCAAAGGTCCTTTTAAAATCATAAGTTGTCAAAATCAGTCCTTTGGTGAAAAATATCAAAAGTTTTGAGAAATTACAAATTTGGTCCTTCAAGTTTAAAAATTGGCAAAAATGGTCCTTGGAAAATTGAAAATGTCAAGTTTGGTCCTTGTATTATTGAAACTTGTCACTTTTAGTCCCTCGGAGCAACTTTGCAGATTTGGCAGTTTTGGTCCCTTGATTTTCAGAAATTACACAATAGT
Organism: Chrysanthemum seticuspe; assembly: GCA_019973895.1. Lineage (NCBI taxonomy): Eukaryota > Viridiplantae > Streptophyta > Magnoliopsida > Asterales > Asteraceae > Chrysanthemum > Chrysanthemum seticuspe. The sequence continues at coordinate 190,499,503 of BPTQ01000007.1, forward strand.
CCCTTGATTATTAAACCCTTAATACCCCTTGGACCCTTGTCACAAACCAAATGACCCCTGCCAAACCCATTTGGACCCTTCCCTTGTGACCCCCCTTTCCCTTTTAATATACCAGTCAAACCCTTTTGACTCTCCTTTTCCCTCCAAGTCACGAGATACCATCTTCATCATCACACCACCTGCAATACTCAACCCACTGTCCACCATCATCTCCCTACCCCTACCCTCCACCTCACACCAAGCCAAGAAGCATTAAAAGCTCCTTCTACCTAACACTCAACCTCTCCAGCTGTTAAATACAATTTTGGCGCCAAAATGCATCAAACGACCAAGATTGCTTCTAGTCATCCAATGGTCAAGCTTAAAGCTGGGATTCACTCAGAGAGGTGAGAGAAAGAAGAGGGGTGTATAAAAGAGGAAGAAGAAGCAACAAACAGAAAGCACTTAGTTTTATTTCAAAAATGTATGTCGTTTTTTTTAATTCTTAGTCTTAATTAGATTTTTAGTTGTATTTTCAAGTTTCATTGTATCAAAGTAAGTTGTTTCAGTGTATTACAACTGTTATCAAGTATCAATTCAAGCTTTTGTTCACATTTCATATTTTATGTCAACTGTTGCAATTTTCAATTTCAAAATCTGATATTAAAGTTTCAAATAGCTTATTTATAAGCTCAAATAAGCTTATGCAAGCTCCTCATAGCTTTTTGTAAGCTTGTATTCAAGTTTTAAGCTACTTTGGATTTTGGTCAACATAAGTCAAACTGGGGCAAAAATGATGCAGAAATGGATATGGGTTGATGCAGCATGGATTTGGGTTGATAATAAGCTAGGTTAGGGTTTGGAATAGGTTAGTTGATCTTGTGTACTTTGGCAAGCCACTGTGGCTAAGGACCAAGTGTAAGTCATTTTCAAGATATATTGCATAATCTGTATATGTGGCTTAAAATAGTTTAAATCTGTTAATTAGTTGTATTTAGGTTAAGTTAACTCAGTTTGATCAATAATGCAGGCTAGATCAGTAGTTAGGTTAGTTTAATTTGCAAATCAATGTTTTAAAAGAGTGTTTGGATCAGCTGCATTAACTGATCTTGAGGTTCACTCAGTGGTAGAAACTTGTTGTGTTAGGTTTGTTTAGCTCATTTACTCTTAAATCTGTCTTAATATTGCACTTGCAGACCTCAAAAGTCAAAATCACATAAATCTGTCATAACTAGCTTATCTGTTGAGATTTTGTAAAAGCAAAATCTTGTTCTGTGTTTAGAAATCTGTAAAATAGCCTAATATAGTTTTATTTCACCTTATTACATCAATCTCAGTCCTTAAAATCAGTTGCAAAGTTCATCAAAGTCAAACCTTTCAAAACTGTTAAAAGTAAAAAACATGAAAAACCAGTTTTGAGCCCAATTGAAAGGATTTTTCATTGACTCATTTCTGAGCCAAATCAAGTGGAACTTGGTGTTTTTAAAACTTCTGTTGGTCTATTTTGTTATTATCATTTTTGAAGAATTTTGTCAATTTTTTATAAGCCCCTAATCAGCTTGTCAATGTGGGCTTATATGCCCTGTGCACCCAAGAACTGAACTGCACAGGTTTTGTGCAGTTCTTGCAGTCCTTGCACAAAGCTCCTAAGAGCTTATCTAGGTCTTGTTTTTGGTTTGTAAGCGCCTAGCCAGGTCTAGTTTATGATCCAACATTTGTTTTCTAGTTTCCAGCTTATTTAAGTGCTTATTCTTAGGCTGCAAGTAGTACCCTAAAACTGATTTTAGCACATTAGCCAAATCATTCAAATCTGTTGAAGTTGCAATCCAGAGGTTAAGGCTTGTTGTTTTTTAGTTGCATTTGGATAATTTTAGCATATTAGAGCTTCTGTGACAGTGTGGAGCTTATTTGGTACCATTTGCTTTAAATAAGTGCTTATTTATAAGCACTTGGTATAGCAGTTGCATTTTCTTCACACAACCCTCTGTTTTTATATTTTTCTCAGCTTTAGAATATTATTTTAGACTTATCTTGAATTTTTCAGATTTTTCTAGGTCTGTTTGGTATTTTTCTTGATTTAAATCAATTTTTAGCACTTTTTAAATAGCATTTAATACAATTAATTAAGAAAAGTTTCAAAAAAATAATTTTTCATTTTTCTTAAGTTAAGATAAATATAAAAAGTCAAAAAAATATTTTTCCAGATTTTTCTTAGTTAAATTTGTATTTTTAAGCAATTTAATTAGTTTTTAATAGTTTTTAATTCATAGAAAATGCAAAAATAATCAAAAAAATACAAAAGTAGTTTTGAAAATTCTCTTTTGTTATTTTAGATTTTTCCAAGTCATAATTTCATTTTTCTAGCTTTATTTCATATTTTCTTGTATTTTAGGCTATTATTAAATAGTTAAAAATAGTTTTTAATTAATAATAATTAGATAAATAGTTTTAAAAATAATTTTCTTTTTCTAAAAATTTTCTTTTATCATTAGGTTTGTAAAAATATCATTTTCATATTTTTAGGATTAATACTGCTTCAGTTTCCCGTTTTCTTTTGTACGTAACGTAGTTTTTAATTCAGTTTTATAAAAGAAGAAATCAAAAACATCATTTTGCAAATAGTGATAGCGTTTATTTAATATTTTTTTATCTTTTTAATTCTCTTTAATTTGCATTTAAGCCTTTGTAATTATAGGCTATTTCTGTAGTTATATAATTCAAACTTCTTTTCTGTTCAAATCTCTCGATCACTATTCGTTTGGTGATTCATCGCATAGCTCGCTGGGACATAACGACCCGGGGAAACACTATACTCTCCTGATCTTCATTGCATTTGTGTCTGAGCTGTTTTAAGTTTCTTACGGTTGGCCATTCACAAGTGGCCAGCTTGTGTGAGAAAACTTGACGGTTCGGGACCGATCAAATACCACTGTTAGGTCACTAGTTTTACAACACAAGCTTAATAGAAAGAGATAAAGGCGATTGAACAATAAACCAAACACACACACACGATATGCTTATGACCGGTTATGCGTAGGATGTGAGTGAAAGGAATAAATTGAACAACCAACCCTCAAGTGAGGGTTATACAAGAGTATTTATAGGCAAGGAGCTAGGGCAACACTCCCACTATTTCCCTTTTCCTTATTGGACATGGGCCTAAGCTTATAGGCTTCTACATAAGCTAGACCTTAAACAAACATAAAGGCCATAATAAGCTACCTATTACATATAAGAAACTAACACTTGAATTAAGGTTTAGGAGTGATTCCAACACAACTTAATTAAAAACTTTAAGAACAGAAATCTACAAATAAGCTAAAACTAAACAAGTAAAAAGATGGATCGATTGTGAGGTGAGGAGGTCTCTATTTATAGAGGTCTTCGGAACCTTCTAGGAGCTTGGGATGCTTCTTGAGCTCTAATCATTACCATTAAATCATTCCCTTATCATTGCAGCCCTTGGATTGAGTCCACGTCACATCCACCAATCATTACCCTTGGGATTGCCAAGGTGTACTCCTAAGATGTTATACGTGCTAGACGCCTTCTAGAAAGGGTTAATTGTACTTAAGGTGAGGTAAATTGTGGTGACAGGATGCACGGTAAATATGAAGAAGACAGTGAACAGTAACTGGCGTGCGTTTTTCTTTCTTTAACTGAGTTGACTGGGTAAGTGGGTTGGAGTGGACGGGTTATGGGCTTGGTTTAAAAGGGTAGATTAATTTGGGCTGGGTAAATTGGATTATTAGTTTAGGATTTAGTTATAAAAGGGATTTAACACTAGTTATTTTAGGACTAAATTTGCAAACTTTAAAGGACTAATGATGTAAAGTGTTTAGGACTAAGGGTGAAATGGTTTTAACATTAGGGTTAGGATTTATCATTTTAGGTTTAGTCATGATCCAAAATGTAGAATTTCTTCCCCGGCTTCGGCTTTTCACGCTCTTTCCAATTTCGTGCTCGTTTTTGTCCGTTTTGTCTTTGTTTTTTTGCCCTTTTCTTATATTCGTTACCTGCACATACACAAACACAAAAACATGCATATATTTGGCATTATTGATAAAGAAAATGTATGTAAATACACACATACCACTAGGTAATCTTGGTAACTCGTTAAATTGTAACTAGTTAATCCTAACTCGTTAAATGCATACCCTAACTCGTTAAATGCAGACCCTAACTCGTTAAATGAAACTAGGTAACTTTAGGGTTTTGACTATCTAGGTAATTTAAGGTTTTAGTAACTCTTTAGTTTTGAGGTTTTAATGAACTTGTTAATATGAGGGACAAACTCGTTAGTATGAGGAACGAACTCGTTAATTTGGCTAGTAGAACACGAGAGCAAAAAACACACCAAAAGACACAATTTTGAGAGTTTTTAAACACGGATTTTTGCATGTATCCTTCTAAACTCGTAGAACTTTCGTAAAAATGTTTGCTTTCACAAAACAAATCACAAGATATCGGGCTTTGTAGGCAAAATAGACACGTTTTTTTACAAAAACTTGTGAAATGACCAAAACCTAATAAAACGTAAGTCTTCACGTTTCTTAACCGTTCTTTTTGCAAAATATCATTCTATGATACGTATGCAACCTTAAAAACGTATGCTTTCAAGATTAAACGTGTAAAAATTGGATATTTTTGAAGATTTTCGTGTAGTCGAAAAAAATGACCAAAATTTAATTTGCAAAAAGGAACTTTTTTGTTAAACATTTCGCACAAAAAATTTGTAAATCATAAAACTTATCATAAAAAGGTCTTTTTTCATAACAAGTTTCATAAAAATCTCAAGTTTGAAGCAAAAATCTACACGACTAAAAAAGAACTATGAGAACTCGCTAACTAATAAATAGAAAGATTAGGTATTCGAAAAGATAAACAACCTTAGATCATCACATGGATCTGATACCACTTGTTAGGTATCTAACACGGATCATTTCACACATATCTTAAATCAAAGAAGTGAGATTTTAGAGAGAGAGAAAGAAAACTAGAGAGAGAGGAACTAGATAGTTAGAGATAGGTAGGAGAAAAACTAAATAGATTAGAAATGGAAAAATGAGAAGCACGTCACATAATACACAAGGGCGTGTATATGCATGGTTTACATAGTGTACTTGGGCCTTGATGGGCTTTGAGAGGCTTATGGACTTGAACTAATCTTCTACATGGACTATATTGATTACTACAAGTCCATAAGCCTTTATCTAATTAACTACAAGTTCATTAACTATTCCAAGGTTCGTTAAACTATAAATGACTAACAATTTATAAGCTAAAGCTAACACAAACCCTAAATTTAAGACTCACAAAATCAAACACAATTAAACCCAAACCCAGACCAGATTTCGATTTAACCAAATTCTAAAAGAAAAAAAAAAGAAAAAAAAAAAAAACCAATTCAATATTCCAAATTTAAAAAGTTAAAAATTAACTAGCCATTAATCACTGATATTAGAGGTTAATTATAGATTCAAGGAGAACAAATTACATGCAATTAAATAAAAAACTTCAATATTCTTCTTACCCATTTTGAAATTGAATGTTTGGCGTCAATTGATCTTGCGTTTTTTCCGTTTTGTGGAGGTTGTGTAGGTGAATAGGATAATCACTTGCTTCGGGATAGTTGTAAACATGGTTTTGATGAGTCACGGATTATAGATGCAGAGGCGAATATATGGTTTTGATGAGTAAGGAGACAGGTTCAATGAAGAGGGGAAGAAGAGAGGTTAGTGGACATACTTTTGGCCGCTCGGCTAGACGTGTGAACAGTATCAGCTCGAACCACGGCTCCACAATACACCCAAGCCATCCTCCTTCCTCCGGCCATCCTCTTAGCCGACGGCTTCGCAACTATACCAGTTCCAAAGTACTTCAACAAAAGTTATATAATAAAATTTGGTTTTTAATAGTTTGACAACATGGCGAAAATTTCCCTCTTAATTTAGTTATATTGACCACAAAATATATTTCAAAGTTTCATATGTAAGACTTTGACTTTTCGGTCTTGACTATCAACGTAAAAATTTGTTGACTAACAAATCATATAAGGGTTTTTATATTATCACACTCGACCATATTCAAACATAGAAATACGATTTATTAAATCAATACTCTTTCAGTTTTGGGGTATAACACATAATATGGTAAACTGATATTCTTAGTTGTTTATGTAACAATCAATTGTATTAAAATAACAAGTTATTTTTCAATGAATTGAAGTACATCACACGAGTCAAAATTACTAGTATAACATTTGAAATTGGTATTCTTAATAACTCATTGAACAATTATATTTATTTAGGACAAGTTGTTTGAAAATAAAGTGCTCCACACGAATCATGTTAATATATAGTCTAAAAATTACATTAAATGTTACGTAAAATTTTAATTGCAATACAATGAAAATGATTTCACATAGAACTTGTCATATTGATTCGTTACGTTGAAATGAAAATAAAATTATACAAAAACGTTTTTGAACAATAATAATACTGAGTATTGATTCGTTACCCTGACCGTCAAATTGTGCATGCTTCTCCTCAACTACATCATGAATGTTGTTTCCTCCTTCTATCTTGAACAATAATAATATTGAGTAGATTCTCGTATATGAAAAACATAATATTTGGAATTCTATAATTAGGACATCATATTACCTCATCTCCATCGAGAAAAGCAAGTTCTTTAGTCACATTACTATATTTGTAATTATGTTTAATGTCATAGACTTGAACCAGTCCACTTATATATCGCTGGAGGGTCAAAGCCCTTTCGTAATAGAATAGGAAATTCTAATCAATCTTACAGCAGCAATTTCCGTATTTCATCATTCTCGACAGTCTAAATTAAAATACCTGTTTTGATCCAAAACCGCTCAACTTCATTCCCATGTACAACTCAACCGTTTGGCAACTCTTTAACTGTTTTGTGATACATTAATAATACACTAATGATGATTATAACTAGAGTCTAGAATTATTCGGTTAATCAACAGCTAACGCTACATATATTTTAATCTCAAATCCCAAGAAAGCAGGATATTTTGTTCAGTTAGGCATACGTATAAAATAAAGATTTATTTAACAAGTAAGTAATATAATGTAGACGGTGGATATAGTGGTCTGCCATATGGTTACAATCTCAAAAAACTGAAAAGGAGTAGATAAAATAAGGAAATATAGATGAACGATTGGTGTAAGAAAGGACTTAAGGGAGGTGGGTTTATGCTGGTTTGAGCCACTTGTAAATGACGAATGCCCACGTGCCTTTGTTACCATCGTTACCCAATCGTAAACAACCATTGCTAACGTGGCCTGTACAACATCGATACGTGTCTTTTATTTATACATCAACCGTCATGAGTCGCCATTGGCAGGACATGTGTCTTTTTCTCCTACAACATTCATGCTACACATCCTACACATACATTTTGCTTATTATTATGCCGCCCTACCTTCACCACCTTTTATTATTATCTATATATATCCCTCTCTCTTTCTAACAAGTAATATCAACTTGCGTTTGTAAGATAAAAAAAGAACAAGAGAATAGAGAAGAAAAGGTACACACAATTATGGAGTGTGATCCAATGGTGAAGATTGAGCTAGAAGCGGCTGAAGCTTTAGCCGGACTTGCTCATTTTTCGCCAAATCATGTATCGGAGTCTCATGCTAGTGACCAAGCTGAACGAGTTAAAGACGAGTCTAACTCCTCGTTTGATACTTTTCCAAATTTTGAGGTTGGTTTCTTAGTTTTATGATGTGTCTTTTTTTCTGATTAATTAATAGGTTACTTGTGTACGCAGCATGTCATTATATCCGTTGTTGTAATCTCGTCACGTTATGTAGGTCTTGCAATATAATCCATTGTTTTATCGGCTTTAGAGTATTTATCCGAAATTAGATATTTGATTATGAATATACGCAAGTTTAATATTTAATACTAGTAATTAAAAAGCTACAACAAAAAGATTATTACTTAAGGGTGTAAAATGTGTGCACTTGTATATATAGTTATATCTTGTTTAGATCTGTTATATTTAAAAAACGTTATTGATAGGTCTCTTTACCCTGATTTATTAACCAATAGGTTCCTCATATTATGATACTCTAAAAATTGATTCCTTCGCTTTTCCGAACAAGCACAACGCGAAAAAAACTTGATCTAAGAGGTTCGTCAAATCTACAACGATACTAACACAGATTTACGCATCATAAGAATGAAAATAGAACAAAAAGCACGAAAGACCCCTGATCCAACCTATAATCAGGAAAAAAAATAACCCCTAGACATACCATAGAGTTCCAATAACTCTCGACTCTAATCTCGCTAGCTTCTCGCTCATTGCGATTTCACGGAGAATGAGCCATTGTATGAACATTGTAGTATTGTTATTCTATGGGTCAGAAGAATTGGAAAGTGCCATAGTTGTTACATTCATCAGGACATCTTTATTCTATTACTTTCTGGTTCTTTTAGTTTTCTTGGGCATCTTTGTTCGTTAAATTTACGTTTTTTTTATACATAATAAGCAGGATGCAACTAATGTAATTCTGAAGAAGTCCGATAAATCGGGCATTTCGACCGCAAAGTCATCGAAGGATGAACATAGCACTGAACTTAGACTTATTCCTACTTATCCCACAAACTGTGCCTCAAGTGGGAGGAAATCTAGACAAAATCTGACAGAGGTATGGAAGATGTGCATTCTCCCTCTAATTTGTATTTTGATTCTGCATATGTGCTCCTGGTTCTAAAGTTTACGTGATCCAGGCTGAAATGGAAGCACGTAAAATACGCAGGGTGCTAGCTAACAGAGAGTCAGCTAGACAAACAATTCGTAGGAGACAGGTATTTCCTTTTCTCCACATACACGTGTCTCGACTTTTCCGTAATCGGCCTTTTAGATGCATTGAGCCACTCATAGGGCTCTTTGACTAGTATGAAATTTGCTTCGCATTTGTTGCCGTGTCTTTATTAATATCATTATGCTGGCAACCAACAATGGTTTCGCAATTGATGTCGAATAAATATGTTTAATTTTTTGTCGAGTTTACTCTATTAGGCCGGGTATAATGACTTTTTTATTGAATAAGTATGAGACTATATGCTTGCAAGGTGGTATGGTCTTATAGAATACAATCAATGTTGATGACGTTTTCGTTTGGTGACATTGAAGGCTATTTTTGAAGAGCTAACCAAAAAGGCTGTTGATCTGGCATGGGAGAATGAGAATTTGAAAAGGGTTTGTGCTTTCCTTCTTGATATCATTACCTAAATATGTCATTGTTTGTAGAAATGCGAGCAGTGTCTTGGTACAAGTTGAAATGGGTCTGGTTGGTTGAGTCGTAACATCTTTTTTTCTTGATATTCAGAGGTTTGTGCACCAATTATTGGGAATCTGAATAAAAAAGATGAGCCTAATCTTAATAGTAGTCCAAACAACATTCTCATTCTTAATAGTAGTAAAATTTTGGAAATAAAATTATTTATGGGTTTTAAAGCATCCAAACAACATTCCGGACGACTTCTCATTTAGAAAAAAATTGATATTCTACATTTGATTTTTAGAGGTAAAACGTAACCCAGAGAGGCCAAAAGGAAATGGTTCGATGTTGATGCCTCTAGTATTTTGTTGGTTCTTCAATACATGGTAGATATGGGAGTTGTGTGTGATACTCGAGTTTTGTGAAACTGAACATTTCTCTATTTCTTGGATCAGGAGAAGGACATAGCTTCAAAACATTACGATTCTCTAAGAACAAAGAACGAAGGCTTAAAAACACAGGTGAGAAGATAATTATATTCACTAGTTGCACAATGTTTATAGAAGAGTTCCAACGCTGATTTCAAACTATTTGTGTAGATGACCAAGATAATGAATATCGAAACAGAGGAAACCAGAGAAGATTCCATCACCACAAATGAACCAACCATTTCCGCCTCATCCACAAACTCTCCTTTTATTATATACAATCAGCCACCCTTTCTGCCATTTGTGTGGCCAAATTCGGTCCAGTTACAGTGTGGTCCACCAGCCGGGATAGTTTTCCCGTCCCAAAATTCTTCTTCGTGCGAAGAGGGAAGTTCAATGACAATCAACGGTGCCGGAACTCCATTATATTTACTTCCATACCCTTGCTTGGTTACTCTACCTCAAAATAGTAATGAACACCATCCTCATTCTTTCAACCTAAACGACAACCCAAAAGACACTCCTGAATGTCAGCAATTTTTTCCGGAAAAGGTGAAGCCAGAGACACCTACAAGCAACGGTTTCCCTCCAGATGGAGGTGGCAATGCTACATTCGCTATGACTGCATCTGTGAGTGAACATGATGATACTAATGCTTTCCTAACAGAACATCTTAAGGCTTCTACAGTTGGTGATAGTGAGCAAAATATGTGCTTAGGTAAACGAATAGGAGACACGGCTGCTGCAACCGAAGCGAGGAAGAGGCGAAAGGAGCTCACCAGACTAAAGAGCCACTTCCACTGCCGTCAACTAAGAATGCATTAAACCATGGGAAACACCTAAGAAGGAAGATATCTGAATACCATGTATGGTGTCTTGGTGCGGTTGAGGTGAAGGTGGTAAATGCAAGGCAGTGACTCGTCATTGTGACCACATACATGTATAGCGTTTAGGAAGGCTGACTTCTGATTTAGTGTGTTGATCTACAAGTGGGAGTTTCCAAACATGGTCACTGGAGTCGAATGAATTAATCAGCAGATGCTTTTGGGTTTATGTATAATCTATATTTGATGTTTGTGTTGATACTTTCTCGAGGAAAAGTGTTGCAAAATTGCTGATGATGATGAATAGAATTACAATTAAATATTTCTTGAACCTGCCTTTTTTTTTTTTTTTTTTTTG
>BPTQ01000007.1:190510376-190569329 GCA_019973895.1 Chrysanthemum seticuspe
TTTTTTTTTTTTTTTTTTTTTTTTTAAATATATATATATATATATATGAACTTAGTCGCCCTTACTAGGGCACCTAATCGCCTGAAGGTCGCTGGAGAGAGAAAGCTGACGTGGCAAGGAAAATAAAGGGGATTAAGGATCCTTACCGGGGCTAGCCTTAACGTTTAAACGGTACATAAAAGATAGAGAGTAGTTGGAAGAAGAATAAATACGTGGGGCCCACATAAATGACAGCCAAACGATACACCTAAGGCCTACCAATTAGATTAGTTCAATGGGAAAAGCTGTTTCTTGTCGTTTCTATTGCCATTTTTATAAAGAAATTAATTTGCATATTTCAATAAATGATTGCGATATTTAAATTTACGGTATTTCGACATATATATTATCATATTATTTTTAGTCATATTCATCCTGTAAAGGTAATTGTTAAAACACTCTAAATTTGAGTGTCCCAATTATTTATAAGAGTGTGCAACTTTTTATAAGTTAGTACTTTTCTAATGCTAATAATTACATGAGTTAATTACTTATTTCGTTTTTGTGGTTTACATACAATCACACCTTTCATCTTCTTTTATTTTCGATTACACCGTTTATTTTTGTGGTTGCAAAATCTTGTGACGTTAGTCTTTTTGGCCAATGGCCGATTGCACCTTGAGTTATCACTTTTAAGCATCTATCCTTTATACTTATGAACGTTTGTAATTAACTTAAAAATATATTTTTTTAAATCTAATTATTTTTTGAATTTTCGGTTTATTTAAAGTTTTCCGACCTTTTATATACGTTTTATAAAAATAATTACGTTTTTATCTACGTTTTTATAAAAACCATATATATTTTTATACACGTGAAGTCCTTTATAAACTTGATGCTCTAATGAATGTTAATGCACGTGAACTCCACCCACGTAATATGTCACCATAGACATGTTATATAAACCTTCAGTGGAGACGCTCTAAAAGTTAAAAGATAAAAGTTGTTATACCACCAAAATTGATGTAAATATCATAAAATCACATTTTTAATGTTTCTGGTGTGTGCGTCACTTATTGTTAGATGCATATCACTTCCTTAAAAGATATATTCATACTTTTGCTTTTAGAACATGGGTTATATTTGGCAAAATAGTGATAGCAAATAGCACTTGCAAGAATAAATAAAGGTTATTATTAGTCGTAAGCAATAGTTGCTTTGATTAAGCGCTTGGTAATCTTAACTACATAAAATGTAAAAAGAGTCAAAGGTGAAAGTGAAAACTTGAAACTTGAAACTTGAAACTTAAAAGTCAATTGTTGAATATCTTAACTAAATTAATGTTTAATGATTTGCCTAAATTACTCTTATCTTAACTACATAAAATGTAAAAAGGGTCAAATGTGAAAGTGAAAACTTGAGACTTGAAAGTCGGTTGTTGAATATCTTAACTAAATTAATATTTAATGATTTGACTAAATTACCCTTAATTAAACTATATATGGCAACTATTCAATCTTCTATACTACACTTCAAAGACAACCATACTACTCGAATTATATATGGCAACTATTCAATCTTCTATACTACACTTCATTTCACACGGTTGACTCTACTACATGGTTTATATATGCCCTTTGAATATCTTAACTTTATTCAGTGACTTTTTTGTGTGGCAATTTGTATATCGTAGAGACAACTTTCTATCGTCATAAGAAGGCATCGAAATACTCAAGCTGGTGAATTTTTGTATACGAGTTTCTTTTTGTCTCCTCTCCTTGACAAGTAGGATGGTTGACTTATCTATAAAAAGTTGTTGTGCCTATTTGTAGGTGTTAGGTTCCCATTTATGTAACACAAGAATCAATATAAGAAATGAGATAAGAGAGTGATCGGTTGAACAAGTTAACACACACGAATATGAATAAGAAAGGTTTATGCGTAAATGTGATATGATAAAATGAACAACCAACTCCCAAATGGGAGTTTACAAGACTATTTATAGGAGAGGGAGCTAGGGCAACACTCCTAGTCCCTTCCTTTCCTTATTAGGTTTGGGCCTAGGCTTATGGGCCTTCTACATAAGCCTAAGCATTGTAACAAGCATAAAGGCCTAATTAAGCTAACTATTACATGTTAATTACTAACACTTGTAATCTAGTTTAGGAGTGATTCCAACAATCTCCCCCTAAGTGTTGGTGATTAATGATTTGAGTGATAACGTTGTAGGTGCTGATGTAATAGTAGCTTTGACGTCTTCTGACATTCTTCTTTCTTGTGAGAAGAAGTGTCTTGATTCGAACAATCTCCCTAGTGTAGGGATCTTGTTTACTTTGAAGTTTTTCAGCTTTGACGTCTTCATAATCTTTGTTCTTTGATCTTTGTGGTGGTAGTGATAATATGTTGTGGTTATCTGCATCAGGTCCGCTTCGTTGCTCCAGTGTCTCCACGTCTTTCTCTAACATGCTCACACACTCTTTAACGTTGGATTTCAGTGTTGATGTAGTTCTCTAAGTCTTTAAACTTTGTAGATTCTTTGACTTTGACGAAGAATCATTCTGAATTTGTGTTGCCTTTTGAGAGAACTTTAATTAGTGTTGTTGTTGTTATGAGCATGTGAAGAATCTGCACGATCTTTTCCACCCGCGAGCATCCATAAGAAGAAAACATAAAACATGGGTTAGAAATAATCCAGCGCTTACAAGTTTGAACTTCGAGTGTATTAACAGCATAGTGTGAAAACACGTCTCTAATTCTCACTAAGGCTGTTCCTGAACTGGAGTCCCACAAGTGAGATAACGCGATGTACCGAAGTACACCTACAGTTCAGATGAGTCGCTGAGGTACACCGAAGCATCACCCCACGACTGTAGACCGTTTGAGACACACTAAGCGTAACCCACAAGGAGTTACCGAAGTGACCTGCTGTCAGGGCTGTTTGATGTTGAAGGAGTTTCCATTCAATCACTGAGGATCACAGTTGTGAACCCCTCATAAATGTTCTCGACAGATTGCTAAGATCTGTGAAGGACATGATAATGTATCACTTGTGTTCTTATTGTTGAACGACAAGCGATGAATTGTCAAGTGTACCTAAGAGATCTTTTGATGAATCTCGTGGCTCTAGAGAAATCCGATAGTTTACGTAGGGTTCCATGTGAGAATGAAACAAGCTTCTATTGAGAGAAACTTGAGTGGCTAAGAAGGTTTAGTGCATGCGTCACTGGGTCCATGACGACTTTGATCTCCAATACCGGCGTCATCAAGTGATAACCAGTAGCATATGAATTGAACCCGGTGTCTGCCCTAAGTTGAATAATCTGGAGGGCTATTTCTTTTCACCATTTTCTTTACTTTTTTTTTTAATTCTTCAACTCCTTCTTTCTCCAATTCTCATTTTCTCCTTTTTAATAATCATACCTAAGGACTTCTAGATTCTAACTATTGGTGGTGTCCTTGGGTAGATCCCTCCGGCTCTGGCAGATCATATGACGGTTATTCCTAACCTTAGTCACCTTATTACTCCATGACTAACCTATGTTACCATAAAACCAATTTCTCTTGAAAATCTCTCAAAGTGGTTATGATTAAAAGCATTTTTTACCACTGTTGAGAGTTAAGGATTTTGCAGAAATACTCCCCCTCCACATGTGCTTGAGTATTTTGACAGAAATCTGCACGGTGAGAGAAGAGCGCGCACTTATGAATTGATCAACTCAAGATAGACAATTCCCCGCGAGACACGGTTACGTTGCATAGTTAAAGAGTTACATTGTCAGCTTTTAGGTGACAACTAGCTCTAATAACTACCTTGAAGGTGTGGACAAACCTCGAAAGGTTGTCAAACCCGTCAAAGTTCATCAATTCATTGGTTAGGTCTTTATCACGAGGATTCAATAGCAATTCACAACATATTTCTTATCACATAATTTTTCTCCCCCTAAAAAATGGCATATAAATGTTATTTTTGACGAAATTTTGATATCGAATATGTCCATTTCGAGTTTTGTGGGAAGATTACCACTAAGAACAATTTTGTGAACAAAGATTTTTAAGCAAATACTCCTCCTCAACAAGTGATATTAACTTTTGAGGTTTTGAAAATCATAAGGGGAAGTACTTGTTCTTTTGAGCAAAACTTTGAAAAATAAAAGTTTTGATAAGTTTTACTCAAAAGTAAGAAGCTTTCGCTCCTTTTATAAGGATTGTGGCACTGAAGCGTACCACAGGGTCCTTTCATGACAAGTAAGGGTTGTACACTGTTATGTGTGCACAAGCCATAAGTCAGATATAAATCACAATCCAAAATATGATAAGAGAAACAGATCAAGGGGTACCAGGAGTCTCAGGTATTCCAGCAATAACTCCAGGAATGCGTTCTGGACGTTGGTAGCCCGTGAGAGATATGCTTGGACGACCGCCTACGAAACTCTCCAAAGTTCTGATCTGATCCCTTCTGAACAACCTTTCATCAATCCGCGTGATGATCTTCTTTACATCCCTTTATCCCTCGAATTCCATCTTTTCTTCGACCCTATGCCTTCATGAATCTCCTTTAACCGATAAGCTAATCCGTCCCTGACTTTCTTCAATGTATGATCCCCAAACTTGTGAAGCTCTTTGCACGCCATAAAGCAATTGTGATGTAGTTCACTTCGGTAGACTACACCAAATGGTTTCTGTAGGATCGATATATTTATTGTGTTGATGATTCGGGTGGTCTTGGATGATCAAAATACATGGTAGCCATTAGAGAGAGAAAGTAGAGAGATGGGTGTTTTTCTTGGTAGAGACTTGTAGCACAAATAATGAAATATTAGATTGAAAGCACCACCCCTTCCATGGATGGAAGGGGTATTTATAGTTACAATAAAACCGTCCTCCTGTCGGACTGTGGATCAGGGATACAGTGGGTAAAGACCCGTCCTTCCTCCACGGTGTTGCACTACGCTAAACTACGCTACAAACTAACTAATTAACTACTTAATAACGTAAATAACGACAAGTCTACGATATGCTAGACCATAATTGGGGTGACCGACACTTTAACCTGGAATTTCCAATTCCTAACAATCTCCCCCTAAGGGAGGTCACCCCATGTTTTACATTTTGAATCCTAGCATTCTATTCTTGACTTTGTTCTTGAGCTCGTAGACTTCAATTTTTCAATATCTGCATCTTTGTGCTTTAGCAGTGATTCTTTAAAGTCCGCATAGTTTTGTACTTTGATTGGAGGTCTATAACTGATCCACATCTTTGATGATCTTCGAGCTTTCTTTGAGATCATCAGCCACATCAAATCTCTAGATCACCCTTTATTGGTGTTGCCATCATGTGATGTTGTGACTTTCGGACCGACATGCTCACACTTTTTGGATCATGACATCTTTTCATCAGAGTAGCGGAAGCTTTACTGGTTCATGATATTTGCAGCAACGTAGCAGAAGCATAGTATGAAATATCAGAGTCAGGTTATGTAGATATGCACCAGTCATGATTTATTCAATTAAGTGTGGATGTTGTGAGCATGCGGCTTTGGATTGACTCCTCAATTCTGATCAGCTGCAACCGTCCAAATGTACCTGCAAACAACAGTTAGCAATAAAACACACTAAAGTGTCTTTGATCACTTTTGTTGAATTGAGGTACACTGCCCACAGTTCCCCGTTGATCAGTACAAGTACTGCCTGTGATCAGGTAGGATTCCTAAGAATCTCCTTGACAGGGTTTCGCAGCTGCTCTAGCTGTTCTCAAACCGGAACGTCTCAAAGAAGACAACATGGAGTGAGTGAACCAGCGAATTGAGATTCACTGATTGATGAAAAATGATTTGAAAAACAATCGCGTATTGCTTAGAAGAAAGAGTTTTGCAATACGACGAAGGTTTTATGAGAAAGATCAACTTTCAATTAAAAATACCTTTTGTATTTGAAAAGAGTACACATTCGACGTGCTAGAGAAAAGAAGGTTTGCACATCGAACGGTTTTTCCAAAAGTATTTTTTCAATCAGAGATACTTTTTGTGTTTGAAAACATAAGTACACATTCGACGTGCTAGAGAAAAGAAGGTTTGCACATCGAACGGTTTTTCCAAAAGCATTCGTCAATTCCAATCCTGGACCAAGATTGATTCAAGAGTCAATCGCCCCATCGTTTCTGTCCAGTTGTCACAAGTTTGATCTTTTGCAAGATCTCACATGTCACCCACCAAGAGCTTGTTTGATGTTGGCTCTAGAGGGATTTCCATCTTCATCGTGAATACTTTTACATATCACTCGGATGTTCTGGCAATACCACAAGGATAAAGCGTAGGACTCTTAATATATTCTTACTTTCCACATTGTGTGAAACAGCAAGTCTTCATTATTTTTGCATCCTAATGAGATATTTTGGATGATCTCTTGGCTCTAGACTCAAATGTGCACATTTGGTTCCTATGCCGGAGACTAGGGAGAGGGTCTCCTTCTTCAATATCAACAATCTCTAAGAGAGAGTCGATAGATAATGTCGGTTCCCCGTGAGAATGAAACAAGCCCTTTTAAGAGGAACTTGAGTAGCTTGGGAAGTTTAGTGCAGTGCGTCACTGGGTCCATGACGTCTTGTCTTCAATACCAGTGTTACCTTGGTAACAACCAGTAGCATATGTATTGAACCCGGTTTCTGCCCTAAGGTTGAATTATTGGAGGGCTATTTCTTTTCACCCTTTTCATATTCATTTCTTTTTCATTCTTCAACCCCTTCAGTGCTTACCGAGACTTCATTACTAGAACCTTGTTGGGTTTATTCCAGTACTAGCTTTGTCTCAGTCCGCACTCTTCCCATATTCTCATTTTTCTCCTTTTTTCAACATTCCTAAGGACTCTACACTATCTAGTGGATTGTCTCTGGGAAGATCCCTCCGGTTCTGGCTGGATCGTGGGAACTAATACCTAACCTCACCAACCTTATGACTCCATACATAAAGTAAAATGGTCGGTCTTTTGGTACAATTCATTCCTTCTCAAAACCAATTGAAAAATCATTTGGAAAATCAATCAAGGTACTTGTGATATAAAATCAAAGCATTTTGTACCTTAATTTTTTTGATCATTTAGAAAAGCTCCCCCTCAACATGTGCATATGATTTAGAAATTGTTTATCACATGGAGGCAAGAGGACTTTGAAATATTTTCTTTGATCACAATTTTCATAGAAAAAGCCATTTGATTTTTTTGGCAAATTCTCCCCCTCAATATGTGCATAGGATAAGAGAAATCATTTTAACACATAGAGGCAAGAGTTCTTTTGAAGCACATCCACGAACACAAAAGCCATTTAAGAAACCATTCGCTCCCCCTCAATATGTGCTTTGAGATTCGAAAGTGTTTAGCACATATGAGAGAGCAGCTTGCACATTTGAATCAAAACGATCACCTTTTATCAAATTTCATTATTAAATCACAAATTCTCCCCCGATCAAAAATATCAAACCCTGTGAGATTTTGGATCCCAAGTGATTTAATAAGGTTTAGAAAAACATGGGAGAAAATGTGCCTGATTTAAAAACTCATCTTGTTTTTGGATAAATCCTCCTCCTCAACATGTGCATTGTATATTTGAAGTCATTTGGCACATGGAGGCAGGAGTGCCTTTAAAGGACTAAAACCAATTTCATTTAAACAGATTTGAGATTTAAATCACGATCTCTCCCCCGATCAAAAATATAAAACCATTTGAGATTTGTGATCCCATCTGATTTAAATCATTTAGAAAATTTTGGGGAAAGACGTGGCAAGATTTAATTTTGAAAGATGACAGATAGGAACAGATTTAGACATTAAAGATAATTAGTGTCAGGTATGATTGTTTTAAGAGATCTTTTAGTAAAATAAAACAATTTCACAATCAAACAAGAACAGAAAAAATTTCATTTTGATAGATCTTTGAGTTTTAAAGAAAATCATACCATGACATAACATTAAATCTTTAGATCACCACATTTTAGCGTACAAACGGACTTTTATGAAGAAATATTGTTTGAAAATAATTTATTTTAAATCACTCTCCCCCTTAATCGATGACCGTAGTCAAAGATTGAGTGACTTAGGTTTTGATAAAATCAAGTCCGGTGATTTTCAAAATTAAGTCCAATTTATTTTCAAAACAATATTTTCCATTTTCAAAACAATTTATTCAAATATTTTAGAAAAATGGTATCATCCACTACTTTTTCCTGCACAAGATACGTTAGGTGGTTGAGAAGCTTCTGTTGTTGTTGTAGGGCTGGAAGAAAACCGTCTGCAGATGCAGTGAGACTTCTTTACGTTGCATTTTTTCATGCCAACTAAGCTAAAATTAAGCTCCGTTTCTTCAATCACTTAGAAGAAAAACCATCTGCTGATGCAGTGAGACCTCTTACGTTGCATTTATGCCAACTCTTCATAGAAGTCCAATTAAGCTCCGTTTCTTCATTTGTCAACCCAAGATATAGTTACCCTTTACTTTCGGCATCCAATCATCATATTATGTGGGATCCGGATCGGGAACATTCTTATATACCAATATACCTGCATACGTTAGTGAACACACACACAGATATATGGCGGTCGACATCACCCAAACAACAATCGACTAATAAAAGTCAATGCAACATATCAATCAGATCATATAAATGTATGGGAATAATATGTTCATCAAACTCTAATCATCTAATCCTAGCAGTCATATCCTAGGCACCTAGTCCTTCAACATAGGTTAACATCATTTTTAATTAAGCATATTAGGATAATTAGAAAGCCCGTTAGATGATATAAATTTGAAAACATTCTCCCCCTCAATCAATTACTCATTTTATGAAAAGATTAAAAGAACTGAAGTCATTGATTGAGTTTTGCAAATTAATAAAAATTCTGAAACTGATTGATTTTGCAACTCATTAACCACCATTTTGTTAAAACAAATATTTTTCTGAAGAATTTTTAGAAGGAAAAATATTTGAGTAGGAACAGCAGTCCTTCGACATACTTTCCTCATTATGTTATAGGATAAGTGCACGAAATATTTGAAAATTGTTTTAGCGCAGCACTTTCCTTTCTTGAAGAACGGTTTGCTATCATAAATAATAGCAAGCCATAGTTTTAAGCACGGGTTACAGTCTGAAATAATTGTAAGCCATATTTTGTGACATGTTTTAGAAAGAATATTTACACCTCCTGCTCGAACTTCATCTATGGTCTCGTGCCATTATTGAATGACATTTCTAAGACCGTAGATGTTATCGATACCAGAAGACATGTCTAGAGAAAACAATATTTTTGGTATTTTTGAAATTTTTATGGGTTTTTGATGGTTTTATATTTTTCTATTTTCTTTTGTTGGTTTTATATTTTTGTATTTGGTTTTTGCTGGTTTTATATTTTTGTATTTTGTTTTTCAGATAAATATATACAAAGATAGAGTAGATGATATAGTAAAAGAAGATGATGATACGAGTACCGAGATAAGGATATCGAACAGCCCCGTTGTAGAAGATAGAAGTCATCATCTCTTAAACATTCACCACCAAAGCTTCCAAGGCTCTTAAATAGAAGAGAGAAATTGAACCGACTGAAAGTGAGACTTTGGTAGCTTCCCCCCAAACCGAAAATCCTTTAGCTGAGCAGATTTAAAGCTTTCTTTCAAGCTTCCATTAGCCAGGTGTACCAAGAAGCACACCATTATCATTGATCCTGCTGCTCCTTTTAAGAATAATCACCGTGATTCTTCGTTCGAGGTTATATCATCCAATAGAACAACAGCAACGTATCATCCCACATATGAATAATCTTCTCATATTTCTTTTCTACTGACTTCTGAAGCGATCCATTCCAAAAGGTGTCAAGAGAACAATTCCCCAAAGTAGTTGAATTGATGCAGTCAGTCTCTTTGTATAACGCTCAAGAACTCCCCCGAATACACATTGAGGGTAATGAAGAACACCTCCCCTATGTTCACATATTTCGTCCCTAATGTGTATGAAGCTCAAGAACCCGAAGTACACCAATATCCAAGAACTCTCCCGAATACACATCATGCCCGGACAGAAACACCTCCCCAATGTTTGTGGTAAACAATGGCTTTCTTCCCTGATGATCGTGTATGAAGCTCAAGGACCCGAAGTACACACATTCCCCAAAGAGAGAACAACCGATAACATTGAAGAAGCAGGCCGAATCACTGATTATCTCTGCGGATGTCAACTCCGGAATAAGTGATTATATCTCTGAATCACTGATTAAGCCCTCAAGTGAGACAGCTGAGCGCCCCCAATGTACACAATTTTCTCTCCCCTGATGATTGCGATAACATCCAGATCATCACACACTTGTGTACCTCTTATATCTTCAGAAACTTTCTCTAACATCTCTTCCCCCACATAGTTGGAATAAGAACACTAAACGCCTTGATGAGTAAGACCTTGAGTTTCTCTGCGGTCATGACATTTGTTTTCCCAGGATATCTTCAACCACTTAGAAGAATTAAGTTCATCAAGTTTACTCGCCATGAGTCAAACCTTGAGTTTCTCTGCGGTAATAACATTTGTCTTCCCGGGATATCTTCAATTACTTAGAAGTATTAAGTTCTGTAGGATCTTGGTTTATCACAAGTTAGGTATAAAGAGATAAGGTTTAGAGAGAGAAATTGGGAGAGGATGGGAACTTTAGAGAGACAAAGAAAAATGTATTATGAAAGCTCCAACCCTTTGCCTTGGAGGGCAAAGGGTATTTATAGGGTACAACATGAGACGCCTCTTTAAGGCTGTGGATCAGGCATACAGTGGGTAAAGACCCGTACGTCCTCCACGGTGTTACAAAGTAAACTAAATACTATCATAGACTTACTATGACTACGAGCTTTCTAACGAGCATACATTGTTGAGGTGACCGACACTTTAAGTACTGGATTTACTAAATCCTAACAATCTCCCCCTAAGGGAGGTCACCTCAACTTACAATGATTACAAATTGATATAATATTTCGTTGTTCTTGGTTTCTTTGATTAAGCACTTTTGTTCTTTAGCTCGTAGTCTTTGATTCATCATGTTCTGCATGTTTTGTTAATTCAAGAGGAGGTCTTTAACTGATCCACGTGATGTTTAAGTTTTGAACCAGCTTTGAGATCATCAGCAACCATAAATCTCTGACTCTTCCATTGTGGTGTTGATAGTATGTGAAGTTGTGACTTTTGGACCGACATGCTCACATTCTGGATCATGATATCTTCTTATCAGAGTAGCGAAAGCTTTTAGCTGATTTATGATATTTGCAGCAGCGTAGCAGAAGCATGGAGTGAAAATATCAGAGTCATTGATGCACTAATCATGATTTCTTTGAAAATGAATGTGTTGTGTGAGCATGCGGCTTATGGATTGACTGCTTCATTCTGATCAGCTGCAAACATCGGGCGTACCTGCATACAACAGTTAGCAATAAAGTGCACGAAAGTGTCTTTGATCACTTTCGTTGAATTGAGGTACACGGCCCACGGTTCCCCTTTGATCAGTACACGTACTGCCTGTGATCAGGTATAATTCCGAAGAATTTCCTTGACAGGGTTTCGCAGCTGTTCTAGCTGTTCTCAAACCGGAACATCTCAAAGAAGACAACACGGAGTGAGTGAACCAGCGAATAGAGATTCAATGATTGATGAAAAGTGATTTGAGAACAGTCGTGTATTGCTTAATAGAAAGTGTTTTGCAATACAACGAAGGTTTTATGGAAAATCAATTATCAATCATAAATACCCTTTAATTTTGAAACATTAATACACAGTCGATGTACTATGGAAAAGAACTTTTAAGCACAACGACTGGTTTTATCAAATGTATCCGTCAATCCATAACCTGAACCAGGATTGATTCAAAAGATTGAATCGCCCCATAGTTTCTGTTCAGTTGTCACATGGTTAATCTATAGAATAGATCTCACATGCCACCTACCAGAAGCTTGTTTGATGTTGGCTCCAGAAGGCTTTCCATCTTCATTGTGAATATGTATGCATATCACTTGGATGTTCTGGCAATACCACAAGGATAATGCGTAGGACTCAAGATATAATCTCTCTTTCCACATTGAGTGAAATAGAAAGTCTTCATTGAAAGTGTCCTAAGGAGATTAATTGATGATCTCGTGGATCTAGACTCAATTTGTGCATATTTGGTTCCTGTGCTGGAGACTAGGGAGAGGGTCTCCTTCTTCAATATCAACAATCTCTAAGAGAAAGTCGATAGATTATGTAGGTTCCCCGTGAGAATGAAACAAGCCCTTATAAGAGGAACTTGAGTGGTTTGGGAAGTTGTAGTGCAGAGCGTCACTGGGTCCATGACGTCTTGTCTTCAATACCGATGTTACCATCAGTAGCATATGAATTGTACCCGGTTTCTGCCCTATGGTTGAATAAATGGAGGGCTATTTCTTTTCACCCTTTTCTCATTCAATTCTTTTTCATTCTTCAACCTCTTCAGTGCTTACCGAGACTTCATAGCTAGAACCTTGTTGGGTTTATTCCAGTACTAGCTCTGTCTCAGTCCGCACTCTTCCCATATCTCATTTTTCTCCTTTTATCATCATACCTAAGGACTTCTACACTAACTAGTGGATTGTACCTGGGTAGATCCCTCCGGTTCTGGCGGATCATGAGAACACATACCTAACCTTATCATCCTTATATCACCATGCATAAAGTAAAGTTGGTCGGTCTATTTGGTATTGTTCATCTGCCATTGGAACCAATTTGCAAACCATTTGAAAAATGAGATTTGAAAAGAATTAACTTCTTTGATTACCATTTTCTAAAAGATATTAACATGAGATATCAACATGTGCATCAAGTATTTGAAAATTTTGGTATTGTTCATCTGCCATTAGAACCAATCTGAACTTAACTGTTAAGTTCAGATGATTTTCAAAAATAGAGTCCAAGTAATTTTTCAAATCAATTTGTTTTCATTAGATAGTAGATAAATGTATATAGAATCAGAGCATGAGATTTGAAAAATATGATAAAGCATGGCTCAGTTCTTTCTTTGAAAAGCGGGTTACTGTCTGAAATGACAATAAACCAACATTTTTCTCCATCTCGTTTTTTTTTTTTTTTTTTTTTTTTTTTTTTTTTTTTTTTTTTTTTTAATTCGAACTTCATCTAGAGACCCGTGTCATTCTTTGAGTGACAACTCAAAGTCCGTAGATGTTATCGAACCGACAAGAAAAACATGAAAAAAAAATATTTTTGAATATTTTCAAGATTTTCTGATTTCTATGGATTTTGAAAAGTTTTATATTTTTCTATTTTTGTTTTGATGGTTTTGTATTTTTTTATTTGGTGTTTGAAAAGATATATACAAATAATAGATAGAGTCGAACACCTTTACTCGTCGACGTCTTCCTGAAGACGTTTGAGCGTTTCTGGTTGAAGGCTCTTTAAGCCTAGTCGTGGAAGAATAAACTCAAAGCGTTCTCGAGAAAGAGCTTTGGCGAAGATGTCTGCTAGTTGATATTCAGTCCTTACGAAGTATAATTCAACCATACCGTTTTCAACTTGTTCCCTGATGAAATGATGTCGAATGTCGATGTGCTTTGCTCTAGAGTGTTGAACATTGTTGCAGCAGAGAGCAATGGCACTTTTGTTATCACAATACATAGGAACTTTGTTGAATACAAAGCCATAGTCAGATAATTGGGATCTCATCCATAATATTTGAGCACAACAAGATGACATGGCTATGTATTCAGCCTCTGTAGAGGATATGGAAATGCTCATTTGTTTCTTTGAAGACCAGCTTACAAGCTTGTCACCTAAAAATTGAGCACCACCTGAAGTACTTCGACGAGTGTCTTGACATCCTGCATGGTCAGCATCTGCATAGGCTGTTAGAGACATACCGGAGTCCTTCCGATACCAAAGTCCCATGTTAATGGTTCCTTGGAGATACCGAAAGACTCGTTTAACCGCTTCAAGGTGCTTTTTGGTAGGCTTAGCCTGGTATCTAGCACACATGCATACAGCGAAAAAAATGTCTGGTCTACTGGCTGTAAGGTACATCAGGGATCCAATCATACTACGATATTTCGTTTGATCTACTATTATCCCTGAGTGGTTCTCATCCAGTTTTGTACGCTCTACTATATGAGTGTCAACAGGGTCACTAGAGGTAAATCCAAATTTCTTTAAGATTTCATTAGCGTATTTAGATTGATTTATAAAAATGCCTCCGGGACTTTGTGAAATTTGTAATCCCAAGAAAAATGACATTTGTCCCATCATTGACATTTGAAATTTGGAGCCCATCTCCATAGAAAAACGATCACATTCATTAGGGTCAGTCGAGGCAAAAATAATATCATCAACGTAAATTTGAACGTGAATTAAATGTTTTCCTGACTTTCTGGTGAACAATGTTGGATCAACTGCTCCTTTGCTGAATCCGGTGGATAGAAGAAACTTTGATAGCGTATCATACCATGCCCTTGGAGCTTGCTTCAAACCGTAAAGGGCCTTTTTCAAGCGATAGACATGAGTAGGATGCTCTGGATTCAAAAAACCTTCTGGTTGGCTGACGTATACGACTTCTTTAAGATCTCTGTTGAGAAAAGCTATCTTTACATCCATCTGATAAAAAATCATGTTCTTACTTGCAGCATTAGCCAGGAAGATTCTGATTGCTTCGATGCGTGCAACAGGAGCAAAAGATTCCTCAAAGTCGATACCTTCTTCTTGACGATAACCTTTAGCAACTAACCGTGCCTTATTTTTCAGAACATCACCGTGCTCATCAAGCTTCACTTTGAAGATCCACTAGAGAGCAATGATCATTGCACAATCTGGAACTGGTACTAATTCCCATACATCTAGATGATCGAACTCATGAATTTCTTCTTGCATTGCATTAAACCAGCTGTCCTCAGACATTGCAGTTTTAACATCTTTTGGTTCGATCTTGGAGAGTACTGAGTTGAAGAAGCACCATAAGGCATCAGTAGCTAATTGTTTTCGAGTTGATACGGAACGAGAAGGATTCCCAATGATGTTATCCAATGGATGGTCATGTGTCCATTTTCTAAGGTGTTCGTGTGGTTGTTGTTGAAGGACTGATGTAGCAGAGTTTATATCCCCTGATGAAGATGATTCAGGTGTTGGTTCAGGGGCAAAGATGTTTTCAATGGAGCATCTTAGGGAGTAGCAAAGGGATTAACTTCATCATTGGTGCCAGAAACAATTCCATGATGTACATTCGATGATTGATGATTTGCAGATGAGACAGAGTGATCAGCAGCAGGCGCTTCTTGACTTAATGATATTGAAACTGAGGGGTTGACTTCATTGACCGGGATAAGAGCAGCCTCTGATGTTGAACTTGACAGATCATTGGTATTTGACTCATAAAGTTCATCAAACATTGGATCAAACAATTTCTTTAAATCATCTTTAGATGGAGGTACATATGGAGTTGCTGGAGAGGAATTTGGTACAAGGGATGAACCAATGGGACTGTTTTGAAGTGCGGGTCCAGAACTGGATTGTCCAGGAGCCATTTGACCGGTCAGCTCATCGAACGTAACGTGAATTGTTTCCATGATATTTCGGATTCTCTTGTTGTAGATTCTGTAACCCTTCTTGTTTGGTGCATAACCAACAAAAACTCAAATATCTGCCTTTGCTCTTAATTTTCCTAAGTCTTGACCGTCATTTGTTGGATAGCACAAGGTACCAAATACACGAAGGTGGGAGAGATAAGGTTTTCGTTTATGAACTAGTTCATATGGAGTTTTTCCATGAGAGGTGTGTATAAGGGAACGATTTTGGGTGTAGCAAGCAGTGGCAATGGCTTCAGCCCATAAAAACATTGGAACCTTTGAATAAATTAGCATTGTTCTTGCGGCTTTCACAAGAGTTCGATTTCGTCTTTCAACAACACCGTTCTGTTGAGAAGTTCATGGAACACTTCTTTGATGACTGATTCCAACACTTTCATAAAACTGAATTAAGTCTTTGTTAACAAACTCTGTGCCATTGTCAGTTCGAACAATCCTGACAGTATTGTTGAGTCGAACCTGAAGTTGTTTGATGAGTTTGATGATGACATCTGGAGTTTCATCCTTTGTCCTAAAAAACATAACCCAAGTAAATCGAGAGTAGTCATCAACAACTACTAGAATATATTTTTTCCCATTTATCGTTTGCACTCTCATTGGTCCGCACAGATCCATATGAAGGGTATGAAGAACTTCCATTACTGAGTTTGTGGGTTTTGGTTTGTGAGCAAATTTCGTGCTTTTTCCCAATTGGCAAGCTGAACAGAGATGATCTTTTTCATATTTTAATCTGGGTAAGCCTCTGACAAGATCCTTTCTGGAGAGGTTGTTTATGGTGCCGAAGTTCAAGTGATTGAGACGACGATGCCATAACCAAGACTTTGTTTTAGAAGCCTTTGACAACAAGCAGATTGGAGAGGACTTCATCATGTCTTCGATAGAGATGGTGTATAGGTTTGAACCACGAGTTCCTCTTAACAATTCCACACCATCAAGTTCTCTAACGAAACAAGTATGTTTTCTAAAAGCCACTTCAAGATCGGAATCACAGAATTGACCAACAGAGAACAAGTTATGACCAAGACCTTCCACATAGTATACTCGGGAAATTACACTATCTCCAACCACATAATCTCCATAACCCATAATAGCTCCAAAATGGTCGTTTCCGAATCTAACTGTCCCGCTGAATTTACTCACGAAGTTCATGAGCCGCAATAGGTCTCCATTCATATGCTTGGAACAGCCTGAGTCCAGGTACCACAAAACGATTTGAACGATCTGCAGTTGAACACAGACAAGAATGGATAACTGGATAATTGGGATCCCCATGCAAGAATGGGTTCCATTTTGTTAGTAACAGTGATTGGGACACCCACATCAGAAATATACGCAATAGAATCATTAGGAATAGATGCAGTGCTGGCGTCTGTATTTGTCCTATTCAAAGTATGTTCACTTCTTAAGGAAATAGTTCTACCAGTAGGCATCCATTTTCTAGAGGGCATTGTCTTATCAGATTGAGGGCAGAACTGATTAATCTTATGACCAACAGGTATCCATTGATAACATATCTTACTAAATGTTCTTCCTGTGGGGTTCCACTGTTTTCTAACTTTCTTACGTCTTTGCCTTTTAGTATGATTTTTAGCATTAACAATTTTAACAGGGCATTTGATAGCATTAGACAATACATTCACACCACATTCATGATTATCAACAGAATCCAAGCAGACATCATTACATGGTTTGCATATAGTAGCAGAATTCGAATTAATTACAGTACGCTTATAGCTAATACTAGAATCAACACGATTCGTTTTATTCAACTCAAACATAGTGTTCCTAGGGTGATCTTTTACTCTTTTCCAATGCACATTCTTAGCTTGCAAGGTCCTATCATTCCTTGTATTGCCTTGAGACTTTGACCTGCTTGCTTTAATGTCACTGATTACTCCTGTAGAGGGAATGGGAACATTAGTTGGTTTTACTAATTTTTGCATTTCCTGTTTAGATGTGCTGGGATCTGAACTACTTGAAGGCATATTAGGCATACTAGAGTTCGCATTCATGACATTGGGCATTGAATGAGTTGTATGCTTGGCACTAGGCATAGAACAAGGTATCAAGGGATTGACTTGCTCACCTAAGGTTTTAGGGCATATTGTAATTAAGTATTCTAGAAGTTCTTGAGATCGTTTGGCATATAAGCATGCATGGCCAATTGCATTATCAAGTGGTTTATCTAACTTATCCTCTTCTACAATCTCACGGAGACATTCTAGGATGTCTTTAAGGTATGAGAAATATGTTTGAATAGCAAGTTTGTTATTCCTAAGATGAGGAGGAACATATTTCACAGTCAAAGCATATTTATTACAGACATGCACCTTTGAAGCACCATTCTCCCCATTTGTCATTGGCATTTTCCCTTTTACCTGACTCTTCAGATTCTCAATTTCCTTTTGCAACGAGGTTATTTTTTCATTATTTTTGTTACGAGTGACTTTTATTGACTCAAATAACTCATTGAAATGACGTTTAACCTTTTCATTTTCTTCTTGAAAACTCTCATTTTCCTTTTGTAAAGCATTAACCAAGTTTTGAAGATGAAAATTTTGAGAGTTCCGAGAATCTAAAGGAGGAGGCATTCGGGAGCCAGTCACATTGTTCATTTCACCCTTTAATTGAGAAATTTGGGCTTTCAACTTTCTGATCGTGGTACAGTGAGCTCGAATATGTTCATCACGTTTGCTAATTTTAAAAACTGCATCAAATTCAGGAACATCCAAGGATGTCTTGATATTTGAGGTTTTAACATTTTCTTTCAGATGTTGATATTTTAATTGCAAAGCAAGATGCTCAACTTCCAATTTAGAAAACTGTTTTACCAGGTTATCATGATCATCCTGTTCAACCTTATTATGCAGTTTAGAGTTAGATTTTTCAAGCTCAATGACACAATCATGGGAGACTTTCAGAGCAACAGATAATTCATGAAATTGAGAAGCATTAATGGAACAATTTGTAGCAGTGTAAAACACATCTTGAGCAATACATTCAGAAATAAGATTCTCATTCAAGGTATGCAAGTTCTTCCTCTCAATCTCATTATATTTTAGTTCTCGCTCATAGTCACTAACCTCAACAATTATCGCATCAAATTCCTTTTCTATTTCTTTAATATCAGAATTAATTCCAATTTTAAGACTCTCAAATTGACCTTTTAATTGTTTGAAGAAAGGCATGACCTCGGTTAAATAACATTCTTTGGTTTGCTCAAAGCCCCTTTCCCCCTCAGTTATCCCTGTAGGTGTGATTCTCTTCTTACACGTTTTCTCAAAATCAACAAACAGCTGATAAACAACATATAGGCTGATTAAGGTCTTGCTATTAGTGGCAATAGATCTAGGAACTAGGTTCATTGGTGTATTGGGAGGATACACAGTTGCTTTTGGCAATTTCCTAAGGGGAGGGTTAGTAACAACAAGATTCTCTGCTTTTTGCTTATCTAAATCCATTTTCCAGAACACTTGTTCGGGAGTTAGAGGTGTCTGAGGCTTAAACTTATTTAAGGAGATCCATTTTTCCTTAGTGTAATCATGAGGTTTGATCGTTATGTTATTCTTTTTACACTCAGGATTATCTAGCTTCTTGTTCATTTTCTCCCTAGTGACTTCATCTGATTTCTTATCTTCCTCAGTGCACTCAACGCAACTAGGTTTCTGCCTAGGCTTAAGGATTTCATTACCATCATAAAGTACCTTATGAGCAGTTCTAGCCTTTTTAATAACCTCTGGACTTGGTTCCTCAACAAGTGGAATGCTATGCTTATAGCTTAAGACTCTATGCTTAGTGATCATGTGAGCAGTCTGAATGGTATTCCCTTGTACGTACAACTTATTCTCAAGTTTGTTTTTCTAAGTTTTTAGATTGGAAAAATCATTCAAAAGTTTTGATTCCTTAGCATTGAATTCTTGCTTAAGCATTTTCACATTTTCTTGAAGTTCTTGTTTTTGCTTAGCAGTTTTAGAAAGCTTTTCTTGTAAGGAGTTTAACTCTTGTTTTAATACTTCTTCTCTAAAATTACTTTTTCTAATAATTGTACGCATTTGGTTATCCATATCCTGCTCACGGGTAGTTAACTCAAACTTAGCACGCTGTTCATAAATAGCAACTTGTTCCTTATAGGTATTGAGTTCAGTGGTCAAGGAATCATCAGGCACAAATGCAGTGTATTCATCAGGCATGCATTCATTGTTAATTGCAGAAGATTCATCAATAGGTACAATAATACTGTCATCTTGTTTCACATATTGATCATATGGGATAACATTGTCATTTCCCATATTTTCAATATCTGATTCAATGACTTCAGTAGATTGTACTTCATGGTGAATCTTTTGCTCATCAACCACATCATATAGTTTGAGTACCTCTTTAATGATGGATTCCTTGGATGGACTGGCTTGTTGAGATGAAGAGGTCATTGGAGAGATATTAGCCATGAAGATAGTTTGTGCACATGGTTCATCATCAACGTCCGAGTCAAATGCATCACAGTCTGCAACTTGAAAGGTGTTGGGATTGTTCTGAGCAGCATGCACTGGTTGTTCGTCCACATCTCCATCATATGTTCTAGCATTCCCATCAGTCAAGAACAACAGCTCCTCTTCATTCAACATTACACCATTATCTTGTGCTTGAACCAACAACATCTTGTCCCTGAAGTATTCTGCGTTTTGAGGGCGTTTTGGTTGAGTACAGTTCCTAGCAATGTGCCCTTCTCCACCACAGTTGTAGCACTTGATTGGATTTGCTTGACCCTGGTTTCCATTCCTTCCCCAATTCTGATTTGCAGCATAGCCTCTACCAGCTCCACCTCTTCCTTGTTCGTACTGCCTTTCTTGAACTGGTTGTACTATAACCTTTCCATCTCTGACCAAAGCATGGTTGTGTAGATTGGATGCGGTCCTGATTTCATTGTTAGTGTGAAGTCTGTTGGTATGTGGAGAGAAGGTTAAGTTTTGTTTAACCATGAGAGCTAATTTATTGATAAAGTGTTCCATAACTGCATTGGCATGAGGTTGTTTATATCCCGAATCAGGAACGGGCTTGTGATTATCCTTTCCAGTGGGTGTGACTTGTGATGCTTTGGTGAAGAATGCAGTTGTATAATTTGATGAGCTTGTTTCTCCTGGTTGAGATTTGAAATGTTCAAGAATCCTTTTTTCAAACATAGCATGTTTCTCATTCTGAAAAAGGAAGGCATACAATTGCTCATAGTTGGTGTTCTTAAGTCCTTTGGTAAGCTTCATAGAAGTGACAAACTTGTGCCATTCGGGATTCATGTTGTTTACGAATTTTGAGTTCAGCTGAATGTTTGGCATAGTCATCTTGATATTCCTCATATCATTCACCAGCTTGTGGAATCTTATGTAATATTCATAGACACTTTCTTCAGGTTTCATCTTAAAGTGCTCGAATTCATCATACAGCTGTGATTCTCTATCTTCTATAGTCAATTCAGAACCCGAGAGAAGCATCTTGACATTATCCCAAACCGCCTTGGCTTTTGTGTTGTGGTTGATCAGCTTGTAGATATCTTTTGGAAGACCCTGAAGTATGATGTTAGAAGCCCTGATGTCAGCATCAAATCTCTTTTTCTCCTTATCACTCAGCTCATCATATGTCTTTGGTCTGTCTAATCCAAAGATCATTGTACCATCTACTACAGTATCAATTAAGTCTCTTGTGGTCTCAACCTGATAAGGTCCTTCATCAATTGACTTAAGGATGTTAACCCCATTCTCCTTTTCTAAGCAGTACAGCCTGATTATTTGTGACCAAGATTCATAGTCAGTTATATCAAGCATGGGAGGACGAGTATCAGATCCTGCAGCTTGCACATCATCAGCAACAGAAGACATATTTAAATTCTACGGGATTTTACAAATCTTTGACTTAACCGGGAAATAGATTCTTTCACGGGATTTTACAAAATCAAGAGAGAAACCGTAAAACTTATACACTTATGCATAGACAACAACTTTACGCGTAGCAGCTTACGCGTAACAACAACCTTACGCGTAGACACAAGCTTACGCGTAGACAGAGCTTACGCGTAGTCTAGAGATTACGCGTAGAGTTTTAGGGTAAAAGGCTTAAGTTTATGCGTAAACCAATGCTTAGGCGTAAGAACCTTATGCGTAAGCTTCCCTTAGGCGTAAGACAAGCTTATGCGTAAGAGAAGGCTTATGCGTAAGAATTTTTACGCGTAAGTTTTATGCTTATGCGTAAAATTAGGGTTTTACCGACAAAAATCTCTTACACTTCACAGTGCACGAGATATCCAAAGTCAAAGTGTTTTTCAGGCTTATCCAAGCAAGAAGAACACTAAGTAACCACTAGAAATGAAGATCTCGTGAAAAACACTTTACGCGTAGGATTCAGCTTACGCGTAGAACTAGGGTTTTCATATGCGTAGGAAGTACAAATTTTGCCAAACACTTTTTTATGATCAAAACCATTTAGTAAACCAGATTATAATGATGATACAACCTTAAAAAACATCAAAACAACAAAGCTTGAGGATCAAAACCACGAATCTCTCTTACGCGTAAGTCCGTACACACGTATCCAAACACTCTTAAAAACCAAGAAAAACTTGTAAAGTTTGAACCTTTTTGCAAGAAACTAAAATTTAAGCACTCAATAAACCTTAACCCACAAGAATCTTGGATTAAAAAGTGTAAATTTTAAAGCTTTAGGAGTACAAAAACTCGTATACGAGACTACACATAAACACCCCGTTACGCGTAAGAAACCAAACCTTATCCCAACAATAACAATCAAACCAAGAACATGAGAGATGGATGATCAAACCATGGCTCTTGATACCATTTGTAGGATCTTGGTTTATCACAAGTTAGGTATAAAGAGATAAGGTTTAGAGAGAGAAAGTGGGAGAGGATGGGAATTTTAGAGAGACAAAGAAAAATGTATTATGAAAGCTCCAACCCTTTGCCTTGGAGGGCAAAGGGTATTTATAGGGTACAACATGAGACGCCTCTTTAAGGCTGTGGATCAGGCATACAGTGGGTAAAGACCCGTCCGTCCTCCACGGTGTTACAAAGTAAACTAAATACTATCATAGACTTACTATGACTACGAGCTTTCTAACGAGCATACATTGTTGAGGTGACCGAAACTTTAAGTACTGGATTTACTAAATCCTAACAAGTTCATCAAGTTTACTCGCGTTTAGATACGTTTCTCCTTCCCCCTTGCTGGTTTTGACACTTCAGAATCAGCAACATATTATCAGCCCAAATACTTGAAATTTGTTGAGAAGAACATCATTAGCTCAGATATATCTTGTGAGAATCAACTTGCTGAAGAAATGATGTGAGCAAATCTAATTGGGGATTAAATTTGACATTTCACTCTCCCCCAATTAGTGCTCTCCCCTAAACCGACAATCTGTTTGATAAATGCCCAGATTAAGAAGAAGTCTTTAGATCATCAAATGCAACTCGTCTTTAGTCTTCTAACATGTAGCAGATAATTGTAGAACCGACTGAAGACTCGACCTTCTTCAAGATTGTCTAGTTGGGTTATAGAAAGTTAACATCTTCATCTCACCAAAAAGCATCCCAATTAACTTACCTCTTGCAAATCCCCTTAACTACAATCCCTCCCAATCAAACAAGAACAGAAAGATGTTCATCAAGGAAATCAGCAATCAGCCCGCACCGAACACACTGAATGGTAACACCAAACTACCAATCACATCAAACAAGAACAGATAGATTGTTTGGAATCATCATGTTGATGTATACGTGAAGCATTAACCGGAAGCACTTTGTCGATAAACTCATCAATCCGAGTGAAGATGTCAACCAACGACTCTTAGAAGAAACTCCATGTAAAGATGACCAGATAAAAAGAAGCTCGGTTCTTACATGAGTTTGGAGCCATTTGACCATTTATTCTCAGATAACAATCAACCATGCAGAATTATCATACTTCTTCTCCCCCTTAAGAATTGCAGACGAAGTTGCCATTCTTGACTAAATAAGTGAAATCATCCAAATGTATTCTATTCACACTTCTCCCCCGCAAAATTAGCACATGATGTCGCCATCGTCCTTATAGTAGAGCAAGTTGAATAAGAAAACAATCAATGGTAGCCCGATTCACTTGATGACTGAAGCACATGGAAGAAGTATGAAGCATGTTGATGAGAATGGTCATAAAAAGAAGATTTCTCTTCTTCAGAAGATAAAGTGCACTGAAGCGTACACTTTTCTTTTCTTTAGAGTACGAGGCATGAACTGTTGTGTTCATACGTCATAAGAAGATTTCTCTTCTTCGGAAGATAAAGCGCACTGAAACGTACACTTTTCTTTTCTTTAGAGAACGAGGCATGAACTGTTGTGTTCGTACGTCATAATCTCTTACTTTTCAGCTCTCTTAGCAAAACATGTAATCATCCCCATTATCATTCTGTAGGCTCTTTGTCGTGACAGCTGATGGAGGAAACCCAATATAATGAATTTGACCCTAAAGTAAACTACCCCGAACTCGTGACTTAAACTTGCACATATGTAACAAAGAGCGGTGCCGATTTCCATTAGCATCTCTAAGTACTCTCAATGTACTCTATACTCTTCAACCAACCAACCATCAAGTATAAGACGTACATTACCTCTTGAAACTCCACAAATGAATGTGACACTGAGCACTACAACGTAACTCCTTAAAGTGATAGTTATTTTGAGGTGATAAGAGCCCAATTCCCCCAAGTGGTAAAAAGAACAGGTAAAAGACACCCAACAATAACTAGATTTCCAAGTCTTTGTTTTTGATAATAAGCTCGAACAAGGATCATGAAGAATCTTCATCCATCCATCCCCGATACCTTCAGATACTAAGTGCACTTGCCCATGATAATTCACTTCAACCTCAAATAAATAATAGTGAATTAATTCCGTTGTCACATTTTCTGATTAAAAACTCAATTCTAGCCTCCTTTGACATTTTAAGTGAACTCTGATAATGGTTTCATCCCGACCATGGTTAGTAGCACATAACCCCGTAAAACCATGTAATAACCAAACTGCCATGACGAATATCCAAACACACAT
This sequence comes from Chrysanthemum seticuspe, assembly GCA_019973895.1. Classification (NCBI taxonomy): domain Eukaryota; kingdom Viridiplantae; phylum Streptophyta; class Magnoliopsida; order Asterales; family Asteraceae; genus Chrysanthemum; species Chrysanthemum seticuspe. The sequence goes on from BPTQ01000007.1 coordinate 190,535,054, forward strand.
CCAATTCATGAAGTACACCTTTTTATCCCTTCTTTGAAGCAGAAACCGTAGCACCAGCATCAGATAAGATTCAGAATTACACTTTCCCTTTCTCCAGGATGGCTCTATCATTACGGGATTTTACAATTCTATGGTTTAAACCGAGAAATAGTTTCTTTCGCGGGATTTTACAAAACCAAGAATAAACCGTAAGATAGATCCGAAAATGCACTTTACTATTACCAGGATGTTTCCATTGTCACGGGATTTTACATGTCTATGATTTAAACCGAGAAATATATTCTTTCACGGGATTTTACAAAATCAAGACAAAACCGTAAACAATGTCAGCTTGACTGTGTTATGACAACTTTGGTTTCGGTGAATATCTGTTTTAGGAGAACATGCAGCGGTTCTTCAACAGTTCATTCTCCATCATCAACAATATCATCAACAATTCTTTACCCATATGTAGACAACTTCACAAACCATACTAAGTCAAGTAGTATAAACTACTTCCCCCTGAGGTTGACCGTAATCATCAAAGTATACGTTTCTCCCCCATGATGGTTTCGACCTTTCGAAAGCATCAAAACATGTACTGCCATTTGCACGAGAAGTTCGTGTTATAAGCAAACATCTTGAAAAATTATGACAGAAGCTGAAGATTCATGAAAGATTTTGCTTTGACTGTGAAGTATCATTGTCATTTAGTGGCGTCGAATATTCCATGAGAATTGATGATCACATCTCATCCTTTGAACACTTTGGCAAACATACCATTCTTATATTGAGAAACCTATCTGACCGTCATTTACTTCAATACAAATATTAAGTTCAAGTCGTGAATTAGTATCCTCCATGAAATTTGACCATACCAAAATACCAACAATATTACTTTTAAACAATATATCAAAAATTGTATAAAAACAATTTTTTGTAAAAAAAAATTTCGGATGACAATTTGGTTGATATACTAGCGTATGTACCATCAAGCCCATTCAAATCATAGATCCATGAATCAAGGACAAAGCCCATTGCAATTCATGTGATACCTTATTTCAGCCCAAAACGAATTTAAGCATAAGGCCCAAATCTAATAAGATAATGCCCGATCCAAGAATAATACCCGATCCATGTTCGACAATATTAGAACCGGTTATAAATCATGACATACCCTAATTTTTCTGACATTATCACTAAACCTAATCTCACAATCACACAAACAGTCGCCTCCCTCCTATACTTCACCACAAAACGCATCCTCTCTACATCAAATAATCAGACGATCTCATCACACAAAACGCATCTCAATATCAGTCTAATCATCTCCATTATTTCACAATCAAACACAAACGAATCTGCTTTTGTCAAACCATGGCTTCAAGACCTTGTACAAAAGGTCTCGGGTAGGTTTATGTCCGATTAATTTTTGTATATTCTTGCGTGTTCTTAAAACGAGCCAAAGAAAGTTTATAACAAAGTTAGTTATAATATTTTCTTTTCTGTTCAGATAAAAACATGAAGCTTGGACTTCACATAGATCGATGATGATGAAGGGTCAATTAAAAATCTTTAAAAGATTCAAAAAAAATTGATCCAAATCTGAGATTAGTTGTTCTTGTTATTTGATTTAATTTGAGTCATGTTGAAGAAGTATGATGTAGGAAGATGAGGAGTTGTTGGAGATTGGTTTAATCTTTCCTTTCATTTTCTATATTATGCTTGGACTGATGAAGGTATTTGGTACTGAAGTCTTTAAGACAGTGGTATTTGGTTTATGTTGTTGATGTCGTGGTCGTGGTCAAACTCTACTTCTTCTTCGTTCTGTCATATTGCATCAGTCAAAAGGTCACAATGACAAGTCGCTAGACTAAGTAGCTAGACCAAGTCGCTACGACTAAGTCGCTAGACCAAGTCGCTACGACTAAGTCGCTAGACCAAGTCGCTACGACTTGTAAAGACAAGTCGCTAGGTAAAATACATTGCATCTGGACAGTTTTGACAAGTCACTAGCAAGATTTTTGTTATTTTCCGACTAATATTTCCGTTCATCTTCAAAGGTAACCCAGAAAAACATTAAAAATCCATCTTTTTGACCTTGTTTGGACCACAAAAAACTGACCATTTGACCATTTTATTTTATTTTCACAAGTTTTAGTACCAATAAAGTCACAGCAGTGATGTTACCCAGAAAAGTGACCAAATGACCAACAGGACCATATGACCAAATGACCACAGAAGTATATGGTTTGACCTCATGATATTAATAAGATTGTTAAAACCAGTTAAAACAAAACATGTAAAACTGTTTTAGCAAAATAGTGTAAAATTTTTTCTTGACCACAAAATAGTACGAAAAAAGTAACAACATGAATCAAAACAAACCACAAACAACAATCATGGTACGGACCACACAAATCAAAGATAATACAACAACCTTGGCTCTGGTACCATTTATAGGATCGATATATTTATTTGGATGATCAAAATACATGGTAGCCATTAGAGAGAGAAAGTAGAGAGATGGGTGTTTTTCTTGGTAGAGACTTGTAGCACAAATAATGAAATATTAGATTGAAAGCACCACCCCTTCCATGGATGGAAGGGGTATTTATAGTTACAATAAAACCATCCTCCTGTCGGACTATGGATCAGGGATACAGTGGGTAAAGACCCGTCCTTCCTCCACGGTATTGCACTACGCTAAACTACGCTACAAACTAACTAATTAACTACTTAATAACGTAAATAACGACAAGTCTACGAGCTAACATATGCTAGACCATAATTGGGGTGACCGACACTTTAACCTTGAATATCCAATTCCTAACAGTTTCTTGATTAAGGTGTACTGAGCAAGTTGGTTTATGTCGGGAAGGTCGATCTGAGGTTTTGTGAGATTAACACGTTTCTGATAAGATTCCACGGCAAGTTGAATGTCTTCTACACATTCTTGGATCACGATGCTTCTGATGAAGATTAACAATGACTTGATATATTCGCGTTGTATTGTTGTAGAGAAATGTCGCATTCGTCCCTGTACCTTGGCGAGATACATATCTTCAATGTCATTTAGTGATAATCTCGGAAAATCCGCTTCACAGAAGTCATATTCCTCTTCGTCTTGTCGTTTGACCACTATTTTCTTGAGGAATGAGTAGTCCCACTTTGACGAAAGAGAAACATGCTGAATAGCCACGATCCGTTTATCACTGAACACTTCCTTCTTCGACTTTTGAACTTGGCAGCTTTTGTAGTAGATTCGTCGTTGTTCTGGCCAATGATGAATCCCATACAATGCATCGTGATCATACTTTTCCACTGTGTCAGCAAACATGTGTGTGGCATCTTCCTCGATGGCTATGCTGTTAGAGTATGATGTTGCCGGGAAAGGAAGTGTGAGTGATGTAGCGTATTTTCTGGTGACATTGCTACCGTGTAGAAGAAACTCCAGGTCGTTATTGAAAAAATAGCGGAATGGAATCTTGGGTTGATCCGGTCGGCCAATGGTAGGTAGAGGTCTGGTCCAGTCTGTGTAATATGGAGCCTTGTCTTGTCTGGTGAAGTCAATGTTAGCTTCAGGGTTGAGCCAATTGATGTTGTTAGACATGGCCCGAGCAATGTTGTCAAGATGATATTCGACTTCAATGGCACTTTCTGAGCTGTCTTTAAGTAGTTGAAATGCATCATTCTTGATTCGTTCAACTCTGCCTTAGTCATCTTCTTCACGTTAAACTTTTACTGAATAAGCTTCACATGCTCCATTATTCGGCCATCTACCATTTATTGACCTTCTGGTAGTGAAGGGGTGGCGTCAACAAGTCTAGAAAACCAGTCATATTCTTCGGTTGTGTCTTCATCTAGCCATGAGAGAACATCAGTCTGCTTCTTCTTTTTCTTTGGCTTTGATGATGATTCTGGTTTCTTTGTTGTGTCAGAAGAGGTGGGTTGTTGTTGGGGCTCAGGGACCTCTTCATCGTCACCACCAGTGTATTCGAAATGATCACCGGTTTTTTCTGTTTGGGGTGGTAACTCAGAGTCTTGAGGTTTTTCAGTAGCGGCAGAACGTGGAGGAGATCTTCTTTCGGTGGAGGTCCTTTGGGGTGGTGGAGGCATGGAGGAGGATTCACCAGACTTCTTCTTGCGTTTCGTTTCTTTGTCTTTATCCGCATAATCATCGTCTCTAGGATGCTTAGCCGTTTCAGCTGCCGCTTTTCATGACCTTTTAAGTTGGTAATCCAGCAATGCTTCAAGCAGTTTACCTTCGTCAGAGGTAAACGTTGCAGATCGTTTTGACATTTGAAGTACAAGCTTGGAAACCAATTCTGCATCGGAGAAAGATGTAGGCTCAGTTGGGTTGATTGTTACTGTTAAAGGCGTTGATCTTATTGTTTGCTTGGCCAACTGCATGAGATTCGGATAGAGTTGTCTGGTGAACATTTCTCTTGTCACACCAGGGACAATGTCGAGAAGAAACTTGTGAGTATATTCTCTGGCAGTCCTATTCATTTCACCTTGTAAATCTCTATAAAGAAGCTGTTGGATTTGTTCCCTTTCTCCCAACATCTCGTTTATCACTTTCAGAAGTAGATTGATTCTATCCGCAAGCTGATCTAGTTTCTGGTTGACCACATTCTTTTTCCTTGCTTGCTTGATAGCTTTAACAATCTTATACTTAGCTCGTGATGCCCAAGTGTCGGTAGGTTTCTTTACTGATTTGGATGCTGATCTTGTGCTATCCTTTGATGTTGGTGGTGAAGAATGAGAAGATGAGTCTGATGATGAGTCATGAGATGCCTCAGGGTCCTTTTGTGGCTCAGAAGTTTGTTCTTGTGTATGTGCGGGACTGTCAAGAAGATAATCTTTGGCTTCTTTCTCAGCTTGAGCCTTTTCTTCAGCCTTAATACGAGCTTCTTCTTCAGTCTTAGCACGAGCTTCTTTTTCTGCTTTTTCTTTAGCCGCAGCACCTTCATCAGGAATTTTCTCAGACTTCTCCATTTCTGGTTCCTCAAAGTCATAAGTGATAGAATCCTCAAGTTGCTTTTGTTGTTGTTAGTGGGTGGTGGTACCAGTTCCCTTATCGGGTTGATTAACCGCATCGGAAACTGGTGTAGTTAGTGCACCACCACTTGACCCTTGGGGGCCACGAGTTTGTTCACGGGTGAATTCCTGAGCAACATGTTGAAGTCTGAGGTTCTTGAGCTTCTTTTTGCAGTCTCTGTCTTCATCCAGTGGCTCTTCATCGGAGCTCTCTTCTTCTTGCTCAAGCACTGGAGTTTTCCCTTTATCAGCCTTAGGACTTGGAGGTTTTGCAACAGTTAGTGGGTCATCTATGGGAGTTTCTAAGTAGATAACCTCTTCATCGGTTTCAGTCTCCTCTGAATCCTCGTCCATTAGTTTCATCGGTTCTGGTTTGGGAATAGGGATGGCTTCAGTAAGAGGAACTCTCTTCTTGAGTGTGTGAGTTATCTTTGGGTACCTTCTCATACTCTCAGTGCTCGCAATACTTCCAGCACTGCCTCTCCTGGTCTTCCTAACAGGTGTACCAGAAGACTTACCATCAATGAAACCTACTTTCCCTGCTTCAACTGCTGCCAGATATCGTTTGTATGATTGAAGTCCTTTGGTAGCATCAGTAAGAAGATAATCTGGTAACACTACACCCTGTTTCTTCGTAGTTGATTCCTTAAATCTTACCACATTGAGTGTGGGTTCAAGTAGCATGGAGTGATGTTTGGGGTCTTCAAGTCTTTGGGGAATATCTGGATTGGTTTCAAGAATCCTTTTGATTAACAATTTTGTGTATCTGACATAAGGGATCTTGGAGCCAGGCCTTTTCAGGTAAGTCATCATGTCATCCCAGATCAGAGCTGCATATTCGATGTGTTTCATGTTGACCATGCCCCAAAAGATTTGAAGTTCCATGAGCTTCGGATGCTCATAGCCACTGTCACGTCTGGAGACGGATTTAGCAATCATAATGTACAATGTTCTCCATGGTTGAGGAATATTCTTGAGATCTACTGAGGAGTGTTTTGTGATAACTCCAGCAGCTTCATCATAGCCGATGTCAACCATGAATTGGAGAACGATCTCTTCCGTAGGAGTAGCAGAGAACTCAGTAGGCTCAATGGTTAGAAGAAGAAGAACAACCCTTAAATCTGCAGGAGTGATGGTGACTTGTTTGTGATTGAGCGTCACCGTTACAGCACTTTAACCTTTGACATTTTGTATCGTGTGCTAAAATTGGTGAAGATAGATCGCCGGCACAGTAGCAGAATTTGTGAGCATGTTCTGGTATGGATGAGTCTTCAGAATATCCACTGCAATCTGACAAGATGACTCAAAACAAGTGAAGTTGTCAAAGTCGACTCTGAGATTATTCTTTCCAATCTTCATTGGGTAACCATTAGGGAAGATGTCTTCAACTGTGAGAACATTTGGTGCATCAACGTTTTCCATTTGGACGTCCATATCGTGATCTGTTAGGAATTGGAAATTCCATGTTAAAGTGTCGGTCACCCCAATTATGGTCTAGCATATGTTAGCTCATAGACGTGTCGTTATTTACGTTATTCAGTAGTTAAATAGATAGTTACTAGCGTAGATTAGTTCAATGTAACACCGTGGAGGAAGGATGGGTCTTTACCCACTGTATGCCTGATCCACAGTCCGATAGGAGGACGTAGTATTTGTAACTATAAATACCCCTTCCATCATTGGAAGGGGTGGTGCTTCTTAATCTAATCTTTCACTTTTTGTAAAGCAAGTCTCTACCAAGAAACACCCTCTCATCTCTTTCTCTCTCAAATGGCTATCATGTATTTCCATCATCCAAGACCACCCGAATCATCAACACAATAATATTTACGATCCTACAAATGGTACCAGAGCCTAGGTTGTGTTGTTTGTGTTGATTCTCGTGGTACCAGAGCCTAGTTGCGGTGTGTTGCGGTTTTAGGGTGTTTGATGTGTGTTGAGGCTGTCTTGTAGTGTTCTTGTTTGTCGTGATGTTCTTGGTGAATCTGTTTCTAATGGTCTTTAACACTTTTAAATATGTTTATTGGTTTTTATATTATTGAGGTGAAACTTGTTTTAAAGGCTTTTAAAATGAGTGCTCCTCAGATTTATTAAGTACTGTTTCTGGATGCGATTTGCTGGGATAAATGGTCAAAAAATATTGTCTAACTGAGTTTTGTCAAGAAAGCATGACTGAGTTTTTGATAATATTGGGCTGTTTGTCATCTTTTTCTTCCTAGCGACTTGTTTCAAGTACTGGTGACAAGTACTGGTGGCGACTTGTAGTTGTATAGATTCATTGAATATGGGTAGCGAGTTGCCACATTTACAGGTCAAAAGCGACTTGACTTTTGAGTCAATAGCGACTTGTGTATTCAGACCTAGCGACTTGTGTATTGCAGACCTAGCGACTTGTTATTTAACAAGTAGCGACTTGTCAAAAAGTAGCGACATGACAGAAATGAAAGAAGAAGAAGATGAGAAGAAGAATTGACCACGACCACAACCAAAATACCAAAACTAATACGACCTCAGTAATTACTTCATCGGTCCAAGCATATTATTAAAGATGAAAGGGAAGTTCAAACCGAAACATAAACAAGTATCCAATTATACCCTAATCGATCTACACAATCATACAAGACTCGAAACGTTAATGATAAATAGATCTCAGTATCAATTCAACTTTTGTCTAATCTTTTAAAGATTTTAGCTTGAATCAATATCATCATTGGTCCTTATCTTTGAAGACTATGCTTCTTGATTATATTCGAACATCAAAAGAAAAGAAAATAACAACAATATGTTATCTTCTTTTGCCTCTCGTTCGTTGTTACATGGAAACAAAAACTAGAGTCAAATGGGTTGACCTCAGTATCGTTTTCGTGTTAAATATTGTAACATCAAGACAAGTCAAGGACTTTACCACGAAAAGATTATCATCACTGATCGAATGTAAGTGAAAATGAAAAACAAGTCAAAGATCTCAGATTTTATCAAGGATTGGTTAAGATCATCAAGACCTTAACTCAGGTCCAATGAACCCCTCAATATTTATCATCACGGATCTATTTTTGTTGATACCTTGCTTCAATTTTTTTTGTTCGAACGACATAAAATATAAGTGTTTAACGATTTTGTTAACACTTATCTTTGGTTCGGTTATGACTCAACACAAGATGTAATACTTAATACCTACCTTGAACCGTTTGGGAGATGTCGAAGCCTTCTCATGACCCTTTTTGCCATCCCTGTGGCTGTCACAAATCAGTCAAACCATCCCTGTGGTTAATCTGGAAATGAGTCAAGTGGTTGGTTCTTGATTTCGTATGGATTGAAGAAGCGATACAAGAGAAATGAGTGAATATTATTTCGTATGGAAATGAGTTTTGTGTGGCTGCGTTTGAGAGATAAATTGGGTAAAGGAGTGAATATTATTTGGGATTAGGGTTTGTAAGTATTGTGTGAGGCTTAATATACCCCTAACTTCTAGGGTTTGGATCGGTGTTAAGTTCATGGGCCGGATCCATTGGATGATATGTTGGATCAGGTGTGTACTATTGTAGACGGGCTGTGATATTGAGCTCGTGGGTATTTACTTAATTGAATGGGCCACAGATTTTAATACAACACATATTTTAAAGGCTATCACATATTCGTGGGTATTATCACTCTTTGCACATATTCATGACCCGGAAGTGTTGAGTATTATTTGACATATCACGCCTGTCTCATTTTGAATTCGTACGTTTGACGGCTACAAGGTAATTGTGTGTCATGTGATACGGATATTATTGGCCTGAAGTGATGTTATCTTATGGGTTGAAAAATTAATTGGACCGAACTTGGAATTGAATGTGGGATGTTTGGACTTGGATTATCATGGGCTTTAACTTGGATGATTGGATTGATTTTCATTGATCGGGCCTCGATTATCTCAAGTAACCAAGTTTAGGCCGTACACATAATTGGGTTGGATGGGTTTTTCATGATTTGGATAATATGAGACTTGGTTAAAATGAGATTTGTTGATGAGTTTTGATGATGATGCAATTTGATGATGAGATTTGGTAGGAAGCTGAGATTCGTCATGTTATGAGGATTGGTACTTTGGTGTATACATTTTCACGAATAATATTTTGTCACGGCTTGAATTGATATTTGAACAAGGTTGACTACGGGGTTGTTTGTACGGTATCTCTTATTTGGTTTTGATGTGAAGTTTTCCGAGCACGTTTACTTATTTCGTCTTCTTTCTTTCTACCTTTCCGCGAAGATGACTTGTTTGGGCGTTTGTTGAGTATGGTAAAGACTTGGCTATTTAGTTACGGTTGTGATTCTTTCTCACTTAACCCACAACGTAACTATCACTTCGGTGTCTCACGCAGTTGAGGATATGTCAAGAGGTTTTGTACATTGGGTACACCGTTTCTTTTTTACAAGGATTAGTACAAGTTTAAGTAACAAATTTGGGGAATTTTACTTCATGATCAAGTTTGGTATATCGGGTTTACTGCACCAGGTGGTCACAGCAATTGCCGACAGAACTCATGAATGATATGTTTGCCAAAGTGGTTGATGGATGGGATGTGAATCGTTGATGAACCACTGCACGTTCCCCTAAAACATATGTTCTCTGAAACCAAAGTTGTCATAACACATTCAAGCTGACATTGTTTACGGTTTTGTCTTGATTTTGTAAAATCCAGCGAAAGAACCTATTTCTCGGTTTAAATCATAGACTTGTAAAATCCCGTGACAATGGAAACATCCTGGTAAATGTAATGTGCATTTCCGGATCTATCTTACGGTTTATTCTTGGTTTTGTAAAATCCCGCGAAAGAAACTATTTCTCGGTTGAGACCAGAGAATTGTAAAATCCCGTGATGATGGAACCATCCTGGAGAAAGGAAAGTGTATTTTGGAATCTTATTTGATTCTGGTGCTACGCTTTCTTCTTCAAAGAAGGGATAAAAGAGTGTACTTCATGAATTGGGTGACTGTTTGGATTGTCTTCTTGGCAGTTTGGTTATTACATGGTTTTACGGGGTTATGTGCTTCAAACCATGTTCGGGATGAAAACCATTATCATAGTTCACTTACAACGTCAAAGGAGGCTAGATGTGTGCATTTAACCAGAAGATGTGACAATGGGGTTAATTCACTATTATTTATTTGAGGTTGAAGTGAAATATCACGGGCGAGTGTACTTAGTGTCTGAAGGTATCGGGGATGGTTGGATGAAGATTCTTCAAGATCCTTGTTCGAGCTTATTATCAAAAACGAAGACTTGAAAATCTAGTTATTGTTGGGTGACTTTTCCCTTTTCTTTTACCACTTGGGGGAATTGGGCTCTTATCACCACAAAAATAACTATCACTTTAAGGAGTTACGTTGTAGTGCTCAGTGTCACATTTAATTGTGGATTTTCAAGAGGTGATGTACGTCTTATACTTGATGGTTGGTTGGATGAAGAGTATAGAGTACTTAGAGATTCAATGGAGGGTGAAGTCTCGGCACCGCTCTTTGTTACATATGTGCAAGTTTAAGTCACGAGTTTGGGTTAGTTTACTTCAGGGTCAAATTCATCATATTCGGTTTTCTCCATCAGCTGTCACAACAAAGAGCCTACTGAATGATAATGGTGATGATTACATGTTTTGCCAAGAGATGATGAAAAGAGAGAGATTTATGACGTATGAACACAACAGTTCATGCCTCGTACTCTAAAGAACAGAAAAGTGTACGTTTCAGTGCGCTTTATCTTCCAAAGAAGAGAAATCTTCTTATGACGTTTGAACACAACAGTTCAAGCCTCGTTCTCCAAAGAAAAGAAAAGTGTACGCTTCAGTGCGCTTTATCTTCTGAAGAAGAGAAATCTTCTTATTTATGACCATTCTCGTCAACATGCTTCATGCCTTTTCCATGCGCTATTAGTCATCAAGTGAACCGAACTACTGTTGATTGTTTTCTTATTCCACTTGCTCAACTACAATGACGATGACGAAATCATGTGCTAGTTTTGAGGGGGAGAAGTGTGAATGGAATACATTATGAAGATAATCACTTGTTTAGTCAAGAATGGCATCTCTGTATGCAATTCTTGAGGGGGAGAAGAAGTGTGAATTTACAGCATGTTGATTGACTTCGGAGTATAAATGGTCATACGGCTCCTAACTCATGTAAGATCCGAGCTTCTTCTTATCGGGTCATCTTTACATGGAGTTTCTTCTAAGAGCCGTTGGTTGACATCTTCTCACGGACTGATGATTTTAACGACAAGTTCTTCCGGTTAATGCTTCACGTGCACATCAACATGATGATTCTGAACAACCTTCTGTTCTTGTTTGATGTGATTGTTTGCTTGGTGTTACCATTTTAGTGTGTTCGTTGCGGGCTGATTAATGATTTCCTTGATGAACATCTTTCGGTTCTTGTTTGATTGGGAGGGATTTTAGTTAAGGGGATTTGCAAGATGTAAGTTAATTGGGATGCTTTTTGGAGTGATGAAGATGTTAACTATTTAATCCCCAACTGGACAATCTTAAAGAAGGTCGAGTCTACAGTCTGTTATACATTTTCTGCTGCATGTTAGAAGACTAAAGACGAGTTGCATTTAACGATCTAAAGACTTCTTCTTAAATCAGGCATTTATCAAACAGATTGTCGGTTTAGGGGAGAGCACTAATTGGGGGAGAGTGATGTGTCAGATTTAATCCCCAATTAGACTTGCTCATTCTGTTCTTCAGCAAGTTGATTCTCACAAGATTTCTAATGTTCTTCTCAACAAATTTCTAGTATACGGGCGTATAATGTGTTGCTGATTCTGAAGTATCAAAACCAGCAAGGGGGAAGGAGACACGCATCTAAACGCGAGTAAACTTGATGAACTTAATACTTCTAAGTGATTGAAGATATCCCGGGAAGACAAATGTCATTACCGCATAGACACTCAAGGTTTGACTCATGGCGTTTAGTGTTCTTATTCCAACTATGTGGGGGAAGAGATGGAAGAGTTAGTTTTTGGTGATAAAAGAGGTACACAAGTGTGTGATGATTTCGATGTTATTGCAATCATCAGGGGAGAGAGATTGTGTACATTGGGGACGCTCAGCTATTTCACTTGAGTGCTTAATCAGTGATTCAGAGATATAATCACTTATTCCGGAGTTGACATCCGCAGAGATTGTCATCCGCAGAGATAATCAGTGATTCGGCCTGCTTCTTCAATGTTATCGGTTATTCTCTCTTTGGGTATTCGGGTACTTCGGGTTCTTGAGCTTCATACACTTTCTTCAGGGGGAGAGAAAAGTATACATCGGGGTTATTCTTTGGCTATTGGACTTAATCTGCTACTTCGATGGTATAAGTTTCTCTGTCTTCGGGTATATGTGTATCCGGGTTCGTGAACTCTAGTCTAAGAGACTGACTGCATCAATTCATCTACTTGGGGGAAAGTGTTCTCTTGACACCTTTTGGAATGGATTGCTTCTGACTTTAGAGGAAAAGGAATTTGAGAATATTATTCAAGTGTGGGATGATTATTTGCTGTTCTACTTGATGATATAACCCCGAACGGAGAATCTCGATTATCGTTCTTAAAAGGAGCAGCGGGATTTATGATAATGGTGTGCTTCTCTGTGCACCTGGCTAAGGCAAGCTTGAAATAAAGCTTCGAATCTGCTCATCTAATGGATTTTCGGTTTGGGGGGAAGCTGCCAAAGTCTCTCTTTCAGATGGTTCAATTTCTTTCTTCATTACAAGAACCTCAGAAGCTTTGGTGGTGAATGTTTAAGAGATGACGATTTCTATCTTTTACAACGGGGCTGCTCGATATCCTTATCTCGGTACTCGTATAATCATCCTCTTAAACTATATCATCTATTCTATCTTTGTATATATTTATCAGAAAAACAAAATACAAAAATATAAAACCAACAAAAAGAAAATAGAAAAATATAAAACCTTCAAAAACCCATAAAAATCAGAAAAATTTGAGAAATTCCAAAAATATGTTTTCTCAATACATGTCTTCTGGTATCGATAACATCTGCGGTTTTAGAAATGTCATTCAATAATGGCACGGGACCATAGATGAAGTTCGAGTAGGAGGTGTAAATATTCTTTTTCCAAAACATGTCTAAAAATATGGCTTGCAGTTATTTCAGACTGTGACCCGTGCTTAAAACTATGGCTTGCTATTATTTCAGATAGCAACCCGTTCTTCAAGAAAGGAAAGTGTTGCGCTAAACCAATTTTCAAAATTTCATGCACTTATCCTAAAACAAAAATGAGGAAAGTATGTCGAAGGACTGCTGTTCCTACTCAAATATTTTTCCGTCTAAAATTCTTCAGAAAAATATTTGTTTTAACTTAATGGTGGTAAATGAGTTTCTTGTAAATCAACCAGATTCAGAGTTTTCGTAAAAATTGAAAACTCAATCAATGACTTCAGCGCTTTTAAACTTTTCAAAGAAAGAGTCATTGAGGGGGAGAATGTTTTTCAAAATTACATCATCTAACGAGCTTTCTTAATCATCCTACGTGCTTATCTGAAAAAAATATAATTGCCTATGTTGAAGGACTAGGTTTATAAGATGTGATTGTTAGGATTAGATTATTATAGATTGATGAACACATTATTCCCATACCTTTTATGATCTGATTGATATGTTGAATTGACTTTTATTAGTCGATTGCTGTTTGGGTGATGTCGACCACCATATATCTGTATGTGTGTTCACTAACGTATGCAGGTATATTGGTAGCAATTGAAGATGATTGGATGCTGAAAGGAAAGGGTAACTATATCTTGGGTTGACAAATGAAGAAACGGAGCTTAATTGTACTTCTATGGAGAGTTGGCATGAAAAAATGCAACGTAAGAGGTCTCACTGCATCAGCAGATGGTTTTCTTCATCAGCAAATGAAAAAACGGAGCTTAATTTGACCTCAGTTGGCATTAAAATGCAACGTATGAAGTCTCACTGCATCAACAGACGGTTTTTCTTCCAAGCCCTACAGCAAAAACATAAGCAGCTTAACCACCTAACGTATCTTTGTGCAGGGATAATAGTGATGATACCATTTTTCTAAAACTTTGAAAAATATTGTTTTGAAAATGGAAAAATATTATTTTGAAAATAAATCGGATTCAAAGTTTTGAAATCAACCGGACTTTATTCTGTCAAATCTTAAGTGATTTCAAATTAAATATTTTCAAACGATATTTCATCTATCAAGTCCGTTTGTACGTTAAAATGTGGTGATCTAAAGATTTAATGTTATGACATGGTATGATTTTCCTTAAAAATCAAAGATCTGTCAAAATGAAATTTTTTCTGTTCTTGTTTGATTGTGAAATTGTTTTATTTTACTTAAAGATCTCTTAAAACAATCATACCTGACACTAACAATCTTTAATGTCTTAAAATGGTCCTTATCTGTCATTTTTCAAAATCAAATGTTGACACGTCTTTCCCCAAGATTTTCTAAATGATTTAAATCTTTTGGGATCACAAATCTCAAATGGTTTGAAATTTTTGATCGGGGGAGAGATCGTGATTTAAATCTCAAATCTGTTTTAAATGGAATTGGTTTTAGTCCTTCAAAAGCACTCCTGCCTCCATGTGCCAAACGATTTCAATATACATAATGCACATGTTGAGGGGGAGCATTTATCCAAAAACAAGATGAGTTTTTAAATCAGACACATTTTCTGCCATGTTTTCTAAACCTTATTAAATCACTTGGGATCCAAAATCTCAAAGGGTTTGATATTTTTGATCGGGGGAGAATTTGTGATTTAATAATGAAATTTGAAAAAGGTGATCGTTGTGATTCAAATGTGCATACTACTCTCCCATATGTGCTAAAAGCTTTCGATTCTCAAAGCACATATTGAGGGGGAGCATTTTAAAAAGAAAATAAACTTTCAAGGTACAAAGATTTCTATGTCTCAACATAAAGTACATTGATTGATTTTCTAATAGTTTCTTAATGGCTTTTGTGATCGTGAATGTACTTCAAAAGAACTCTTTTCTCTATGTGATAAAATAATTTTAAATATCTTATGCAAATATTGAGGGGGAGAATTTACCAAGAAAATCAAATGGCTTTTTCTACGAAAATTGTGATCAAGAAATTATTTCAAAGAACTCTTGCCTCCATGTGCTAAACAATTTAAAGATCATATGCACATGTTGAGGGGGAGCATTTCTAAATGATCAAAACTATTAAGGTACAAAATGCTTTGATTTTATATCACAAGTACCTTGATTGATTTTCCAAATGATTTTTCAATTGGTTTCAAGAAGGAAAGAACAATACCAAAAGACCGACCAATTTACTTTATGCATGGTGTTATAAGGATGGTTAGGTTAGGTATTCGTTCCCACGATCCCGCCAGAGCCGGATGGATCTACCCAGGGACAATCCACTAGATAGTGTAGAAGTCCTTAGGTATGATGAAAAAAGGAGAAAAATGATAATATGGGAAAAGTGCGGACTGAGACAGAGCTAGTACTGGAATAAACCCAACAAGGTTCTAGTAATGAAGTCTCAGTAAGCACTGAAGGGGTTGAAGAATGAAAAAGAATTGAATGTGAAAAGGGTGAAAAGAAATAGCCCTCAAATAATTCAACCTTAAGGCAGTAACCGGGTTCAATACATATGCTACTGGTGGTTACTAAGGTAACACTGGTATTGAAGACAAGACGTCATGGACCCAGTGACGCACTGCACTAAACTTCCCAAGCTACTCAAGTTCCTCTTAAAAGGACTTGTTTCATTCTCACGGGGAACCTACATAATCTATCGACTTTGTCTTAGAGATTGTTGATATTGAAGAAGGAGACCCTCTCCCTAGTCTCCGGCATAGGAACCATATGTGCACTATTGAGTCTAGAGCTAAGAGATCATCCACAATATCTCATTAGGACACAAAAATAATGAAGACTTGCTGTTTCACACAATGTGGAAAGTGAGTATATATTAAGAGTCCTACGCATTATCCTTGTGGTATTGCCATAACATCTGAGTGATATACTAACATATTCACAATGAAGATGGAAAGCCTTCTAGAGCCAACATCAAACAAGCTCTTGGTAGGTAGCATGTGAGATCTATCCAATAGATCAACCATGTGACAACTGGATAGAAACGATGGGGCGATTCACTCTTGAATCAACCTTGGTCCAGGAAATGAATTGACGAATACTTTTGGAAAAAACCGTTCGATGTGCAAATCTTCTTTTTCTCTAGCACATCGAATGTGTATTCATATTTCAAACTCAAAAAGTATCTCTAATTGAAAAAATACTTTTGGAAAAACCGTTCGATGTGCAAATTACTTCTTTTCTCTAGCACATCGAATGTGTACTCTTTTCAAATACAAAAGGTATTTTTGATTGAGAATTGATCTTTCTCATAAAACCTTCGTCGTATTGCAAAACTCTTTCTTCTAAGCAATACGCGATTGTTTTTCAAATCAATTTCTCATCAATCAGTGAATCTCAATTCGCTGGTTCACTCACTCCGTGTTGTCTTCTTTGAGACGTTTCGGTTTGAGAACAGCTAGAACAACTGCGAAACCCTGTCAAGGAGGTTTGTAACACCCCCAAAAATGACTCAGCGGAAGCATACGTGTATTGGGATGCTACTAAATTGGTATCACAACATAAGCATAGAACAACGGAATTTCATAAATAAACTTTTATTCATTTCTTAAAAACAATGTTTACATTATTGATTAGTGCGGAAAATAGCCCATTATAAACGAGTGGTCCCAATACATAAATCAGAGTCGTCTATGACCATGCCATGCCTTTGCCTTGCGCCTCCAAAGATAAGCTATCACCTCAAAACCTGAAGATACATGCTAAAAGGGGTCAGCTTACGCTGGTGAGTTCATAGAGTTATTCAAAAAGGAACTTCAGTACACTGTTTCAAATTCGGTTCTTGTTGATCATTATGTCTTGCATAATGTCATAAAGTTTATGATTTCAATTCACAAAGGATTTCATAAAAGAGATTTCATTAGTGGACCATAAGTAGGGTATATGTACATTACAACGAATATAATGTCATATATTGAATGTATTACGCTAGCACTAAGTTCATGCAACCGAAACTACGACAGTTCTTGTATGCACAAAGAAGTCATACAAATAAAGAGCCCATGGCGAGTGTTTATCCCAATACACTCGGTCCCGACATGCTATATGTTTCGCCTTGACCCAAGCGGGGTCAACCGAACAGAGGAGTCACCCTCAATAGATCTATTTATAACATTCGCGCTTCCCAGCAGGAATTGACGGTTCATGAAAAGGGCAATTTGGGATCTAAAGTCTTAGGCTAAGCTGCGTAATATTCTAGGTCAAACATTTTGGTATGCTCTATAAAACATCTGTGTATGATGAAAGCTTTAAACATGTAAAAGCATAGTATGCATGGAATATACAAGTAAAATGATTTAAGTAAAAAGAGCATGTATCTTCCCCCAAAACAAGTATAAAGCAGTTAAAAGTAGGGGCTATGAAACTCACCTTGGCAATGTGCAATATGAAGTCTAAAGGGGATTAAATCAAGGAGTGATAGTGCACGGCTCCGACACGCAACCTAATTAATACGGCAATTTAGTCTTTATGATTAAGACTCGATAAAGTTTAACTAACTTTATAAATTTTTAAATGTTTTTGTTGTTGTTGTTGTGGCATTATTTATTTTAGAAAAATTTTACAAAGATTTGGATTGATCTCGGCTTATGAGGGATGGCATGGAAGGAAGTCTTGAAGAAGGAATTACGACTTTGGTTTAATGGTGACCAAATGAGAATACTTGGAAGTGTACACGCAGAAAAAGATATCAAGAATGAACAAAACTTCGGTTTGAGGATAACCGAATGACGATGTATGAAAATAGTACGTATAATGCGAGACGTCGATGCGAACGAAAGAAATATATATAAAGTGTATATATATATATTTAAAATTGTATTAAGTCTTAACTTGTATACCATTTGTATTAGCAAAATACAATGTAGATAAATATATTTCATTAATAAATACGTTTTTAAAGGTTTTATATATTTAACTCGTCATTCATAATTAGAAAATTTACAATATATGTTTTCAAGAAGTATATTTCATTTACAAATCGTAAAATAGTAAGTATGTTTATAGAAAAGTTGACATGACCCGAGTGTATAGTTTTATTTATCCGGTTTGAATAATTGTCAAGAGTTCGCATATTCTATTTCACAAATTTTGGTATCCGGTTTAATCATCGGCATTTTAAAAAGTGAACACTCTTTTTATTAATTTGTAAATAATAACAGTGAACTTAGCTTATTTTCCAAACTTGTTTACGTTAGTTGTTTGTATCGCGTCTTGTTTTATGTTAATAACATTTACAAGTCATGTGATATGCCGTAATTGCAAATGGAGATGTCGAGTGCTAAAGGTATGCCATGGGTGGCGGATCGAGACGAGGTGGATGATAAGTTGGATGAGACGGGACTTAGTCGCGAGATAAACTGAAACCATTTAGCCGTGACACAACTCCTGATTGTAGAGCGGGTTGTGGCCCAGAAAGGAACCAATAGTCATATCTCAATAAATGGGCTTCAGCCCAAATGAACCAAACCAAACACAATTTGTGTCTTGACCCGTTAAATTACTAAATCAAACGCACCCTGTGAGCTGAAAAACAGATTGTACTTAAATTTTACACTTACTGAAATTTTATGCTATTCTTGGAAATATAGTAGTCTTAATCAAAGGTAGTGTAAATAAATATTCCCTGCCACTACTGTAATGAAGCCAACAAAATCTTGCGGTCATGTTTTACTGGAACCGAAACCAACTCGACCCCAACGATTAGACCAAAAAGAGAACACCATTACGAGGGTTGTGTGGACTGGACAAGATATCAAACGTCAACAACCAACAATCTAGGCTGTTGGTGTCGTGACCACGCGACAAACGAGCACCCCTTATGAAACAGGCTTTGAGGTCCAACTGATTAAACCAAAACAATTTTTAGAAGGCAACCTGTGATAACTTTGTGTGGATACGCTGCTTTGACGCAAGAAAAACAAACAAAATGTATACTCAACTGAGAAACGCAACTCTTAACAAGACTTTTACAAGTCCTCTACGACCACAACATGGTCTAGTGTTGAGTCAGGTAGAAACACCCTCGAGGTGTCCTCCCTTGGCTCGAAGCAAATAAACCTTACGGACTCCTTGGTGACTCGATACCACTAAAATTATAAGACTTTTGTGAGCCGATATTCACACCGAAACAAGGCAACAAAAACATTTGAAGTCTTACTTGACTGATGACCAGTGAAGTCGAGTACTACTCATGACTTGTCACTTGACTCAACGCCCTCGTGGCACAGGGCCTTACGAGTCGATACATAGGTCAACACTAACACTCTTAGGGAGGGCATGTTTCACAGTCCGGTTTCAAAACGAATGAGCCAAGAAAAAATAAGCCGAACACCAAAGAAGCTAAGTAGGCTCTAACATAAGCAGAAAAACCAAATAAGTTACAATAAGCTAATTGTTTAGGTCTCCTTTTTCTTGTATTTTTTTTATACGAGCCAAGCAACAACAACAATTTCCAAATTATTATTTTTATCTGATCGGTAACAACAAAATAAAATTTTTATTGATGACTTTGACAAATTATTAACATATCAAAATTAAATTTCAAGAGTCCTTACAAGAAAAATGATATCGAATGGAGTGGGATGAACCGAACCAGGAGAAACCAAAAATGGACTTGAATCTCTTGAAATTGATGAAAGTGAAACTCGAACTACACTCCTAACACTTCAATTTTTAAAACCCCTCTATCAATTTTGGAAAACCCTAATCTTCTAAGAACCCTAATTTGTGATTGTGTGTGAAAAAGTGAAGAAAACCTGCAATTACTTTCTCCCATATGTAGAAGAATAAAAGGAATGGAGACACTAGCCCTCTTGGTCTCGTGTAGGTAGCATGCCTTTCTTTGGCTCTCGTCATTCTCCCATTGCCACGTTCTAGTATTCTCATGTGATGTCTAAGAGTGTAGGTCTCTGTTTTGAAGGGGCTTGATAGTGATGGATCAGCTTTTGATTTTCAGAAGTAGATTAGCAGCAGGTCTTGATGT
Source organism: Chrysanthemum seticuspe (assembly GCA_019973895.1). Classification (NCBI taxonomy): domain Eukaryota; kingdom Viridiplantae; phylum Streptophyta; class Magnoliopsida; order Asterales; family Asteraceae; genus Chrysanthemum; species Chrysanthemum seticuspe. The sequence goes on from BPTQ01000007.1 coordinate 190,555,214, forward strand.
TTATGTAGGGTGAGCGTGGGGAACAGAGGAGAGAGGAGAAAACGATGGATCAGGATATGGGGAGATATGGTTTATATTTATTTTGTTTTATTAGTAGGCACATTGTAAATTGTACCCCGTGTTTTGTTGAATCTTCGAGTAAACGTACCTTCCCGGTCCTCGAAGGATATACAAATTATATTTTTGAAAACGATTTTATAAACGTAATAATATGACATTCTTATTACGTTGAAATTTGATTATAATTGTTTGCCGTTATTTAATTGGTGTCGGAATGCGCGCGATGCCGTGACTTTCTAAATTCTAGAGATAACTTCTCGTTTTCTTTCGTAAATTATTAGTGATTGATAAAAAGTGTATTTTTCTCTTATCTCAGTATTTATTTTTAGTCTTGTATGCTACTGCGCTGCAGTATGCGGAATAACTAATGGATTAAGCTTATGTACGCTTTAATTTTAACTCGGACAATAATAAATTTCACAGATACTTTGTGGGCAAGTATTGTATGTGCGGTGTCTTATTTCTAAAGGAACGAAATGACCTCTCGTTTTTATATTTTAGATATAGGCATTTTGTCAGAAAATAATCGATTTGAATTTTCTGACGTGATAAATATTATTATAAAAACTCGGAAATTTACGGGTTGTTATAGTCTACCCACCTTACAGGAGATCCGTCCCGGATCTCAGTTTACGTTACCCGATAGAGTGTCGGGAACGAGGTGATGGTATTTGGAACAAGTTTTGAATTTTCCCTAGGTTGTTCAAGGGTTTCCTCTATGGGTATGGGTACATAGGTGTTATGCCAGCATCACATCCTCTATCGGAGGAGCCATGATTTTCTGGGGTAGGTTCATTGGGTGAGAGTTCTAACTCTTGATGTTATGAGGTTTCACTATTTTGTTAGTGTGGGAATCTCTAACTTCCCATGGTGAAATGTACCCATTTCTGGTGTTTCATGATTCTAAGTGTATGGGTTGATTCTTAAGGTTTGCTATGGGTTTGTGTGCTTTCTTCTTTAAAGGGTGAAGAAATATTTGTTTTCTAATTTTCTTTCGAGTAAATGTTTATACAAGTTTTACTAAGACCAAATTTCAAAATCGATAACATTTAAAAATGACACATTTTTAAAAGATTTTAAAACTGGTTCTTAGTTATGGGATGTATAAGGAAGTTTTGCGAAACTTTTAGTGTATGAGTATTTTGTCTCATTTTACGAGGGATTTGGAAAGTATTATTGTTGGATTTTAGAGAGGAATCCTCAAATTTGGAAAATATATTGTAGCAAGGATATGTAGCAGGATATAACGTTTACCCATAGCCACTGGTAGGGTTTAGTTGTCTAAGTTGGGTAGAATTTGGAGGTTTAATAGTTGATGAACCTCATGGTTATCTATGGTTTTAGGTAGAGGTGTAGGATACATCCTAAGGTCAGGCTTAACTATCAAGGAGGACATTGATCATTTCTGTTTATGGGGTATTAACTTAAAACACATTTCGAGGAAATAAGTAACCAATAGAGTGGTTCTGGAATACCTTTCAAAGTATTAAGGAATACTTTATTTTGGTAAGGTATGGATAGGATTGTAGTTTATTTTATGGTGAAATGGTAAGGTGGTAATTTGGTTTGTGGAATGATTCATGAAGTGTTTCATGAAGTATTTTGTTTATAATGGTTTGAGGGATAATCGAAAATAGTTTGTATGGTAACTCTTTTGTTTGTAGGAGAGTAACAAGGTCGGCACGGTTATTCTTAGAAGGTGGGTGGAGTTTTTATGTATCAAATTTTCAATGTAAATTTTTTCAAGTTTTGTGGGATTATAGGTCATTTGTCGTGTCTTTCTAGATTTTGCTAGAGGCTTATTGTATTTTCTCATAGGTGCTATTGAAAGGTTGCTCCGAGAATGGTTTAATTTGTCCACGGGGTGTAAGTTGTGGGGTAGGAGTGACTATAACATAACCCGGTTGTGATATGGAATTATAAAGTCTATGATTAAGAAGTAGTATGACGCCAGTGAGTGGCTTATGATTAAGAAATATTGTGACGCCAGCGAGTGGCTTATGATAGGGTGATGCCAGTGAGTGGTTTATGACTAAGGAATGCCAGTGAGTAGCTTGTGATTAAGGAATGTCAGTGAGTGACTTGTGATTAATGAATGTCAGTGAGTGACTTGTAGTTAAAGAATGCCGGTGAGTGGTTTGTGATTAGGGAATGCCAGTGAGTGGTTTATGTTTAGGAAATGCCAGTGAGTGGTTTATGATTAGGGTATGCCGGTGAGTGGCTTGTGATTAGTGTATGCCGATGAGTGGCTTGTGATTAGTGTATGCCGATGAGTGGCTTGTGATTAGGGTATGCCGATGAGTGGCTTGTGTTTAAAGGATAGTGTGACGCCAGTGTGTGGCTTCAGGGTAACCGTCAATGTGTGGTTTATTGAAATGTTACATGTTTATCAAAATATTGTCATCTTCTCTCTGGACATAAAGCTATTATAACTATCCTAAGTACTGCAAAATTCACCTCTGAGTCGGACATAGGTGATCAGGCTATGTCCCACTGTCCCTGGTTGAATATAGGTGATCAGTCTATATTCACCCGAGGTTCAATGAATTTTGAAATACTTAGCTTAGTTATGCTAGTAATATGTCACAATACTTTTAAAGGTTGTCTTGAAGGATTTGAACAATTATTCTCTTTGTGTGAGGGAAAAGGTGTAGTGCCGTGATACGTAAGTATACGTATAGGGAAAATAATTATAATCTATAATGAAATTAGGTGAGCAGTGATAAAACATGTATCTTATCAAGTATGATCTCAACAGAATCATAAGTGAGGCATCAGCTCGGCAGGCAGGCACGTGTCGGTCATAGGGTTTAGTTTTTGTAAAAGTGGTTATAGTCTAGGTTTTAAAAATATTACCCAGTTCTCTATAACCTGGCTCTGATACCAATCTGTAACACCCCCAAAAATGACTCAGCGGAAGCATACGTGTATTGGGATGCTACTAAATTGGTATCACAACATAAGCATAGAACAACGGAATTTCATAAATAAACTTTTATTCATTTCTTAAAAACAATGTTTACATTATTGATTAGTGCGGAAAATGGCCCATTATAAACGAGTGGTCCCAATACATAAATCAGAGTCGTCTATGACCATGCCATGCCTTTGCCTTGCGCCTCCAAAGATAAGCTATCACCTCAAAACCTGAAGATACATGCTAAAAGGGGTCAGCTTACGCTGGTGAGTTCATAGAGTTATTCAAAAAGGAACTTCAGTACACTGTTTCAAATTCGGTTCTTGTTGATCATTATGTCTTGCATAATGTCATAAAGTTTATGATTTCAATTCACAAAGGATTTCATAAAAGAGATTTCATTAGTGGACCATAAGTAGGGTATATGTACATTACAACGAATATAATGTCATATATTGAATGTATTACGCTAGCACTAAGTTCATGCAACCGAAACTACGACAGTTCTTGTATGCACAAAGAAGTCATACAAATAAAGAGCCCATGGCGAGTGTTTATCCCAATACACTCGGTCCCGACATGCTATATGTTTCGCCTTGACCCAAGCGGGGTCAACCGAACAGAGGAGTCACCCTCAATAGATCTATTTATAACATTCGCGCTTCCCAGCAGGAATTGACGGTTCATGAAAAGGGCAATTTGGGATCTAAAGTCTTAGGCTAAGCTGCGTAATATTCTATGTCAAACATTTTGGTATGCTCTATAAAACATCTGTGTATGATGAAAGCTTTAAACATGTAAAAGCATAGTATGCATGGAATATACAAGTAAAATGATTTAAGTAAAAAGAGCATGTATCTTCCCCCAAAACAAGTATAAAGCAGTTAAAAGTAGGGGCTATGAAACTCACCTTGGCAATGTGCAATATGAAGTCTAAAGGGGATTAAATCAAGGAGTGATAGTGCACGGCTCCGACACGCAACCTAATTAATACGGCAATTTAGTCTTTATGATTAAGACTCGATAAAGTTTAACTAACTTTATAAATTTTTAAATGTTTTTGCTGTTGTTGTTGTGGCATTATTTATTTTAGAAAAATTTTACAAAGATTTGGATTGATCTCGGCTTATGAGGGATGGCATGGAAGGAAGTCTTGAAGAAGGAATTACGACTTTGGTTTAATGGTGACCAAATGAGAATACTTGGAAGTGTACACGCAGAAAAAGATATCAAGAATGAACAAAACTTCGGTTTGAGGATAACCAAATGACGATGTATGAAAATAGTACGTATAATGCGAGACGTCGATGCGAACGAAAGAAATATATATAAAGTGTATATATATATATTTAAAATTGTATTAAGTCTTAACTTGTATACCATTTGTATTAGCAAAATACAATGTAGATAAATATATTTCATTAATAAATACGTTTTTAAAGGTTTTATATATTTAACTCGTCATTCATAATTAGAAAATTTACAATATATGTTTTCAAGAAGTATATTTCATTTACAAATCGTAAAATAGTAAGTATGTTTATAGAAAAGTTGACATGACCCGAGTGTATAGTTTTATTTATCCGGTTTGAATAATTGTCAAGAGTTCGCATATTCTATTTCACAAATTTTGGTATCCGGTTTAATCATCGGCATTTTAAAAAGTGAACACTCTTTTTATTAATTTGTAAATAATAACAGTGAACTTAGCTTATTTTCCAAACTTGTTTACGTTAGTTGTTTGTATCGCGTCTTGTTTTATGTTAATAACATTTACAAGTCATGTGATATGCCGTAATTGCAAATGGAGATGTCGAGTGCTAAAGGTATGCCATGGGTGGCGGATCGAGACGAGGTGGATGATAAGTTGGATGAGACGGGACTTAGTCGCGAGATAAACTGAAACCATTTAGCCGTGACACAACTCCTGATTGTAGAGCGGGTTGTGGCCCAGAAAGGAACCAATAGTCATATCTCAATAAATGGGCTTCAGCCCAAATGAACCAAACCAAACACAATTTGTGTCTTGACCCGTTAAATTACTAAATCAAACGCACCCTGTGAGCTGAAAAACAGATTGTACTTAAATTTTACACTTACTGAAATTTTATGCTATTCTTGGAAATATAGTAGTCTTAATCAAAGGTAGTCTAAATAAATATTCCCTGCCACTACTGTAATGAAGCCAACACAATCTTGCGGTCATGTTTTGCTGGAACCGAAACCAACTCGACCCCAACGATTAGACCAAAAAGAGAACACCATTACGAGGGTTGTGTGGACTGGACAAGATATCAAACGTCAACAACCAACAACCTAGGCTGTTGGTGTCGTGACCACGCGACAAACGAGCACCCCTTATGAAACAGGCTTTGAGGTCCAACTGATTAAACCAAAACAATTTTTAGAAGGCAACCTGTGATAACTTTGTGTGGATACGCTGCTTTGACGCAAGAAAAACAAACAAAATGTATACTCAACTGAGAAACGCAACTCTTAACAAGACTTTTACAAGTCCTCTACGACCACAACATGGTCTAGTGTTGAGTCAGGTAGAAACACCCTCGAGGTGTCCTCCCTTGGCTCGAAGCAAGTAAACCTTACGGACTCCTTGGTGACTCGATACCACTAAAATCATAAGACTTTTGTGAGCCGATATTCACACCGAAACAAGGCAACAAAAACATTTAAAATCTTACTTGACTGATGACCAGTGAAGTCGAGTACTACTCATGACTTGTCACTTGACTCAACGCCCTCGTGGCACAGGGCCTTACGAGTCGATACATAGGTCAACACTAACACTCTTAGGGAGGGCATGTTTCACAGTCCGGTTTCAAAACGAATGAGCCAAGAAAATAAGCCGAACACCAAAGAAGCTAAGTAGGCTCTAACATAAGCAGAAAAACCAAATAAGTTACAATAAGCTAATTGTTTAGGTCTCCTTTTTCTTGTATTTTTTTATACGAGCCAAGCAACAACAACAATTTCCAAATTATTATTTTTATTTGATCGGTAACAACAAAATAAAATTTTTATTGATGACTTTGACAAATTATTAACATATCAAAATTAAATTTCAAGAGTCCTTACAAGAAAAATGATGTCGAATGGAGTGGGATGAACCGAACCAGGAGAAACCAAAACTGGACTTGAATCTCTTGAAATTGATGAAAGTGAAACTCGAACTACACTCCTAACACTTCAATTTTTAAAACCCCTCTATCAATTTGAGAAAACCCTAATCTTCTAAGAACCCTAATTTGTGATTGTGTGTGAAAAAGTGAAGAAAACCTGCAATTACTTTCTCCCATATGTAGAAGAATAAAAGGAATGGAGACACTTGCCCTCTTGGTCTCGTGTAGGTAGCATTCCTTTCTTTGGCTCTCGTCATTCTCCCATTGCCACGTTCTAGTATTCTCATGTGATGTCTAAGAGTATAGGTCTCTGTTTTGAAGGGGCTTGATAGTGATGGATCAGCTTTTGATTTTCAGAAGTAGATTAGCAGCAGGTCTTGATGTTTATGTAGGGTGAGCGTGGGGAACAGAGGAGAGAGGAGAAAACGATGGATCAGGATATGGGGAGATATGGTTTATATTTATTTTGTTTTATTAGTAGGCACATTGTAAATTGTACCCCGTGTTTTGTTGAATCTTCGAGTAAACGTACCTTCCCGGTCCTCGAAGGATATACAAATTATATTTTTGAAAACGATTTTATAAACGTAATAATATGACATTCTTATTACGTTGAAATTTGATTATAATTGTTTGCCGTTATTTAATTGGTGTCGGAATGCGCGCGATGCCGTGACTTTCTAAATTCTAGAGATAACTTCTCGTTTTCTTTCGTAAATTATTAGTGATTGATAAAAAGTGTATTTTTCTCTTATCTCAGTATTTATTTTTAGTCTTGTATGCTACTGCGCTGCAGTATGCGGAATAACTAATGGATTAAGCTTATGTACGCTTTAATTTTAACTCGGACAATAATAAATTTCACAGATACTTTGTGGGCAAGTATTGTATGTGCGGTGTCTTATTTCTAAAGGAACGAAATGACCTCTCGTTTTTATATTTTAGATATAGGCATTTTGTCAGAAAATAATCGATTTGAATTTTCTGACGTGATAAATATTATTATAAAAACTCGGAAATTTACGGGTTGTTATAAGGTTCTTCGGAACTCTACCTGATCACAGGCAGTACTTGTACTGATCAACGGGGAACCGTGGGCCGTGTACCTCAATTCAACGAAAGTGATCGAAGACACTTTCGTGTGTTTTATTGCTAATTGTTGTTTGCAGGTACATTTGGACGGTTGCAGCTGATCAGAATTGAGGAGTCAATCCAAAGCCGCATGCTCACATCATCCACACTTAAATTGAAGAAATCATGACAAGTGCTTATCTACATAACCTGGCTCTGATAGCTGAAAATATCATGAACCAGTAAAGCTTCCGCTACTCTGATGAAAAGATGTCATGATCCAGAAAGTGTGAGCATGTCAGTCCAAAAGTCACAACATCACATGATGGCAACACAACAAAGGGTGATCCAGAGATTTACTGTGGCTGATGATCTCAATGAAAGCTCGAAGATCATCAAAGATGTGGATCATGTAAAGGCCTCCACTAAAAGTACAAATCAATGCGGACTTTGAAGAATCGCAACTAAAGCACAAAGATTGCGGAACTTGAAGAATTGAAGTCTACGAGCTCAGAACTAAAGACAAAGATAGAATGCTAGGATGCAAAATGTATTTCATGGGGTGACCTCCCTTAGGGGGAGATTGTTAGGAATTGGAAATTCCATGTTAAAGTGTCAGTCACCCCAATTATGGTCTAGCATATGTTAGCTCGTAGACGTGTCGTTATTTACGTTATTCAGTAGTTAAATAGTTAGTTACTAGCGTAGATTAGTTCAGTGTAACACCGTGGAGAAAGGACGGGTCTTTACCCACTGTATGCCTGATCCACAGTCCGATAGGAGGACGTAGTATTTGTAACTATAAATGCCCCTTCCATCCTTGGAAGGGGTGGTGCTTCTTAATCTAATCTTTCACTTTTTGTAAAGCAAGTCTCTACCTTGAAACACCCTCTCATCTCTTTCTCTCTCAAATGGCTATCATGTATTTCCATCATCCAAGACCACCCGAATCATCAACACAATAATATTTACGATCCTACATGATCTGAAAGATATTTAGCCAAAAGAACCAACATATCGAAAGACATTATGTTAGTCAAAAGTTGATTTTATTGTCTGATTATTGAATATGATATGTTAATGATTGTTACGAGTCCAATATCACTTGTTAGTCCAATAGTCCAAAGATGCCGTGATAAGTTTCGTGAGTAGATTAACTTTGAGTTTTAAAGTCCAAGTTTTTCACTTATTTTCACAACTTATTAAACATTTAAGCTTATTAATGACATTTTGGTTTCGTGACGTTATGATTTATTTATTTACAAGTTTGTACGCGTAACAATTTATAATTTTGGTTAAAATAAGGCTTAGGCGTAAAATTCCAAGCTTATGCGTAAACAGTTAACCATACGCGTAGGCATAAGCTTATGCGTAGGATCTTATCTTACGCGTAAAAATTGTTACACGTAGGAAAAAGATCCCTTAGCATAGAGCTTACGCATAAGCGTGTGTTGGAATTTACGCGTAAGGTCTACTCATAAGGGTAAACCTTATGCTTAAGACTCAAGTTTACGCATATCCTTCACAGGATACGCGTAGTCCCCTTTGTAGAACCTTACGCGTAAAGGTTACGCGTAAGATTTCTCTTACGCATAACATTCTACACGTAAGGTGATCCTTATGTGTAGGAGCTCAGTTAACCTTGATTTTGAATATTTCACGCGTAATAACCTGAAACAATTGAATCATAACACTTTCATTAACACCACATACAATCTCATTCAGTCTAACATGAAGTTTCACTCAAAACAGTTATGCGTAGAATACTCTTACGCGTAAAACCTTAAACCCTAGGATTCAATTTTTTACGAATAAGAGTTTTAGCCATAGGATTGACACCAAATGATTTCTGTGATATCTTAGAGGTCATATGACTATGTTGCAACAAGTTTTAACATCAAAAACCTAATGGATCAAAAGTACCCAATTCTTATGAGTCTAAACCCTAAATCTTAATTACTTTCAATTACTTGTTTCTGGATAAGATTCAAGTGTGGTTTTGGTTAATTAACTATGTTTCAATTATCATACAACTATCTAATTACACAGAAACACACTCACAAGAAAACGCCCAAATCCACGTATAAACCCTAAATTTGAAAAATGGTCAATTCTTGTTTCTGGGTGGATTTGGATGATAGAAATAGTTTAAGAGTAATCATATCAACATTTTAACACATCCATTTTACCAAATAACACCCAAACATGATTCCATGTTCATACGCTTATGCGTAAAACATGAAATCAATGCTAGGGTTAAATCTAGCCGTTGGATTTTCAAATAAATCAAAACCATTGTTTGTTTTAACACCAAGAATGATTAAACACTTACAAATTTGAGATCAAAAACACGGTTTTGAAGATTGACGGATAGGTGTAGGATGAAGTGGTTGAGGTATTAAATGTAAGTAATAAATGTGTAAGAATAGTTGGTGTAAGGGTTTTGTTTTTTAAAAAAATTAGTTTAGACTTTTGACACCTTTGGTCCCTCCACCTTAACCATTTTCATTCAAAGCCCATAACTTCCATTTTGGTTACGTAAGGAATGATATTTGGAAAGAAGCTTGACGACACTCCCCCTCGACTTAAGAAATAATGAAATTTTATAAATTTGAGCCCGGAGAGTGTCAGTAAACCAGAAATGTGACCACCATTATCAAAGAAACAACCGGGATAAGGTAACATGCAAGTACAAGGTTTTATGAAACCGAAAAATATTTACTTTCTCCCCCTCAACACTTGACCGAGAAAATACTGAATTTTTGAAAGAGTAAACTGTTGACGGAAGATTTGTACTTGCCATGTTAAAAGAAATATAGATAGAAGAATATTTTTGAAGTTTTATCAGATTTTATATTTTTGTATTTTGTTTTTGAAAATATTTACAAAAGAGGTTTTGGAGTTTGACTGGTTTTAAGAATGTTTTAAAAGTTCATCCAGTTCCTCTGGAGTCAAACACTGCATACCAATCCGGTGGACCGATTCATTAAACCTAGCAGGAGCTAAGGCTTTGGTGAGAAGATCTGCCAGTTGGTATTCAGTACCCACAAAGTATAATTCAACGGTACCCTTTTCCACGTGCTCCTTGATGAAATGATATCGAAGATCAATGTGATTTGATTTCGAATGTTGAACAGAGTTGCACGAGATCGCAATGGCACTTCAATTGTCGCAGTACATCGGGATTCTGTCAAATACGTAACCATAGTCTTTGAGTTGTGTTCTCATCCAAATGACTTGAGCACAACATGCCGACATGGCTACATATTTTGCTTCTGTTGAGGACAGCGATGTACAATCCTGCTTCTTCGATTACCATGACACCAGTTTATCACCAAGAAATTGTAGGGCTCCTGAAGTACTTTTCCGAGAATCTAAGCAACCTGCGTGATCAGCGTCTGAAAAGGCTATTAGTTCAAAACCAGAATCCTTCGGATACCAGATCCCCAAGTTAATGGTTCCCTTGATGTATCGGAGGATTCTTTTAGCCTCAGAGAGGTGAGTTTCAGTTGGTCTCGACTGATAACGGGAGCAAAGATATACAGCAAAGACAATATCAGGTCTACTGGTTGTTAGATACATGAGAGACCCAATGATACTTCGGTATTTTGTAGGGTCAACCAATTTCCCATGCAAATCAGTGTCCAGTTTCTTGGTATGTGCCATTGGTGTGGCATAGGTGTCACAGTTTTGCATTCCATGTTTGTTTAAGATTTCAAGGGCATATTTGGACTGACTCAAGAAAATACCACGGGGTGATTGATGAACTTGCAGTCCTAGAAAGAACGTAAGTTCACCCATCATGGATATTTCAAAATGTTTTTTTATTAGTTTTGAAAAAGCGTTTGAATACTTTAGATGTGTTGACCCAAAAATGATGTCATCCACATAAATTTGAACTATTAAAATGTGTGCCCCGTGATATTGTATTAATAGTGTAGGGTCGACCGAACCTTTGACAAAATTATTGGCGATAAGAAAGGATGATAACTTATCATACCATGCCCGAGGGGCTTGTTTGAGACCGTAAAGAGCCTTCTTCAGTTTGTAGACTTGATTAGGGAACTCTAGATCAACGAATCCTTCTGGCTGGCTAACATAAACCGTTTCTTTCAGTTGTCCATTGAGAAAAGTAGTTTTGACATCCATCTGAAAGACCGTGATATTCATGTGAGCCGCAAACGCCAGAAAAATCCGTACAGCCTCAAGACGAGCAACCGGAGCAAATGATTCTTCAAAGTCAATACCCTCTTCCTGTCTATAACCCTTAGCCACCAGACGTGACTTATTTCTGATTACGGTTCCTTCAACATCCAATTTTTTTTTTCCAAATCCATTTAAGACCAATGACGAAGACCCCTGTTGGTCTTTCAACCAATTCCCATACTTCAAGACGTTCGAACTAATTGAGTGCTTCTTGCATGGATTCAATCCAGTTGTCTTTGGTCATTGCATCTTTAATGTTTTTAGGTTCAGATTGGCAGACAGTGAGTGCATAAATGCAATGTTCATCGTCTGTGTGAAGACGTTGTCTAGTTACAACTGGTTGAGATGGGTTACCAATAATGTTCTCAAGAGGATGGTCTTTCGTCCAACGATGTGTTGAAGGTTGATGTTGATATACATTTTGCAGATTAAGAGGATGCAAATGACTTGTTGATGATTCCGCAACATCAAAAGTAGCAGAAGCATTTGCAAAAGGATTAAAGAACGCATTTGGATCATAATCTGCAGGTGGGGGTACTTCATTGTTCAGAATATCATCAGCTGGTTCAGCATCGTTGGATGCGGTTTGTTCGACTGTTGTTGTAGAATCAACTGGTGGTGCTTCCTCAACAGTATTTGTTGTAGCAGGTGTATCAGGTATTGGGTTTTGATCAGGTTGAGCAGCGGAAACATTGGATACACCTGGAGCACGTTCATTGATATCATCACTAAACAGAGGAGCAAATAGCTGTTCCATTTGACGTCGAGTTAGTTGTAGACTAGGTTCAGCTGATGATGGGGTTTGAGGAAAGTTTAAACGGTTATGACCGGGTTCCAAGTTGTTATGCTCAGAAGCCATTTCAGTAAGCTCATCGAAATTTGCATGAATCGTTTCCATAATCTCCCTTGTACGACGATTCTAGATCCGGTAGCCTTTAGAGTTTTCACAATATCCAACAAAGACTCCAATGTCAGCTTTGGCTTTGAGCTTACCAAAATCATCACGATCATTATTCGGATAACAGAGGGATCCAAATACATGAAAGTGTTTGAGATTTGGTTTATGGTTGTGGATAAGCTCATAAGGTGTTTTGTTGTGGCGTTTGGTAATCATTGAGCGATTCTGAGTGTAGCATGCAGTTGACACGGCTTCAGCCCACAAGTAATCTGGAAGTTTAGCATTGATTAACATCGTTCTTGCAGCTTCTACTAATGTACGGTTTCGTCTTTCAACAACTACGTTTTGTTCCGGTGTTCGTGCAATGGATGTTTGATCCTCAATTCCCACTTTCTCATAAAATGCACGAAGAGTTTGATTCACAAATTCAGTTCCTTTGTCTGTTCTGATTTGTCTGACTGTGTTCCGGAGCTGAACTTGAATTTTTGTGAGAAAGGTGATGATCATCTGTGGAGCTTGATCTTTACTTCGTAGAAAATAAACCAAAGTCCATCTTGAGTAGTCATCTACAATTACCAAGATGTAGCATTTGCCATTAATCGTCTGCACGCGCATCGGGCCACACAAATCCATGTGAAGAAGATGAAGCACATGCTAAGAGCTGTGTTCCACCTTTGAAGGAAAGTGAGCACGAGTGCTTTTCCCTTGTTCACAAGCTGAACATAGGTGATCTTTGGAATATCAAAATCTCGGGAGACCTTCAACAAGTTTGTACCGTGCAAGATTGGTTATGGTTTGAAAGTTTAAATGTGAGAGACGACGGTGCCATAGCCAAGATTTTGTAGATGTTGCCTTTGAAAGTAGACAGATGGGAGATGAAGCAATCATGCCTTGCATTGAGATTGTATAAAGACTTGAATTGCAGGTGCCAGACATAAGATCGTTTCCTTGTAGATCACTAATGAAACAATTTTTCTCCCAAAAAGAAACTTCCAAATCTCCATCACAGAATTGACCAACAGAGAAGAGATTGTGACCGAGACCTTCCGCATAATAAACCCTGCTAATTTTGATGTTGCCATTTGTGACAACTCGCAATTTCAAGTCATTTCTCAAGTTTCACTATTTCATCATTTATCGTAAACTAGGTTTACGTGTTCCAAATTCGCGTAACCTTAATGGTTTAGCGGCGAATTCATGATCATATCATCACGGACATTTCATATAGACTAAGTCTAGTCTACATTTCATTAACATCATTTGCATCATGTTAGTTCATTCATGATTTTACAATTCACCTTAAACGCGTAAATTTTATATTAAATAAACGTTATCGCGTAAGTTATTATTTTGAACATTTAATCCGATACTTCCAAAAATGATCCCGATATATTTTTATACTTACATTTAGTTTATAAAAACTATATTTTGAGTTTACCTAATGTTCTAAATTTATTTTGTATATAAATCGTTAAATTTATATTATTACGACGCTTTTCTTAAAAACTACAAGATAATTATTTTATCACTCAGATTTTACAAGAAATGTATTTTTACAATTTTTATGATCTCATTATACTTCACTTTGATCCATTAAAACTTATTTTTAGTCCATACTACTCAAAGTTCACAACTATATACAAGTTACAACATCTTTCACTTAACTACATTTTTTTTTCTTACAAATAATTACCTACACAATTTTTACAATATATAAAAGAAAAAAAAAATTATTTGGTGAGATACATCCCCCCCAAAACCGGCCATGGGGGGGGGGAGGGAAAAAAAGAAAATATATAACATTTTTAACACATCCATTAATAAACA